>CAJNDS010002671.1:150000-320759 GCA_905221605.1 Symbiodinium natans | reverse complement strand
GGGGGGGGGGGGGGGGGCCCCCCCCCACCCCCCAATTTGCAAGCACAATGCTCGCATGATGGGTTTCCAAAAAAATGACATGCTTTTGAAGCAAGCTTGCACTGCACACAAAGCGGGGGTGCTCGCAGGATGGGCTTCAAAACATCTCATATGCTCTGAAGAAAGCTTGCGCGGCTGGTGGGGTTGGCGGGGCGGAGCCCCCGATTTACTGCCTGTGATTTGCTGTCATCTGTGTGAGGCAGCAAGATAAACGATTTGTTGCCTGTGATTTGCTGGTGTCTGTGTGAGGCATGGCAAGATGCACGGCTTGTTGCCTGTGATTTGCTCGTATCTGTATGACAAATCACACGCAACAAACCGCACATCGATACCAGCGAATCACTGGCAATAAATCGTACATCTTGCCATCCCTAGACAGTTTCCAGCAAATCACAGGCAACAAATCGTACAGCACCAACAGACCCGGGGACCAGGAGACCATCAAACAAAAAGTCCCCCCCCCCCCCCCCATCCCCCTCCCCCCCCCCTCCCCCCCCAGAAAACTAGAAGTCCTGAAAAACGAAGGTCCTCCGATACTCTGTGGTTGGGCACTCCAGGGATTCTCTGGGCATACCCTGAGGTTGGGCTCTCCAGGAATTCTTGGGGTATGCTCTGGAGGTTGGGCACTCCAGAAAAAATTCTTTGGGAATATTCTGTGGTTGGGCGCTCCAGGGATTCGTTTAAAAACAGTCAGGGGTTGGGCACTCCATGGGGATACTGTGGCGTTTGCTTGGCACTCCAATAAAATCTGGGGTTGGGCACTCCCCGGATTTGCTGGGGAGACGGGTTGGGGATGGCGACGAGTAGGCCGGGAGAAGAGAAGAGTTTAGTTTAAAGTCAAACAACCCCACGCCAAGGGTGGGGCATGATGCTGCAGGCTGCCTCCACCTTGATCTTTGGCAAGGTTCATTCTTCTTGTGCCACCTGTCATCCAAGCAAGATGTAGGGTCCGAGGGTCCGACACCAAGTGCGTGAAAAGTGTGGGTGCACACGTTATCCAGAGGAGCCATGTACCTTTCTCGAGCTACCTGCTTATGTTGTCCAAGCGCTGATGTACGTAGGCTTGTTCTTGGCCTTCACCAACCCCCCCTCCAACATGTCTTGCAACATGCTTCGCCTCAGAACCCCAAGCTAAGCCCGCACACGCAATGCAAACATGTCCGTGATCCATATTCCAAACATATTTCGAGATGTCATGAGCTGACAATTCCGGCCTTGTCGGAATGTCTGGCGACAACGGTGCCTCTGTCCATGCAACTCCTTCTTCACCTCCCCACATGCACGCACTGGGGCTCTCTTTCTTCTTCTTGCACTTCATTCTGTCACGCACTCTGCTTTGCTGTTTTGTTTTGTTGGGCCTCGGGGCTGAGGGTAACCTCCGCCGGTGTTCTGCCTTGTCGGTCAGGCCTTTGGTCGGCCCCCGCTCTCATTAGAGAACGCAAGACCGGCAGGTCGCACCTGAGGGCTGCCATGCACAATGGCGACTGGCCGTTCCCTGCCGCTTGGTTGACATCAGCCCGTGCCGCGATCAAGCAGTCTACTGCTTCAGACTGTCCACACGCAGCTGCAACCCACAATGGGGCATCCCCGTGCTGATCTGGACAGTTCGTACTGGCGCCAGCTCTAATCAAGCATCTGGCAGATTGCAGGCTGCCATTGGCAACGGCGCACCACAACGGTGTCTTGCCCTCCATGTTTTGCCAGTCGATGTCAGCCCTTGCTCGGAGGAGCGCTGCAACAATCCGCGAATGGTTGCTTTCCGCCGCGCTGAAGAGTGGATTGGTACATGCTTGTCCAACCACAGGCCTGTCAATGTCGCAAAGAGCTCCAACCAAGCATTCTACGACTGCGAGGTGGCCATGCAATGTTGCCGTTAGAAGCGGGGATTTTCCATCAGAGCCTGACAAGTCCGGACTGGCTCGGGCATGTAGCAAGTGCTGTACCATGCGAGTGTCTCCGTGTGCAGCTGCAGCAATTAGTGGGGTCGCACCACCACCCTCGGCTTCGCCTGGAATGTTCGGGTTTGCAGAAGCCTCAGTCAAAGCAGCAGCGATCTGTAAACGGCGACGATCAGCGGCAATCAGCAGGGGTGTCACGCCCTCTTTGCCCGGCAAGTTCGGATCCTGCCCCTCCGAGAGAAGCTGCTGGACATTCTCCAATTTGCCTCGAGCACATGCAATTGTCGAAGAGTACCACAGCAAACAGAAAAACCTGTATGAAAATACTGAAGCTTGATGTGTAAATGGCGTGGCACCCAATGCAACGGCAGCGTGAAGCTCTCCAATTTTGTCTTGACGCAATGGCATGATAACCATCTGCAGATTCACAGGCAGAGCAGAATCATCCCAGGGGCATGTCGGCAGACAGACCTGGCAAGTGTCTCAGATCTGCGTAGACAGAATATGTAGCCCCGCTCCCGTTGCTCTAGACTTTTTTAAGACTGCATTGCCTTGAATAGATGTGGCTGCTACATGTTCGCCTTCTTCTGGAAAGTCGACGACAACATGCGACAAACACACAGATTGCCAACTGCTTCTGCGACACCTCTGCTTCGCCCCAGAAAAGCCGCTGCCGAACGGAAGGAATTCCCGTCCTGGTGTACAACCACGGAGGACTCTGTCGCATCCCACTGCGTTGGTTAAGGAAGGACGTTTGGGATTGCAAGGACGGTGGCCCAATGATACCAAGCATCTTTAGCTGCAAGTGGGTCTTCAATCCAGCAGCGAAGTCTGCACTGATGGCTTGAAGTATCTTGTCCGGAGCTGTTGCCAGCAGATTGCCGGACAATCCGAAAACGTGAAGGCTGCCAGCAGCTTCCATCAACCCCCTCGCTTTCAAATGGTGACGTGCAGTATGACACCGTCAAACAACTGCAAGAGGTTTGGCATGATTCAAGATCCTACAAAGCATCCGGCAACTTTGTGGGCCTGAAGCTAATGCTTGTACTATACAGACCATTTCCAACCCATGTATCGTCTCTTCATAAGCCATCGTCACATGCTCATGTGGATCGCCTTAAGCCGGCATGTGTCGACATAGCTGCGAGGAGATGTAACAGCCAATGTAACTTGTCCAAAGCAGCAGGCATGCGTACACAGACCTCCTGTACCACTCGTGACTGAAGCACTCTTTTCCCGCACATCAGGGAAAAACTAGCAGATGCTTAGCATGAAACGGATGTTTGGCTCGTCATGGCTGTGAAGCTCTATGACTCTTTACCCATCTTGAACGGCTTCGTACGGATGCAGCATCTTCAAGCAGCCCCATGTGCTGACGACTGCGACAACAGCATGCAACAACCATGTGCTCAACCAGTGCAAAAAGTGAAGTTCTGCCAGTGGAGCTTGCTGATATTTGCTGAATGGACATCCGACGGGAAAGCCAAGGGCATGCAGTGCGCTCGGAAGAGCTCGTGCAAGTTTGTGCACAGAGGGAACCAGTCTGCAAAATTGCAGTCCAAGTCGGACTGCCATGAACGACTTGCTAGGTAGCTCGTGCTACCATTCCTATTTAAATTGTGGCGCGCATTGTCGTTGACCAAACGATTTTGAGTCACAGCTGACATGTGCGTGCACAATGTGTCTCATGCTGCGCTCTGCACTCAGATTCTCAGTTTCATGGTGCTGCACCAGGAGTAAAGGTCTGCAAGTGTGTCATATGTCGGGGGTGTAAGGGGGTAGCTTCATGTGTCTTGATCTCATATTCCTGCTCTGACCCACTCCTGTTTGAAAGGCGCGCGCCAAACCTGAAAAGCGAGCTGTGCAGCTTCCACACTATTGCCGTCATCTGCGCGAGGACACCGCAGGCCTGCAAGATTGAATGCCCCCTCTCAATGGGTTTTACATCATGCATCTACTTCTTTCCAAGTTCGCTGGCCGATGGTTCTGGATGCAAAGCTGTACTCAGTTGAATACGAGGACACGCCCGTTTTTTTGCGAACCAGATGAACCAGAGGTTGATGCGACAAGTAATATGGTCCTGACAACTTCAGCCACCTATGGGAGTACATTGAGACATACTAAAACCATCTTCTTGCGTTCGCATCTTCTCGAGGCACACCCACCAAGTGTTGTCACGCGTCCGCTTGCGGTACTAGTACGACTCTTATGTTGTTTGTTCGACTGCGCAGTCACGGAAGAATTTTCATTTCATGAATTGTCTTCACTCATGATGCACTCATCTTGGAACCGGTGAGGTCATCTAGCTACGTGCAAGTCGCTTGCGAAGCGAGTAGTGTAAAGCGCGTGCAAAGATGTACAAAGACATGACCACGTGCATGGCTTCGGTTGCTCCAAGGTTGTCTACCCTAAGTATGTTTGAGCATGTTTGCCCAGGCGTCGACGTCCTGCTTTGCATCTTCGGAGTCTTGAATTCCAGTTTCATTTTTGCTCCAAGGTCTCTTGATTGTGAGATGTTCCCTCTGACAAGCCGGAGCGCAGGCTAATGCAGGCGTTAGCTTGCTCGCCTCATTGCAGTTGCCCGCTGCAAGGCGGTCGGAGTCTGACCTGACCTCAGGACTGAAAGTGCAGCGTCTGGCCCCTCCCTGTGTGTCGCCACCAGTCGACTGATGGGCTCGGATTAGAGAGGCTGAGGTCTTATGATGTCCTCATGACTGATTTGGCTAAGGCATTTTGCAGCTGGGGTCCTATTTGGGCTGCTGATTCGCAGCCAAGGGTGCACCGAGTCTTAGGGGGGCTGGGGTCGTAGTTTACCATGTGGTGTACACTCCTGGCTGGGACCCTTTTTTCTAAGTCACACGTGTACCCCGAGCTACACCTGATTTTGTAGTGCGGGCCCTGCTGCCGTAAAGAGTAAGGCCGTCACTGTGCGATCCGTGCAAAGGCCTCGGACTGCTTGCCAGTGTCCAGGCCATTGCTGGCATCCGGCTGCAGTCCTCTGGTGAACTGCAGCTGACATTTGCAACTGGATGTGGGTATCGCAAATAAATCACCGGGTGCACAATCAACAAGCCAGCAACAGCACCAGCTGGGCTTCATAGTGCCCCTAAATCTCCCAGAGCAAGTCTTGACCAGCACACTCCCCCACTTTGCAGCTGTCCGCGAAGATTGCCGCACTGTGGCCAGGCAAAGGCCCTTGGCAAATCCCGGCATCGGCCCGTGACAAACAAGAAGCGCTACTTTTGTCGCCAAATGGGCCCCGTGATGCCAGAGCGCGCCATTGAAATTTAGATGCAGTTGAATGACATGTTCATGGTATCTTCACAGATAACTAGAAGCAAGACGAGTGCAAACCCTGGCGGCCTCACTACACAAACACATCCCCGCTCTCTGCTTGCCAAGTTTCGCGGTTGAACCTCGCTGCAAAATGCTGCAAACAAGGTAAACATGAGGGAACGTTCGCGCGGTTTGTTCCTCCTCCTGAAAGAGCATGACGCATGCTGGTACGTGTCGTGAGCAAGAATCTCAGATGCAAGGCTCTGAGATGCTCCGAGCCACAGGCATACAGAAAGGACCACATCATGACGTTGGCAAGAATGACGTAGCGGCAACCTGGCCAGCACTTTTCAGAGTTTCTAGCATTCCCCCACTTGACGTTGGAGCAGTAGCACTGGGTAACTGGACCAATCACACCAATGCCCTGATACGGGAGCCTAGACTCTGCCGAAAGACTCAAGCCCAGTGGCCAAACCCCCCGTACGCACAGCAATCCGGCGTGTATGCCAGTGCACGCTCTCTGAAAGGAAAGTCACATTCACCATGCCAGAGTTCCGCACCAGCTTTTCTCCTGCGGAACTATGTGTGGGGCTTTCCTCCATCTTCCAACAGGCCGCTCAGGAGAAGGCTGAGGTTGATCGATGTGGCCCTGCACCGGCGACGAGTACCATCAACATGCTGACATCTCTGCTGACCAAAGCCCAGTCTAAGCTGAGCACTGCATGAACAGAATCTGAGTGGGCTGGTTCTGAATGTCCAGCCACAGCCACGCCGCCGCCTGCAATACAACATGGAATTAGAGGCCGTTTGACTAACAAAGCCTGAACCCGGAGTCTCGAGTTCTGTTCTCAAGTTGCCAAAACGGCCTATGGCAAGATGGCCAAACAAGCACTCAGGTGTATCAGCGAGTTGAGCATCAACCAGTCATCAAACCATCCCGTTCCCGATGTTGTGGCAAACTTGGTTTGGCTGGCAACTCCTGACTGCCTTCGCAGTCTTCCGTCCAGCTGTAGGCAGCAGCTTGATCTCCACCCTCATTTCAACTTGCTGATGTTATCTGATATCTATGTGGCTACATGCTGGACAACAGATCGCGACACCAGCTCTCAGCAGCTGCGCGGCCAAGATTGCTGTAAATTGCTTTCGAAAGTAGTTGCTGGCATGCTTAGATTGTACTGCAGCTCTCAGTCCAACTGAACGGTCGGCAACGCTACGAGTATGCTCAAGGAGCAACATTCCACAAATGTCTGGGGATGCACACTGGCCTTCATGACTTCTGCGTCTGCATGGAGCTGCAGCGTGAACTGCACACGCTCAGGAAGCAACTCCTGCGCATGTGCTTTGCAGGAGAATACGTAGAACAGTCGTAGAACGCATGACTAATGGTTAGGCGATGATCCTCACCTCATCGCGAGGCTGCGCATAGAGCCACTTCTCGCGGAGGGGCCCACCCAAAGCAATCAGCAAACCTGCAGTGAGCAAAGGAGCACCCATCAACAATTCGTAAAAACTCGTAACGGTTCAATTACCCCCGCCCCCCCCCCCCGCCCCTGGCCGACAAACAAAGTGACACCATACCCGTTCTGGCAACATGTCGCGCTTTTCAGAATATGGCAGGGTTCCATGACGTCGTACGGCGCATGCTAACTTGAAGCAAAATGCCTTCTTCGAGCGGGATGTTGACAGAGGCAACTTCACGTCGGCCTCGACCATAGTACCAGGGAATGCCATGGATGTGGTACCTGGGCTTCACAGCAGCTCTTTCTGCACGAGCAAATTCGTGGATCCGTGCTTTCCATCGACATTCCATTTACATTCAGGATTCCAAGCGCAGCGATCATCAACAAAAGCTCAATGACAGGTTGAGAACGGTTGAAGCAAGCCGCACTCGCGTCGCGCCAACAGCCATGAGAGCAATGACGGTGTCATGTCCCCATCCACAATGAGTGGCGTACGTGTGTGGTCCATCTTTCAGGTGGATACCTGCCCACATCCATCCAGCCCTACATGCTCTAAGTCTCAATTCTCGCACAGGATCTGGGCGACTCTGCCAACTTTTGCACCAGATGGGCCCAAATGACACATTTTGATTAAAAACCGCGGCGAATCTGCAAAATGGTGCTCCAAATTCTGCTAAGAGATTGCGTCAGCAGCCCCGTGCCTGGTGGCTCCCATCTGCACATGATGCCATTTAATGGTGAGGAGATTGCCTCTGCAGCGCGCATGAGGGTCTCCTGCAGTCCGGATGGCAAGGGAATCTGGAGAGTTGATTCGTCCATGCCGGATGGTCCTGGTGTCAAGCCTTGAACCACGCCTTGAAGCGTGACAAATTCGGATGGTCCTGGGTGCCAAGCCTTGAACCACGCCTTGAAGCGTGACAAATTCAAAAATTCCAAAACAAATGATTTCATGTTTGGAACCCCGTCCTCTAGCTTGCCAGACAACTTTTGTCCAACATGTACGCGAGGTGGCGCAACCTGGTCTCTGCTGGCATGTGAGGCATGTGTCCACAGCTCAAGGGACTAGAGGAGGAACCCTTATAAGGGACCTTAGGGGTTCTTTGATGTTATTTAGGGGTTATTTGGGGGCTGCTTAGGTATATAGGGACTATATAGGGTATATATAGGGCTTATGTGGGGGAACAAGATTCTTATACCCCATTCTAGCCCTTAAAACATCAGTCCATGAAGAATCCTATGCAGCTGTTGCCGCCACGCGTCGGAAATACAGTCTAGTGCTGCATTATCTGCATTTGTGCTGGCTGTGGAAACGCTACGTGCCCGGGCATTTACACAGATAAGACAGATGCACAGATGCCTCTTTCTAGCTCTGCGGCTGTCAACAAAGAACTGTCCCAGCTTTAAGAGTCCGGAAACCCAGAACTCCAACTTCAGGCCATGGCATCAGGTTTCAAACTCTGCTCACTTTGGAGAGGCCTTCCCAGCTGCCGGGAGGGCTTGGGGGTTGAAATCCGGGCCTCCAACTACAGCCTTCCTACCTTGTAGCCAGCACACGGGCATATGCAATAACATTAAGCGGGAATTTCAAGTTGGCCGCCCGCCAAAAAAGTCTTTAAAAGTTCTCATCGTATGGTTCGACTCAAAGTGCATCCGAGGAACACGGCGAGTGTCGCGGTAGTCGTAATCGTTGCAAAGCCACGCCTCTTTATGCCGCTCGTTGAAGTGTGTGAAGCTCCCATCCTTCAAGCTCGCAGGTCCCCGCTCTCAAGCAGGCCGAGGGCGTCCCAAACATGCAACACCCCTTCCCTGCTTCCAAGACACAGGATTTCTCACCTGAAGCATCATGAAACATCAGAAACCAAACTGTCGGGCACGAGTCGGGCATGGTCAACATGAGGTAACGAAGCCGTTGCCCTGTGCTCTCGTCGGCAAGGTGATGTCCAACAAAAACCAAAACACTTCGCGCCTGACGTCTAGGTTGTTCGTAGCTCCTGGGCCAGCGCGTTGCAAAAAGTCTCATAGTCCAAGCCAACTTCTACCACAGCAGCACACCAATGTTGTCGAGAGAATCTTACACGACCTTCAAAGCCTCAACATGGGCACAACTTGCTCTCAATCGCAACCCCGAACTACACGTCCAGGCTGAGAAAGAGTGGTCGAAACGCTGCGTCCCAAAAGTGTCCCAACACACAAAGGCAAGTTGTGGCAAGCTTGCCTCTGGGCAAGTCTTCGAGCTGCTAGGTCGTTGAGTGTCCTACAAGGGCGTGCCTTTGCATCGCGCAGCGCGACTCCACAAAGTGGCCCTGTGAGAGAACCACGTTTCTGGCGTCATGTTCAGAGTTCTTCGATCCCCTTTGCCAGTTGCCTCCATGGCCTAGCCCATGGCTCCCTACAACGCCACCTGCAAGACGTGGGCTTTGCTTCGCTGGTGTCGGAGTCCATGCCTTGCCCCAGTGGACCCTAGTCAACAAAAGGTTGCCTTTCGATAGTGCCTGGTGCAGCAATGTCACAGTGAAGCATGGGTATGGGTGAGCATGCGACCTGGCAATACGGGAGGGTGAAGGTGTGGAGGGTGCGAGGTGGTGAGGTTGCAGGGTGAGGCCCGGGGCCTCGCGACCTGGCAATACGGGAGGGTGAAGGTGTGGAGGGTGCGAGGTGGTGAGGTTGCAGGGTGAGGCCCGGGACCTCGCGACCTGGCAATACGGGAGGGTGAAGGTGTGGAGGGTGCGAGGTGGTGAGGTTGCAGGGTGAGGCCCGGGACCTCGCGACCTATGACCTAACATGGCAACACCTCAATTTTGTCCGCAGGCCATTGCTAAAGTCGAGGAAGACTCCGTCAGCCACGTAGAATGCTAGAATATATCTGATACCCTTACAATCCCATAGGCTGACTATGCTAGCTAGCACCTCCTTGACACAATGCACGTAGTCCTAGTATGGCTGCAAATCTGTTACCTGGAGTAAATCGTGGAGCTCCGGAGCTTGACCCAGAGTCACACAAGGCTGCACCTGGCTTGTCAGGTTCTTGTACATATCTTACAGCAGGTGCCAGGCGCCACTGCTGTAAGACGACTCAGTTCGAGTAAAAGAAAGGAGCACGCTCGCTGCTCAGGACATCAGGGAAAGAAGGCCAGTTTTCGAGCCCCTCCCCTTAACTCATGAGAGACTTCAGAATCCGGAGCGCTAGTGCTCATTCGAAAAAGACAAGGGGCATGCGTCTGCGAAGCACACATGGTAAAATGCTTGGATATAAAGACAAGGAGCACTTGCTGCCTCCTTGCCGCGGCGGCGCCTCTTCGGCGCCGCTTCGGCTCGCTCTACGAGGAGCGCACGATCAATCTCGGCTGGACGCCACTCCTCTGGCATTGCCGCAGGCCTCCGCAGCACTGCCTCCTGCTCGACTTCGTCTTCGTTCGGTACGAGAATCACACGATGCCGCTCCTTTGGCTTGGCCGCAGGCTTCTGCATCACCGCTGGCTCCACTGCTGGTGCCTGTGGTACGTTTTTTTTTTAAGGCAGAGAGAAAGAGAGAGAGATGGCGCGCGCACCTCGAGCTGTCGCTTCCTGGAGAAGAGCGCCTTCCAGCCAACGGAGGGGTCGAAGGTGAAGCTCGGAGCAGCTTGTCGGGCGAGCTGCTGCTGAAGCTCGTCGTCGAGGGGCCTGTGTCGGCCAAGACGCAAGGCCCACCACCTTCGCAAACACACTTCCTCCTTCTCTTTCTTTCTCTCTCTTTCTCTGTCTCTCTCTCTCTCTCTCTCTCTCTCTCTCTCTCTCTCTCTCTCTCTCTCTCTCTCTCTCTCTCTCTCTCTCTCTCTCTCTCTCTCTCTCTCTCCCCTTTCCCTCTCTCTCATTCCTCACGCCTCGTCGTCCTTCTTGTCCTCTTAGCCGGCGCTTCCTCAAGACTCACTCTGTTTCTTTCTCGCTTTCTCACTCACTCTCTCTCTCTCTCTCTCTCTCTCTCTCTCCCCTTTCCCTCTCTCTCATTCCTCACGCCTCGTCGTCCTTCTTGTCCTCAGCCGGCGCTCCTCCTCAAGACTCACTCTGTTTCTTTCTCGCTTTCTCACTCTCTCTCTCTCTCTCTCTCTCTCTCTCTCTCTCTCTCTCTCTCTCCTCATCGCTCTCTCTCTCTCTGTCTCTGTCTCTGTCTCTGTCTCTGTGTGTGTGTGTGTGTGTGTGTGTGTGTGTGTGTGTGTGTGTGTTTGTGTGTGTGTGTGTGTGTGTGTGTGTGTGTGTGTGTGTGTGTGTGTGTGTGTGTGTGTGTCTTTGTGTGTGTCTGTGTGTGTGTCTGTGTGTGTGTCTGTGTGTGTCTCTGTGTGTGTGTGTATGTGTGTCTGTGTCTGTGTCTGGGTGGTGTGTGGGTGTGTGGGTGTGTGGGGTGTGTGTGTGGTGTGTGGGGGTGTGTGTGGGTGTGTGGTGGGTGTGTGTGTGGTGTGTGTGGGTGTGTGTGGGTGTGTGTGGGTGTGTGTGGGTGTGTGTGGGTGTGTGTGGGTGTGTGTGGGTGTGTGTGGGTGTGTGTGGGTGTGTGTGGTGTGTGTGGGTGTGTGTGGGTGTGTGTGGTGTGTGTGGGTGTGTGTGGGTGTGTGTGGTGTGTGTTGTGTGTGGGTGTGTGTGGGTGTGTGTGGGTGTGTGTGGGTGTGTGTGGGTGTGTGTGGTGTGTGTGTGGTGTGTGTGTGGTGTGTGTGTGTTGTGGTGTGGGTGGGTGTGTGTGGGTGTGTGTGGTGTGTGTGGTGTGTGTGGTGTGTGGTGGTGTGTGTGGGTGTGTGTGTGTGTGTGTGGTGTGTGTTGGTGTGGTGTGGTGTGGTGTGTGTGGTGTGGTGTGTGGTTGTGTGTTGGTGTGGTTGTGTGTGGTGTGTGTGGTGTGTGTGTGTGTGTGTGTGTGTGTGTGTGTGTGTGTGTGTGTGTGTGTGTGTGTGTGTGTGTGTGTGTGTGTGTGTGTGTGTGTGTGTGTGTGTGTGTGTGTGTGTGTGTGTGTGTGTGTGTGTGTGTGTGTGTGTGTGTGTTTGTTTGTTTGTTTGTTTGTTTGCTACCCCTTTCTACCACACTCCCTCATTCCTGCCTCTTCTTCGCGTGCTGCTGCGTAAAGCCTCAATCTGAGAAAAACGCTCCCTGCCCACACAAGCTCTGTCACCAAGGCCAGCGGAAAGGCGTGCGCACTCGCGAGGGCGGGGCCCAAGGACCGCGAGTAGAGGAGGAGCACCTTGCCGATCTTCGGCCTCCAGATGAAGTGCGAGTCGGCTTGGCGGAGACGGTCCAAGGTCGCTGCACCCTCCTTCTCCTGGAACTCGCCGAGGGACTCCCAGACCTGCTCCGCCTTCAGCACGATGTCCGCACGCTTGGCCGCCCTTCCAGGTGGCGCCACAGGGGCTGGCTTGGGCTTGGCTTGGGCTTGGCGTCGTAGGGGGCATCCAGCTGCTCGATGCGGCGCAATGCCTCGACCAGGCTTCCAACCGCTGCCGCCGAGCCTCCTCCGGTGTGATGCGCTGTAAGTCTTGTAGGATTTCCAGAACGGTGGGTAGCGAGTCGACACTGTAAAACTCGGAGTACTTGTAGGTGTCGACCACCGCGTGCGGAGGAGGAGGAGGCGTTGCTTGCGGGTGGAGCCGGGCTCCAATCGCAGCTCCAACAGGACGTGCTGCGGGCAGGACGCCTCGAGGGCCTCGTGGGCGATCTGCTCGATGTCCTTGGCAAGGCTTTCTGCGCTATACACGGCTGTATAGCGCAGCTCGGCCCGCGTCAGGCCAGTGGCGCGTTTGTAGTCTCGGACACGGTTGGAGGGGTAGTAGCGAGTCGTGAGGTCCATGGAGCCACGGCCCAACTTGAGGATCTGCCGACTCTGGTCCACGTTGCTGAGCAGTATGACGTGCACCGTGAAGATGCTCTTGCCATGTTCCACATCCAGGCAGCCCAGGAGGCGCCGCCCCAAGTTCGCCATGAGGTGACAGAGTAGGCGCTGCGCCAGAGCCGCAGCAGGTCGGCCTGGAACCGCTTCAAGGTGGCGGCGCCGCAGCAGCTCCGGGCGTTCAGCTGAAGGCTCAGGGCCGCGCAGCCTTCGGCTCTTTTTTTTTTTTTTCTGTGTTTGTGTTCTCTGAGAAGAAAAAAACAGCCGCAAGGCGCGCATCCATCCAGCATAGGGACCGAGCCATCCGGCTGGACCACTGCGCCTGCCTCCTCCAAGAACTCCCGAAAGGTCCCGCCGAGTACCCGCAGAGTGCCCAGGGCTGAGGGACTGCGAGAGGCAAGAGCTCCCTCTCGGTGAGCTCGCCGCGGCGGTCGAAGAGCCCCTGTAGGTCCAAGGCCTGCCAGGCCTCTTCGATCTCTGGTGGGAGGGCCAAGACAGCGTGGCCGGAGCTGTTCAAGGTGCTGATGCCCCAGCCGCAGTCCTGGGCTTGGGTGAAGAGCGGCGCGATGAGCCGGAGCGAGGCCGGCTCGTCGCACACCAGCAGCAGCTTGCCGGAGATCGGGGCCTCGGCCTTGAGCTTCGTGGGGACCTCCATTGAAGGCGCGGAACTGCCGCCGCCCTCCTTTCTAGCCAGCTCCAGCAGCCTCACCTGCTCCTCCACCTTGGCCCTGGCGACCTCGGACTCCAGCAGCTTGCCCTGCAGCCGCACTTGTTCTTCCAGCTTGGCCCGGGCGACCTCGGACTCCAGGAGCTTCTCGGCGAGCTGCGCCTCTCTGACGCGGCTCCGCCTCTCCTGCTCGTCCTCACGCTGCAGGTGCTGCTGCAGGAGTGAGTCCTCCCGCGCCTCGTGGGCCTGCCGCATCTCCTGGAGCAAGGTGTTCTGCGTCTGTAGCAGCTGGCCCACCAGTCGCTCGCCTAAGGCAGCCACTGCCTCCATTGGGCTCTCTGTGAGCGTGACCATCGTGAGGACCAGGCTGTTCTCTTGCTTCAAAGGAGGCTCCTCTTCCAAGGCCTCCCTTCTTCCACCTTCTTCCAGAACAGGAGCGGCAGGTCCCGGCGGCAGCCCAGGAGCCTCAGCTTCGGCTTTGGCCTCTATTCTTTCGCCTTCAGGAACAGCCGTAGCAGCAGTCGGCCCCGGCGGCGTCCCAGGAGTCTCAGGAGTAGGCGCAGCCGTCTCGCCCAAGACGATACAGTAAGGCTGCCTCGTAGCGGCTCTCGCCACCCCACCACGAGGCATGGAGCCTGACGGGGCGTCGGACTCCAGCTCCTCGTCTTGCTCCAGGACCTCTTCTTCTTCTGCTCCTTCTGCTACAGCCGGGCCAGCAGCATGGGCAGCATGTCTGTCGAGGTCCAGCGACGGCATGTGCTGCTCCACGTCCTGCGTGGAGAGCACCCACCCGGCCCTCTCCCGCTCCTCGGCGCTGTGCGCGGCCGCCAGGAGCTCGCGCTGTGTCTGCGAGCCGGTCTGCTGCCAGCTCGGCGCCCGCCTCAGCCCCCGGGCCACGAGCTCTTGCTCTTTCCGCTCCTGAGTGCTGGCTCCTGCAGAAGCCAGCACCGGGTCCAGAGCAGCAGCTTGTCTCAGCCGCTCTGCCGCCATGCCATGGGAGTGCGTGCGAAGGAAACAAAAAAAACAGTGAAGCATGCGGATCTCACGTTTGGCATCATGTGGCGCATGGCTTGGCAGTGGATGTTTCTGACACGACAGCTTGCACCCTTTAGAGCTCGTATCCCAGCCTTGCCTGTGACTGCTGCTGGCCCGAAAAGGGCCGATTCGGTGAACAACCCAGTTGCATTTTGCAAAGGTGACATCATGCATGTTGCAGCGGAGTGTGTTCGGGCCTGGGTGGGACCACTCTACTCTCAGGACATCTTAGGCGGAGTGCCTTGGCACGCTGATTGTTCTCAGCCTGCCGGTTCCAAACTTGTCTTATCGGCCCCTCATGCCCTGTTAGGGATCCTCGTGCACTTAACCTTGCCCTAAACCATCAAGTCCCAGGTGCAGGGCTCCCGGCAATGCTGCTTGCTGCAGTTTGAAGATTTCCTCCTTGGTGAGAAAACCCGGAATCGCCTCAGCTGACTAAGCATTGCTTCTGCCCTGCAGTTTGTGTGCTTTGGGTGCAGTCCAGGACCCTCTGCAATCAAAGCCGTGCGTACAGAAGCGCTTAACCAGCAACAATCTCCTACAAAGGTGGCAACAGATCCTAACGTCGCGCGTCATCATGATATCCAAGCTGCTAGAAGAGAGGTCTCCTCAGACATCGGGCACGATCAGGCAACTTGTTCTTTCGAATATATCGGCACAATCTCGGCTTGGGGAGCCCAGCTTTCGCGGGCATCAGACGGCTGGTCCAAGCTGCGAACGGCAAGGCGATCACGAGTGCTGGCTCCCCAGGTGCCGGAAAGCGCCCTTAACTTCCAAAGTGCAAGTTCAGTTCCACCTATCACCACGCCGAAATACGCCGAAGTTGAGATGTCAGAATCTATCAGAATCAAGACCATTCTGCAGATCAGGCTCTGGTTGCGTCCCACTTGTCCCAAGAAATGACCTTGCGAAGGGTCACCCCGAGGGGAGCAAGCATAAATCAACTGCACGCACTGTGACATGAACGAGGCAAAATGCACACTGCCAGTGGATCCAAGACTTCGCAGTTGTCACAGACATGTCAATGTCCAGCCAAGGAACACGATAACGTGCCTGTATCCTTACGGAAAGCGCATCTCAAACAGGCAAGTTCTTAAGTTTTTCGTTGCTTTGAATCTCGGCTCCTCTGCAAGAATGCCGTGCCCAAATTGCCTCTCACCTGAACGTCTGCCACGTGTCCGTTGCTGCCAGCTGGTGGAAAGCCCCATTTCGGCCTCACATCAAGCACACGTTGGAACTACTGATAAACTGTAACTTCAGGAGAAGCCTGCTTCAGCAGGATGCATGTGCATGCATCGCGAGAGCTCCTTCAGGCCGGCAGTCACTTTGCAGATGTGCTCGGCCAGGTATTCTTGCCGGGCATAGACTTCCTGGGCCGGTCTACTCTGAGGTGGAAGCCACATGATCACATGGTGCAGTGTCAGGAAGGGGTCAATTCAGTGCAAACAACAAAACCAAATAAATCTGTAGATCTTAGCAAAAAGGAGGCACCAAAAACCTATCGCCCGCCCTTTCTCCCCCACAACACCACTCCCCCTTACAATGCCCTTTTTCTTCTTCCTGCAGCACTCCCCCCTCCCCCAAGAAAAAACTGTCATTTCCAGTTCGACGAGAACTCAGAATCCAGTGCATGTTAGCTTCGACGGTAAAGCCACCTCAAGAGCATTCCAAGTGCACCCCTTTCCCCGGATCCATCACCACCTCCAAGCTGACTCATTGACGGCGAGTGCATATTTCAGCATGGGATGCGCTCAGGGCATGCACGACATTGAAACTAAATGCTACGCACGAGGCACGTCCACACGGGACTCAGGCTGGAGAAAGGTCCGGGCTCCGGGGTCCAAAAGCCACAGTTCTGCACTTCATGACGAGCATGCGCAGGCGAGAGCGCCGATTGGAACATGCACGGAGCGAAGCCCCTCGAAGGCCCAATTGGTCCCCTGGTTAAGCGTATTCACGCCGAGATGTTGGGTCTGGGCAGCGTATGGCAGTGCTCATGCAGCCTTGGATTTGGTTGTGTTTGTCGGGGGTGGGGGGGGGGGGGCTCCTTCCTTTCTTCAACTTCCTTCTATAATTCCTGCTATCCTCCTTTCTGTTGATCCTAGATTCTTTGCCATTACTCACAACTCTTCAAGGTGCAAGCACCTGGTTCCTGTTTCACACTTCTGCTGTCCAGCTTCGGTGTGCGGGTACTCAACAAGCTTGAGCTCAGGCGGAGCCTGCAGCGGGGGAAGCAAACTAACCGTCACATCATCCGAAGAGCGGAGGACCCGTCTGCGAAGAAATGATGCCCGTCAACCAGAACAGGCACCCAGCTGGCCAAATGACATAAGCCCTACATCCAGTCCTCTGCAAGCACCTGCTCTCTATTTTCTCTTTTCTGGCAAGCCTGGCCTCTGAACACGGCTGCAGATGGATGACCTCCCACTCCATTTCCTGGAGCCATTGAATGGCTTGAAGTGACCGATCTGCTTCCAAGCGACGCATGCGCATGTCAGCCACATGTCTGTGGCGATTTCATATCAGCGCTCGGGAAGGATGGACTCTATTTCGCACTGCTCGCCCCACGCAGCGCTCGAGTTTTCGAGGACGTGGAGGCCGTACTCTACTTTATAGCATTTAAAGTACACACTAGTGAAAACAACTCTATGCGCTTGCTTCGAGCTAACTTCTTGAACATCCTTTCCTGTAGCCGTTGCCGTGTTGTACTGCATAGAGTGGCATGGAGGGAACCGGAACAGTGAAGCCGACCTTAATGCGTTTTTCTGTGTGCGTATGTGCGTGTGTTGTTTTCGAGGGGGGGGAGGGGCAAGGTTTTACGTAATGCGCTCCCAATCGGCAGCTTTGGAGCTGAATGGCAGATGAATGGCGCTCCAACGCCAGGAACTCCTCCAACCGAATGCAACGCTTGCTCTGTTCAGTAAACCGTTGGATGAGGCTGTGGTCTGGATTTCCGACTTTTAAGCTCAGCCAGGGGTGGGAGTCTGCCTATGTCGGCAGCAAAAATCTCCAAGATCGCATCACAGTTTGGCGGCGTGGAGTGGGTCGTGCAATGGCGGGAACCGCCTCAAGCCTCACAGAACCTTACACAACCCTTTGTGAAGCTGATTGCTGTCATGCCGTTCCATGCTGAAAGCATCAACAGGTGGGCGATGGTTAAAATAATGAAGATCGCATACGGGATATACATGGCGCACGAGAAATTCCACAGCTGAGCCAAGGGCTGTGAGATGCTGTGCTAAACGAAGCCGGGGGCACTCCTTCCGATGCAGAGGTGTACACGGATTGCTGAGTTCTTGGATGCACCTGCCATGACTTGCCAAGGCACCCTCGCCAAAGATCGCAGGCCCAGCAAGCAACGAGGCGGCGGCAGCTCCTCGACTTGCTCTTACTTTCCACGGCACACAACTCGTCTACAACTGACAATGACCTCACATGCGACCCGCTCTTCGGCTTTAGAATGTTCACATGGTTGCGCCCTCGGCTGGGTCCCGGGCCCCCCCCCCCCCCCAATTACCCCGTGGTGTGGGTGTGGGTTGGTTTGAGCGTTTTGTGCTGTGCGTTCTCGGCCCCTCCCCCCCCCCCCCAACTGAAACCCTAAACCCTAGCTAAGCCCGTATAGGTGTATGTATACATATATATATATACATCTATCTATCTGCAGATACATCTCTCGAAGCTCCTGGATTCCTATGTGAATCTATGTGAATCCATGGTTAGTCCATGAACCTCGACCTGGAACGGTTGCATGGCATCACCGCGAAATCGAGTGCAGCATGCCGTCCAACAGAGCTGAAATGACCACGGCCGCCCAAACGTTTTCTTCCTGCTGGCCGGAGTACCTCGAGAATGAAGCAATTGACAACACGAACGTGCACAAGTAATGCCGGGACTTCGAAAGCATATTTTTTGGGGTAACAACTTTTCTCACTTGGTGGTTGATTTGCACTCCGCGACTTGTATTGCTGAACTTCACTGGCACACACCGTGGAAACCTGCAGCTTGCTTGCTTACAGGCGTGAACAAGTCTGATACCGTGATGCCAACACAAAGCATATCGCTTCTGCTTATCTTCAGCTCGAAAAACCACACCACAAGACGCAAGCCAAGGCTTTGGGGGCAGCCTTGGTCCCTAAGGCATCTTTCTGAAAGTTCTGTATTTAGCCATGTATTGGATATCTGAAAATTGCTCCATGGAACGGGTGATTCTGGTAGCCTAGTATGTACTGAGTGTAGTGCCCCAATTTAAACATGCGACGGGCCGAGGTCTGACAGGGTCCAAGAAGGCCAGGGGGCCTGTACTCCAAGCCAAAGTTGGCCATGGTCTCTGCCAGGACCTAGGTTGTCTTCATCTGTGCCGACGCGATACTGATAAGAGTCTTGTACGCCATGCTACCTTTCTTAGTTTACGTGTGCACATCTCGAGCTTGGACTGCAGTGACTGCGAGTGAACACAAATGACGGTAATTCTGACCTACCCTGTGCATCAAAATCACACTTGCATAGGGGCACGTCGCTGTTGAACCATGGCCGCTTTGTGCTGTGGTCCTGTGCTGCACCGCATCAGCAAGTCTAAAGTCAAGTCTTGCTGCGCTCATGCAACTCATGCGGTTCTCTCGCATTTCGGGGTCCAGCTCACGCACGTCCAGGACGCTGCGAATGCCGCGCTGCAGCAAGAGTGAGCACAACAGCTCTGCGCCAAGGTGCCCGCAACCGCAAGTGAAAACCTTTGCAGACAGGCACGAATCAAGGACATGATCATGGACTACAAATGCAGAACACTTCTGGGTGAATTTCGTTGGTGCTTCTCAAGTTGCTTCGTAGGTACCATTGCAACCAGCTTCAGGCAGGTTGGGAAGAGCAGCAGGTCCACAACAGCAACTCTCAAGGCACCATGAAAAGCCTGAGCTGACAACTTGCATAGGTCTCCCGGAAGCTTGGAGGTGATGCGGCAGCTCGTTGTCGCCTGATCTTGGATGACCTCGGAGGAACGACCGCCCCCGTGATGTTTGGAGTGTTTTCCCAGTTTGCAGTCGTGAACCGTCGTGCATCGAGTCGTGCATCGAGTCGTGCATCGAGTCGTGCATGTGGCATCCGCATGCATCAGGCGGCCTGCTGCCGGGCCGGGATGCCCGGGCTGCGGGTGCGTGGATGCTGTGTATCCCGCCTTGCCAAGCGAGGCACTGGCAACGCTTGCAGACGCAGAGCACCTGCCGTTCAAAAACAGACTTAGCTGGACCTTCCATCTTGTTGCTCGCGCTGGTCGCCTCGTCTCAGAAAGTAGGAAGCAACGGCTACTGTCCACTGTTACTTGCTTGAGTCACCAAGTGGCGCTAAGCATATCAAGCCCATTAAGTTTCAGCAGGCAATATGCAGGGAGCCGTTGCGCACATTTGCAGAGTGAAGCATGAAATGCCTGCGAAGACACTGCTGCGGTGTTGTTGGGTTGGACTCCAGCTTCTGGAACCATGTTGGCTCCATGATTCCGACAAGGCATTTTGATGAATTCTGCGGTTTGCTTGACGGACTCTTGAGGGATAAATGGCGGCTCAATGGTCTTGCGACTCATGACGAAGCCTCCACGTGTTGTGCTATGCAGTAATTTGCTCGACTGCTTGTGTGTCAGTGATGTCTTGAGACAGAACGTAGCATGACGTTGGCACAAGCTGACAATCCTTGGTTGTCGAAAGATACTGTGCCGAAGCAGAAAGAGCTCAGAAAATGCCAGAAGTGGAATGGCTTGTCCAGACCTGCCTTGTGCTGCGCCACTTTGCCTGGTGCCCAGTGACTATCACCGGCAGCATGCGAAAACTCTCCATGTCCACAGGTCTATCACGCAGTACATCTCGTGCAAATCTCTAGTTCAGCACCTCCCACGTCTCTGTCCGCAAAGCCTGGAGCGCATGCGACTGTCCTGCGCTCGAAACAGTCTTGCCCGAGGCCTGCGGCTCCGAAACTCTCTCTGCGAGGCGCCCCATGCGCCCCCATGCTCCCTTCCCATCTCCGCCGAATCTCTGCCGAGCTGTCAATGCAGAGCTTCGGGGATTGAACCTGCTCTTTTCAATCTGTCCTTGGTCGTCAGCACGGCCACGGCCTTGGAGGAGCTCTCCTCCGATTTGTAGTCCTTGCAGGCTGAAGTGCTGTCGTGAGGCCCAAACGCTGCGTGTCAAGATTTTGGTATAGCACACCACCGAAGAACTATGTGATGCTGGAATGACATGAGACGAAAGCGGACAGTCGCACTAAACAGCACTCTGTCTGCAATTCGAAAGGAGAGCGCGTTGTTGTTGCGCTTGTTCTTGGTATTCGTCTTGTGCCAGGCTTGAGGGAACCCTTCCGGGCAGAAGATGCTTGTCTACAGCCGGCGATCCCACTGCCCCTCCTTTTGCATGTTTGAGCGTCGCTTCTCTCTCGAGGTGGTCTAGCCACTTGAGTTCAGGGGTTACGTGTGGTTGGCAGGTCATGCAGGCCTTGTGGGCAGCCCTACTATGTAGGAACATAGCATCCCCATGACCCCAACCGACGGTCGAACGTGATATTGCATCGAGCAGATCATCAGAACACTGTATGAGTAGCATAGAAGCTCGCCCTATGCAGTTCGGCTTGTGGTGGGAAGAAGCGGAGTGGGGAGCTCTGCCCTATCCTGCCAATGGCCACGGTTTTGGGGCAGAACCTGTTACATACCAGTACCCCGTCCCAAAGAATTCTTCACAAGGTCGCGTGCCCCCTAGGCTCTATAAGCCATTCAGGGGTAGTCCCGATACCCCACGTCAACATCCGGTTCCGCCTGGAAAGGTTGAGCCAAACCGGCTACTCTTTCTCTCTATTTCTCTCTAGGCACCGAGGAAAAGGAACACTAGCGAGCTCAGCCCACTTCAAAAACAGTGCAACTAGTGCATCAACTGGCAATTGTCAAGGCCACTCCTTCCCTCCAGCTTTGACACTCGGAGCAGCTCGGATAGTGCTCCTGAGCTCCCCCGCAGTTCAATAAGACACGCATGCAGAAAAGGCTTTCGGCCTCTAACCTCGCAATCTTGGGGCTCGTGAGTGAGGCTGTGCAAAATGGACGCCTTCTGGCTACCCACGCCAATTCACGCTGCCTCAACGCCCTCCCTCCCGTCCTACACACTGAGCAGGTTGGTTGTTTCGACTGTGAATGCTGAATTCCTTTACACTTTACACGTGGCATCGCCCCACCTCCGACCATGGATAACACATGCATGCCATAGCAGTGGCATTGTCATACGTGACAGGCAAGCTGCAGTATGCGCTGAATGCTGAGTTGCGGGCTTCAGATAACCTTGGGCGAAAGGACAGGCACGACAACAATACAACAACAAACAACCACAACAACCACAACAACTAAATTTTTTTACTTCGAACATCCCCACCTTAGGGATTTGGATTTGGGCACTCCAGAGAGTCTCTGGGGTCGGGCACTGCAGGGAGTCTCTGGGGTTGGGCACTCCAGGGATTCTCTGGGGTGGCACTCCACAGGGAGTCTCTGGGGTTAGGTCTCTGGGGATAGGTCTCTGAAATTGGGCATTTCAGGGAGTGTCTGGGGTTGGGCACTCCAGAAAGTCTCTGGGGTTGGGCATTTCGGAAGTCTCTGGATTGGGCACTCCAGCCAGTTCTTTTGGGGTTGGGCACTCCGGGGAGTCTCTAGGAGTAGACCGGGCGAGGAGAAGAGTTGCGGACGAGAAGAACAGTTGAGTTTAAAATCTAACAACCCCACAGCGAAGGTGGGGAACAAACAATCAAACAATCAAACAATCAAACAATCAAACAATCAAACAATCAAACGATAATCAATCCAACAAACGCACAAACTCGCAGGCAGGCAGGCAGGCGAGCAAGCAAACAACAACTCATGTCTTCGTGCAGAATTCGTCTTTTTCTCACGTCTCCTCGTCCCGATGATACAACAGCGCAACAGCTGCTTCCGAGCAGCTGTATAAACCACTGCCCAGCAGTGTGACGACCTTAGTAGTCGTCTAATCTGCCAAATTGCTCTTCTTCCATCTGTCATCCCTTTGAACCGAAGGAAATTTGTTGGAGGCGAACACACCCCCTCGCCGAGGCTGCCGCAGTGCCACACCTGACGAACGAGCCATTGATTCTAACTGGTGTCAATGGCCCCAGCCAGGCTAGCTGTCCGCCCTGTCTTCAAGCAAGGCATCGCTCAAATGTACAATTTGCTTCACCTTTGCGGTCTCACGGCTGTGAGGAGTAGTAACGCTTTACGACCACTACGGAATGCTGTCAGGCTGGCTGGGAGTCCCCGCAAGGCTGTGTCAGTAATGACATTGCCGAAATAGAGAGCGGAGAAGCCTTGGCATCGAAGTATGGGGATCGAAGGATGTGGGAGGCATGTAGCTAGACTGCGTGCTAGGGGGTACTAGATGCCTTCCGGCAGCAGCCAGCGGGCGGGCCTTTCCCCTACAATTTTTACCTGCAGGCATTTCAAGCAAAACTTCAGTAAAACTCATGACCCTGCCCTGCTTAGATTCAGCCGCAGGCGAGATGAGTTGGTCCAAGATGGTCTAAGACCACTTATGCACAGTGGACACGGCGAGTTCATGTGTTTTCAGAACCCAAGCGAACAAAATTGCACCGCACCTTTGTTGCGGAAGCGCAAGCGTTCCAAAACAAGCGGGTTATGTGGAAAGTCCTGGGGCCTTCTGCAATGCCAAACAACCCAAACAACTCTGTACTTGCACTTGTGTTCCAGCTTTCTTCGCTTGCACGTGTGCGGCAGAGTGAATGTCGACAATGCCCACCCAGCGGGGCTGTGGTGAGTGTGAGCATCGGCTCGCCAAGCAACACTGCGGCCATCAAGGCATACTCTGACCCCCGAAGTCCCCACCAGAGAGGGTGCCAAAATGTGCCCAACTTGAGCCATTCCTGACCCACAGCTTCGAATGCCATGTTACGTCTGTTGTCTACCCGGTCTACCCAAAGCGCCTGTAGCTTGTCCTGTAGATGCATCCATACTGTGGATGGAGGAAATCTTGCTCCACTTTTGCAAGGCCGGCCGACACTTCTTAATCAGTCAGTCCCCAGAAGTGGGTGCAACCTGTAGCAATAGGTTCACAGGCGGTGCAAGATTTCCTCCATCCACCGTAACACACAACCGCTTTACCTTTGAAATCTGCTAGCCCCCTGAGCTAGAAACTATGTCAAGTTTACACACACACACACACAGACACACACCCACGCACGCACGCACGCACGCACGCACGCACGCACACGCACCCACAAAGTCGGGTCCAATGAAGTTCTCACGGGCTTAAGCCCTGCCAACATGCAAAACACCATGTAGACGCTGTGTAAATGACGTCGAGGCAGACTTCGACGCATCAAGAGATGCACTCTGGGAGTGCAGTTTCCCAGTAGAAACCACCGAGCGATGCGAGAGAACTCGAAGAGCGACCACGTAGCCCGTAACACTTCTGTTCGCACTGCCGCGTGCATGGAACTGCTCAGAAAAGACCTGAGATACCTGAGACTCTGGCAAATGATCAACGCCCTCTTCGCAGTGTTCATCACAGAGAGGGTGACAGGAGAGTAACATGACCTCAATCAATCAGCACGTTATGCAGACTAGAACTGCCATGCGGTCCACGTGCAGGCTTACAAGCATGTTTACGCGTTAGGATGGCTTAAGGCTATGGGCTATAGGGTTTAGGGTCCAAGTTGCTGCAGTCGAGTGCTGAAGACTTGCTAGCATGACTTTAGCATGGATCTCAAATTTGTGCCGCTCCATGCGCCTGGATCCCAACAACTGCCAAACAACGGTATTGTCTTGCAAAGGCTGGTTGTGAACTTCAGGATCTCCATTCGCAGAAACAGGCAGAAACATGTTGCAGACCTTGAAGGCATCTTGACAGCAAAATAAAGCAAAGTAGCT
The DNA here is from genome assembly GCA_905221605.1 of Symbiodinium natans. NCBI lineage: Eukaryota > Dinophyceae > Suessiales > Symbiodiniaceae > Symbiodinium > Symbiodinium natans. The sequence goes on along the minus strand of CAJNDS010002671.1, from coordinate 296,635 downwards.
CCACAACACCCAAGGAAAACCCCAGGCTCAAACCCTACGGATTGACGAGCCGCCCCGAAACCCAGCTAGCAACTTGCAAACGCAACTCTTCAAGGCTCAACGCAGCAAGTGAGAAAATAGGCAAAAGCTGAGATTCGAACATGATTTTGAAGGCTAAAGCCGACCTCGGAGTCTAGGTTCTGTCTTCCAAGCTTCTGACACTTGAGCCGAAGCTGCACATCTCACAAAGCCTCAATGCCTGCAGCTGGGTGGACGGCTGTAAGAAATACGCCTCATGTGGGCAGTTGATGGTGTATGTAAAAAAAGTGAGCTCCCATCTTGCAGGCAAGCGGCAAAACCTGCAGTAAAAAGCCACGTCCAGTGCACTGCCTCAGACTCATCACACAGGTCTGGGCGCAGCGGGTGCACCAAATGTGCACCTATCGTACCCGTAAAGTTGAACATTCATTCTTGAAGTTCTTTAACATGCTGACATGGCATGTGCTGTGCCGTGACTCAAGTCAATCTGACTGATTGACATGCTGGTTGAGCGGCCCCAACGGGAAGAACCAGGCTGCCTGTTTGCATACACGAAGACTTGAGCACGTTCAACTGCACATCGCGCGTCAGGCTCCGAATCCAGCTAACCCCTTTTCAGCTCTCCACATTAACATTAATTACGCATCACAAGAGCGAAAGCGCCCGCACCTTGAAGAAAAGCTGCAGCAAAGAATGGGATCTGAACCACCTCGGCTGTCTTGCCAACCAGTGAGCTGAACGGAGATCTTTGAATGGGGTATTAGATTCCACCAGCCAGATCTGAGCAGCATCTCAGAAAAGCGCGCTCGTAGCACAGGCTCTCACACATGTGACCGGGAAGAAACGCTATATAGGCTCTCACGGCATGCCGTTTTTGCCACCTGCCTCGCGGACTGGCCACGCTGCAGGCGGTGTTTTCGACAAGAGGCCAGCACCAACTGCGCTTCAATCACATGGGTGTTTAAAAACATCCTTCAGGAACAGTCTCCCACGTGCTTCCACAATTTCCAACCGCACGATTGCTCCAACAATTGAAGGGGAGTAGTGATTCTCACATAGCATGATCACACATTCGCATGAAATGACCCCACGGCACCTTGGGAGAAAAACTTCAACTGCAAAGCTAGTACCAAACACACTGCCTGCCCAGAAAGAGGAGTATGGCACAGTGACGGACAGGGTTGCTATCAGCCCGACGCAACAAGGCCAGCAATCTCTATGGTGCCAAGTAGCCAATGAAGCGCAGGCACTGTAGTACTGGAGCCTTGATGCCCGGACTCAATTGAGGAGACAGTCCACATAAAGCATGATTTCTGGCAGGCTGTTGGAGTTTGTCATGCGAGTTCGTTATGTTTCGTTCTTGCGTAGCCTACCAGTATAATTCAAGGATCCAGTGATGGGTGCGACCTGCGGAAGGTCTCTCATCATCTTAAGGTCCTAAACCATGACAAAGCATATGTCTGATCGTCTCAGCTTATGGCTCAGCTACAGCAGCTCATAGCATGGCTTCTTGGCCACCCAGCTGGCCGGAGGTGAGTCTGGCTCCATCAGGTCCTGGCCTCTCAGACGCGGCACTTGTGTTCGTCATCAGATCTGAGAACCCAATTTCTCAGGTGCTACTTGTGCCTGCTGCGCTTGGCCAAGGACTAGCCTGACTTGGCAATCATTTCAATGCCTTCTACGCGGACCTGTATAATTAATCAGACTCTGCCCCGTGCCCGTAGCTTGTCGCAACAGATCGCAATTGCCAATAGTTCGCCGAGCGGTTTGTCTGGAAACTCGGTGTTCAACTCTAGACCTGTGCTCGGGCCCGCCTCATCCCTTCTCAATTCTTCCCAACTTATCAGTGGCTGGTATTCTTCCAGCCTCAAAAAGCTTAGAGCGCCAAGAGCCTGGATGGGCCTAACTTCCGGTGATACGATTCAAATCCCAGATTCAGATGGCGAACTGGACTCCGATTTGCAATCGCTGCTTTGCTTCTTTTGACGTGAGTGACTCTGTGCTGCTGCTTCTGCTGCAGGCACTGGTGACGAACACACCAGCAAGCCCAAGACGACAAACATTCCAAGCTTTGGGGGACCTCGTGCCCGTCAGCCTCTGACATCTCTGACTCCATGCTGGACAAAGAAACAAAGGCAGTCAGGTTTTACGGCTTGCAAAGAAGTGAGATGGCCCCTATGATTCAAGCATACCTTCAGGTACAATCCGACTTGCAACGGAGTGCACGCCGGGGACAAAAATGCTACATGAGTTGCAGGATGGTCATCCACTCAAGCTTGGGCGTGCATGGAAACAATATTCGCGGTACGGGGGTGCAAAGTCATCACAGGCTCTCACCAAGATAAAGTCGTGGACTATTTAGCTAGGATTATAGAGCTAGGTTGAATTTCGCTCTTAGGCAACCGGCCTGAGGCGTTGCGAATGGAGGGTTTGGATTCGGGATGATTGGGGCACTGGCGTGACTGTTCCAGCAATTTCTGAGTTTCGACCCTCGCAACTTGGACACGCCAGGCGAGGCGAAGTCTACAGCAGTCAGACGAACGAGCTGACGCACGTGATCACCACAATCGAGCTTTCAGAAAACACCGCGGCACGCTTTGTGGTCCGCCGTCCGTGTTTCAAATTTTCTCCTTTTTCTTTCGGCCTTAAGATTGACTCGCGAAAGGCTAACAGATGACTCAAGGTTACTCACGGTTACAGTGTTTCCAAGAAGCAGTAGGCCCATGGCTGAAGCAGCTGCGAGCAGAAAACGTTCTGCACCTCCGCGGAGCCCCAGAGCTTTCGTGGGCTTGTCATGCATGCAGCCCGAGTCCAGAGACTCTCAAACCCCTTAATTAAGGAATATACCTTAAATTATATGATTTAAGGTATATTCCTTAATTAAGGGGTTTTGGAGTCTCTGGGCTCCTACTGCCTGCCCACGAAATTCTTGCCAGTCTGCTCTACTAATGGCGCAGGTCTTGACATGCAGGATGCCACTGAGGTTTCTGCGCATTCGGCTAAGTTGGCCAGGACAGCAGCCGCAAAACCAACCTGCCGGCTTCGAGTCTGCAATTGTTAAAGAGAAAATACTTCTTTTGGCGACTCAGTCTCAGTCTTTTTGAGTCTTCTCAGCAAGTAAGCAGCTGCCAGCTTTTCTGACCGTGGAGATGTGTATTCCGGGTTGCCGAACTCGGGTCTCTCTCTAGTGCTGTGCTACAGTGCGACACTTCTTTCAACTGAGGTTCAGGCGTGCGTGAAGGAGTGCTCGCCGGCTGCGGCTGAGATGAGGCCTGGCAGGCTCGATCTGTGACCCGCAGACGTTTGTTGCTGCACTGTGGAGGATGAACCCTTCCTTTCGAGCAACATGGCTCTCACTGCCACCTGCAGGAACCTTCAGCAATCGGGGGCGGAGTATTTGGCCTAAAGGTCGAGGTTTTGACGCTCACGCTCGTCAAAACTGAGGGTTGGAGATGAAAGGTTTAGGGTATTTGTAGCCTTTATAGGCTTAAAGCGTGTGTTAGGGGGTTCTGCTTTTTGGTGCTTTTGTTGAAAGGCCTTGATTTTTGAGGTTGCATCAAGGCAGTCAAGGGTTTGTTTAGGTTTGTTTTGGGGCTGCGTAGGGTTTCAAAGGGTGCTTTAGGGTTTTTAAGGGTTTCGGGTTTTTGTGGGGTTGAGGGTTCCTCCTCACGTCAGCAGAATCACGTGAGAGGTGCCCATCGCACTTCTCGGGTCCTCAGCATGCCTTTTGCAAGATTCGCAAGTGTAACCTAAACTGGCCGACTCGCCTAGCATGACCGGTATCAGGGTCATCATCACCGGCAGCCTCAAGTCAGATTCATGGAGATGCCGTTAAGCTGTGTGCGGCAAGCCCTTGCGCAACTGCACAGCCGCCTCACCTTCTCTCGCCGCAACTTGCTCTAAAGGACCGTTGGCATGTAAGGCCGACAATCACATGGCAATCACACGTGAGCGTCCGGCGGCGTCTGCTCACCGGTCAAGAACCAAGCAGCCACCACCTGGCACTAGCTTGCGGCTTGCAGCCACGCAGCTGAGGAACAAGTTCACAAGCGTAGCAGCTGCTGTCTTGACCACTTAGAGCGCAATTCAAGGCTCCCAAGATCTCCCAAGTAAGGCTCGAGCTGTGAAGAAGGGGCTGGAGGCCTGTCCCAATATCCAGTATACTTGTTCGGAAAGGCAGCTCGAATGCGCCAGACATGTCCCCAGCCCAGGGCCGCGCAACCTTGATTGTCTCTGTGAAGGACGCCGCGACGTATCGCAAGCTGATTAAGCCCATCACGGCCACGAAGAACCTCATGAAGCATAATGTAACACGGGCATTCTCCAGACCTTCCAATGCAAAAGTCCACTTGCTTGAAGGCTTGGATTCAAGGCTTTGATGCTCTTCGTTACGTGAGCTGTGCGGCTGTTTTGCTGTTTGCAGTCTGGACCTTGGAGACTTTCTGGCACTTTCTGGTGCAGGTTGCTGGCCCCTCCACTTGGCAATGACATGATGATGATGATGATGGCCCGAAGATTTATGAAATAGATTGAAAACTCAAGTTCTGTGAGCCTTGCCGGAAGAGGCCAAGGACCAGCAAGCTTTTTCTCAACTTGACCTCGGGTGCCAGAAATTGCCAGAACGCGCAGCGGGTGATCCAAATGCGCCCGGTTGAGTCTCTAGTATTGTATCTCTCTTCTTGCTTTCTTTCTCTTTCTCTCCTTCTCCCATCCTCCCACCCCCCGGCGCACCGGCACGCCCCTGGGTCAAGTCCAGGAGCAGCGAGCTGTCGACCCCAAGGCTGTTGGCCCATCTCTCGGGATGCCACTGAGTTGCCACAACTGCTATGTCCTATGTGTCTGCTAGCTAGTGCCCTTGTTCATCCGGACACCCAGTCTCAGCGAGAATGCCCCGGGACCACCGCTAGTGGCTTGCAACCTCGACTCCGAGGAGCGCTCTTGCTTGCTTGCTTGAGAGCGTATAACCCCCTAATTGGAGAGGGCTCTTTCCTTTCTCTCTTTCTCTCCCTCCCCCTCCATCCCTCCCATGGATCCAGCAAACTAGGGCACCCATGCATATTCTCCCTAATCTAGGGCACGGTGCCCCTGATTTAGATTAACCCCCCCGTAATGGAGCTTGACTCTCATCGTTCGGTTTGCCTGCATCCACATTTTGCCAGGTTCATGCGAACCCGACTTGGCAAACGTAAGCTCTGGACCCAATCTAGCTTCGCTGTTGAAGTGGAAGAAGCTCCACGACTGCGTGCTCACAGCCGTGTGTACCACATGCACTGCTGAATCGGTTCGTTACGTTACCTTCTTCGGCATTTGCTTCCGCAAACATGAATTCTGGAAAGATACAAAAAGAGTCTGAACCCCCAACTGCACTGCAACTCAACTTCTGCCCAAATATCTCGGCTGGAACAGTTGGGGCAGATGTGTCTGGTTATGAGCATTCGATCAGGGCTACTCCTCGAAGCCCGCTGGCCTGCCAATGACTTCGCGCATCTTGCCAAAGACGACCGTGGACCTTGGTCACCGTTCACTCGGCTCAATGTGATACACACATGCCCCTTTAGGGTGAGGAAACATATACAGGCAAGGAGGGAGGGTCTGAGAATGTACGTGGAAGCAGCACGGTGTTCTTTTCAGGTCAGCTCTTCAACTTCGGGATGCTTTGGGTTAGGGTCTGGACACCCGACTAGGCTTGTCCTACGCTGTCTGAATGCTAAGGCTCTTGCAGCATCTGGACCTGCAAAATGCTGATTCTGTGGCCCCCAGGTGAAAGTCAAGCAACCTGGTTGCAGAGAGCCTTCTGACCCTCTAAGGCCAATACCAGCACCAAAGCCAAAGGCCCAACATCAACACGGCCTTGTTCACCTGTCAAGGCCACGGTGATGTGCACGGTGTGCTGTACATGTACTATGTGCCTTGGAAAAAACCGTCGGGTGCAGTGCTGGTCACAACCCTGACTCGGACTGCGCCTGAAGAGCCACGACACGGACAAAGGCACCTCCCGCCTGGTGAGAGGATCGTCTTGTTCAGCACAATGCCGAAGAATGACCTTCACGCAGAGAGGCGCTTGTGCCGAATGATTTTATTGCCAGGCATCCGTGTCATTCCGCATGTGTGCTGAAGCAACGGGGAAGGGCCAACATTGGTAACATTGGCCCAGGCAACACCGGGGCGCCAGCACGACATACCAAAACGCAACCTGAGTTATGGGAATCTCTTCTATGCCCGCGATGAATCTTTCATTGTTGAAAGCTGCATCTTCCAGGCAGCAAGAAAGGCATGCCAACTGCTGAAAACTGTCGTGAAGGTCTCCCCATGCAAGCTCTATGCAGGAATTACCCACCTTGAAGCCTTCAAGGGTCCAAACATGTCCAAATCTTCCGCCGCGCTGCAAGACTCAGCTTCGCAGCTCCACTAAGATGTGGATCCGTCCTTGGCGCTTCGCTTCAAGTCATGGAGGGCAAATTTTAAGAGTGAGCCACCACTGCAGGAACCTGCCACTTGTTGAGCGCCCTACATAAACTGGCTTCCCAGTTGTTCCTCTGGAACTTCAAGGGATCCGATGAGCCTCATGGTCAACATGGGCACGGAAGGAAAACTGTGGAAACTGCGCCAAAGGCCCTGACAAGAGCCCAGCCGAAACTGTACACTGCTTGAAGGCTCCTCCTCATCCAGGGAAGCTGCACGCAAATCATCAATCACTCGGACAAACTCGCTGGTAAAAGATCTATTCTGCACCGAATTCGGACGACCCAACATGCGCTTCACACTGTCCTTGAAGAGCTCAGCAGGGCGCTCTGTTCAGCGTGCGGAGAAAAACACTGGGAGCCTGCTTCGCATGCCTGCGGAAGAAAGAAGAAGTGTGATTTCTTCTTGTGGTGCTGGCTCCTGCGGAGGAGCTGCATTGAGCCCTGTCTCGCAACAACGCTCTTCCCCAAACCAGCGATGGCAAGTCATGCCCAGCAAACAAAACCTTTCAAATGCGCAATCGCCCTCAAAGCCCAAAACCCTGAAGCGAGAAAAGGCAGGGAGCGTCTGGCGTAACATGGTACTTTTGCGATGTAGACGTCATTCAAAGTGCCTAACGGCTAGGTCATACTCGGTCAAGCCGAGGGCCAAGGAGGAGGCGACAGCTACGCCGCGAAGTTACGCCAACCAGCCCTAGAACCTCATTATGTGCATACGTAACGTAGGTTTTTCGGCGGGGCCTCGCCCTGCCCCCTTCTTTGCATCTAGGCCTCTGACAGGTTGCCTGCCCCCTACAACCCGAAACTGTACGCGGAGCGACGTGTTTGCATGTGTTTGCACCCCAAAGCAACTGAGGGCAACAGAAGTGACATATAAGGGGTGATGGCAGGACATGGCAGGCAAGCCTTCAGAACAAAAGGATTGATGGCAAACAACTTGAATCCCAAGACTCCGCACGGCCGAGGTTTGTATGGCAGACCCTGGCAGCCAGCAGACCCTTTTTTGCTTCCGGTCTCGGGCTTGTCGCCGGGCTATACGAAAGCCGTCACAACATGCCATCGCTGGAGGCTTGAACTAGCCCTGGCACCTCGGCGTGTTCATCAAATGCATCTTTCAGCTGGCATAGGCAGTGCTTCTGTCCTCTTGACACTGCCCCTGTGTCGATGCTGCTCCGTCGACCTGGCCTGAACTCTTCTTGGAAGCACAATCGCACTTCGCCATTGTCCTGGCCATGGATGGGGGCTGTAAGAGGATGGCCCTGCCATCAGAGGAACCCAAACCCCTCATTGGCAGGCACAAAATCGGAGCAGCACCTCCACCTCTTCCTCTTCCCCCAGCAGGTTTCGGCTTGTCCTTGGAAGCCCAGTCACGCAGCACACTGACAACACCTCAAACGCCGGACAACTACAAAATGCTACAGGGTGGGCGCATGTGGGCGCCCCACCCCTGCAAGAAGGCACCCCAGACACAGCGAATCCCCAAGTTTTCGGCACTTCGACCCCATGCATTGACACAGGCGCGAAAACATCAAAATCTGCACGTCTCTTTCTCGCCGGGCATAGCTGCAGCAGTCTAGCGTTTGATGGCTCATACATGAACTTGAGGGGGGACAGGTGAAACGACAGCTGACCCGGTTGCTGGAGGGGCCACATCTTTTGACCGAGCCGATTCAAGATGAGGGTTCGAGATATGGGAGGCGCCAGGCAACAAGGTTTCATGCGGCAAAGTGTGAGGCATAGTCTGCCTCTGGCAGAGAGCCAGTGTTGACGCCTTGTTTGGGGACATCCTTTTTCTAGGCGAGACAGGCGACGAGCAGCAGCCCACAAAGGCCCGCACAAATCTGACCACCTCCGAGCCCCGCAACACCTCCGACCTGATCGGAAGCCATCCCCAGCCCAAGTTTTGCCTGTTTCCTAAGGGGCGCATTTAGCCTGAGATAGCCTAAGCGCCCTAGGTTGGGGAAGCTCGTGCGGAACCGTTCGAAGCTTCAAAAACCGAGGGGTGAGACACCCACACCAGAGGTGGGGTTCAGGCCCGATTTTGACCACCTCTAGATGGACCCCCCCCCCCCCCGCATTCCTGTAGTTCAACCGAAAAGTAGTTGGGAAGATCATCCGCTAGCTCCACGGGGGCAGCTTCCGTCATGGATCACCAAGTAAACGGGACGCCCTTTTCAGAGTCGATTTCAGTACTACGCTTGTACGACAAGTGGCTCATGGAAACGACAATTCCAATACTTGTACCAGGCAAATCGATGGCTCACGAAAACGTCGGCAAAAACTCTGCAACTAGACGCCTCGATTCTAGGTCACTAGGTGAGCGAAGCTCACAGAATCTCACCGATATAGGTAGACATGCTTTATTTCCCAAGGTGACGCCCTGACGGAACGTTCTTGGCATACCTGCAAACCTGCAAGGCGGATCAGATTCTGAACAGTCTAAGCCCTTCGAATCGGTGGGTAAAGGAGATGGATGGATAGGTCAGCAGATCCGGGTTATTATATTGCAACGTGGCGATGGAGGCCGCTGCTAAGGAAATCTGTTCAGGATTTGGGCTTTACGGGCATTGCCCCCTCCCCCCCCTCTCCCCCCCCTCTCCTCCCCCCCTCCTCCCCCCCTCCCCCCCCCCTCCTCCCCCCCTCCCCCCCCAAACCCCCCCCAGACTCCTTCCCCACTCGCTTTTATCCAAAACAGGTTGCAACACTCCCGCAAGCTCCAATGGGTCCAATGACCAAAGATTTGGCGGGGGAAGGACAGGGACCTTGAGGTTGAAAGGATCATTTGGGTCCTGTTGCCGGGCGTTTGCGCTAGAGTGTTGAAGCAGGTCTCGGTTGCGAAACAATGTCCTGATCGAACTGGTTGGGCTTAGAATTCTGAGATTTTCGCCAGCACGATCACGAAGAGGATATGATCTATTGAAGTTGCCATTCGACCGGAAAGCGCTTGGGGGTGAGCGGAACGAAGTCAAGTGAAATCAAATGAAGGCTTCACGGTCTGGATTGTCGCCAAATCGCACCAACGCTCGGCTCAATGCGGCCAGGGCACTCGTTTGGCATTCGCCCTGTTTCCAGTTCAAAGTTCAAAGGTATGCGTGCACGGCTTTATTTACTTGGGAGGTTCATTCTCGAGGGATACATCTTCCGTTGGGCGTGGCTGCTGATGGCATGCGGCATGTGGCCACGACCTTCACAAGCATTGACCAGCATTCCCCATCCTTCCTTGTGAGTTTTACCAATCTTCTCTTCCCATGAACCCTAAACCCTAAACCGTAAACCCTAAACCCTAAACCCTGAATCCTCTGCCTGGCAACCAATCCTTCATCAGCGCACAGCTCCGTCAGCGCGACGGAGGCCGCGGAGTGCTCCGCGGTGCCCTGCAGGCGCTCCAAGATCGTGCAGCGCACCAAAAAGGAGTTCACATCTGTTCAACCACCTATATACATATGTATATATATATATATATATGTATATATGAATATGTATATATCTATGTGTATGTAAATAAGCTCACCCCCCCCCCAATGGACCCACCGCGGATGGCAGCCGAGTCCTAGCCAGATCAAGGCAAAAAACAACAAAACAAGAAACTAACAAAAACCAACAAACCAAAAAAATCCAAAAAACCAAAAAAAACCAAAAAAACCATCTTTTCCAAAACTATGGGGCTGGGGCCTCCAAAAGATGGTTTTTTTGGTTTTCTCGAGAAAAAGATGGTTTTTTTGGTTCGAAACCATCTTTTTCTCGAGAAAAAGATGGTTTTTGAGCAGCCGCTCTTCTAAAAACCATCTTTTTCTCGAGAAAAAGATGGTTTTACCAGGACAAGACCTCCAAAAACCATCTTTTTCTCGAGAAAAAGATGGTTTTACCAGGACAAGACCTCCAAAAACCATCTTTTTCTCGAGAAAAAGATGGTTTTTCCAGGACAAGATCTCCAAAAACCATCTTTTTCTCGAGAAAAAGATGGTTTTTCGAAGAGCGGCTGCTCAAAAACCATCTTTTTCTCGAGAAAAAGATGGTTTCGAACCAAAAAAACCATCTTTTTCTCGAGAAAACCAAAAAAACCATCTCTTGAAGGCCCCAGCCCCATAGTTTTGGAAAAGATGGTTTTTTTTTTTGGTTTTTTTGGTTTTCTCGAGAAAAAGATGGTTTTTTGGTTCGAAACCATCTTTTTCTCGAGAAAAAGATTGTTTTGAGCAACCATCCTTCGAAAAACCATCTTTTTCTCGAGAAAAAGATGGTTTTACCAGGACAAGACCTCCAAAAACCATCTTTTTCTCGAGAAAAAGATGGTTTTACCAGGACAAGACCTCCGGAAACCATCTTTTTCTCGAGAAAAAGATGGTTTTTCCAGGACAAGATCTCCAAAAACCATCTTTTTCTCGAGAAAAAGATGGTTTTTCGAAGAGCGGCTGCTCAAAAACCATCTTTTTCTCGAGAAAAAGATGGTTTCGAACCAAAAAAACCATCATTTTCTCGAGAAAACCAAAAAAACCATCTCTTGAAGGCCCCAGCCCCATAGTTTTGGAAAAGATGTTTTTTTTGGTTTTTTTTTTGTTTTTTTGGTTTCTTTGGTTTTTTTTGGTTTTTTTGGTTTTCTCGAGAAAAAGATGGTTAAGTTTTAGGGGTTTAAGCCTCATGCACTACAGGGTTATAAGGTTCTAATCCTATAGGTATTGCCTTAACCTTTAACCCTAAACCTTTAACTTTAAACCCTGCAGGGTTAACCCCGTGAGAAATTTAGAGATAGACCCCGAAAAGACCCTAAACCTTCTTACAGGGTGTAATGGTTTAAAAACCGATAGGACATGTATACCTTCAGCGCCTGTAGGGTTCAAGCCTTTGAACGTGCTAGACCCCTATAGGGTGCTAAGGTTCTGACCCTAAAGGGTTTAGGATTAAGGCTTAAATGCCCTCTAGGTTTAAATGCCTAAGTCTTAAACCCCAAACCTTTAAACCTTCATCCTATGGGGTTTGAAGGTCAAGGGTTTAGGCTTGATTGCCGAGGGCTTTAGGGTCCTGACCCTAGAGGGTTTAGGGTTAAGGAATAGATGCGTAAACCTTAAACCCTTAAGGTTTAAACTCTATGGGCTTAGGGGGCTTAGGTTTTTTTAAACCCTAAGCCTTTAAACCTTCACACTACAGAGTTTAGAGGTGTTAAGGGTGACAAATTGATTACATACTTAGCTTTAAATGCCTGAATCTTAAACCCCAAACCTTTAAACCTTAACCCTATAGGGTTTAAAGGTTAAGGGCTTAGTGTTAATCGCTGTCTTAGGTTTAAATGTCTGAATCTTAAACCCTAAAACTTTAAACCTTCACCCTATAGGGTTTAAAGGTTAAGGGTTTAGGTTGAATCGTCAGCTTGGATTTAAATGTCGAAGTAAAGAATCCTAAACCTTTAAATCTCATCCCTATGGGGTTTAAGGTTAAGGGTTCAATATGAACTGCCGGCATAGGTCTAAATACCTAAACCTTAAACTTAAACCCTAAACCTGTAAATATCTTAACCCTATAGGGTTTAAAGGTTAGAGGCTTAGCGTAAATTGCCGGAATAGGTTTAAATGCCTAAATCTTAAGCCCGAAACCTTTAAACCTTAGCCCAACAGGGTTTAAAGGTTAAGGGTTTAAAATTAGTTGCAGGCTTAATTAGGTTTAAATGCCTACATCTTATATCCTAAACCTTAACCCTATAGGGTTTAAAGGTTAAGGGCTTGGCTACAGGTTTAAATGGCTAAATATTAAACCCTAAGCCTCTAAACTTTAACCCTACAGGGTTTAAAGGTTAAGGGTTTAAAATTAGTTGCAGGCTTAGGTTTAAAGCCTACATCTTAAACCCTAAACCTGTAAAAATCTCAACCCGATAGAATTTAAAGGTTAAGGGCTTAGCTTTAATTACCGGCATAAGTTCAAATGCCTAAATCTTAAACCCTTAACCTTTAAACCTTAACCCTACAGGGTTTAAAGCTTAAGGTTTTTTTTTTGCAGGCTTAGGTTTAAATGCCTAGATCTTAAACTAAATTATAAACAAAAGCCAACAGAAAGAAAAACCCTCCGTGCGTGTGTGAGAGGGTGAATTAAGGAATACAGTCAAAAATCCGGTCACCGGAAAATCACCAGACAGCATAGGTTTTATCGGTATTTGCGGTACTTTTGCAAAGATCAAGGCCCGCGGTGGGTCCATTGGGGGGGGGTGACCATATATATATATATATGACATCTCTCAACTGCGCTCTTCAACTGTTTGCTGCGCTCTGGAAGACTCTAGAAGGAGGTCCGGCGGCTTCAAAGCACCAATGTTCATTCTGCAGCGTGCAGAACATGCTTAAGCCAACGCAGGATCTCGTCCCTGCCTTGTCACGGCTTACTTGACCAACGAACGCTGCATTGGCCCAGTCCCCGTCCAAGCATCGCAGAGTGACTGTGCTCTGGAAACCCCCGCCCTGTACCTTGCAGCGGAATTCCGAGGCTTGTGCTCCGAGGCTTCGTTCGCTTTGTTTGCTCTGTATCCGAACGGCCAGAAAAATATCAGTCATATCTACCCAAAGGCAGAGAAGCCCATGAGCCCTTCCTGAAGCTGATTGCTCTCCAAAGCCAAGGGCACCAGCTGTGTGGTATAGGCAACCTCACCTGCGCAAGAATTGTGATAACAAGGGGGGGGGGGGACCGTGACATGCGATAACATTTAAGAATATTTGGCTGGCAATATGTGGCAATGGTGGCGGTCGTTTGAAGCTCAGCAAATAAGTTCGGCCGGAAGCCCCCTGCATCTCTGCAACCCGCCGCGCCTTTCTCCATCTGCTTCCTGGCGATCTTGCCGCAAAGCGCCATTAAATCCTGGTAATCACGCTTTCGCTGCTCTTGATTCTTGATGCTTCAATGCATCTTGATGTCCATCTGAAACGGATGACTGCACCTGTCACTACCTTTTATTGTGCTGTTTCTTGGTGGGGGACCTTGTGCGGGGGTACAGATGATCGGATCTCTGAATGTCTTACTTTTAACATGAGATACAGTGGATGGTTCTGCGGGACTTGTGAAGAGCCTTTTGCCATCTGTCCTGATCTTCGGGGTATCCTGCGATTGGTTTAGGCTTCGAAGGCTCTGCGGAGCACTGCATCAGCACTGCTGAGGCTCTGAGGGGTCAGTTTGTTTCTTCTCTGGTTCGGCAAGCTACAAAGTGGCCTTGGAATTGCTTTTCAGTGGGTCTCCGTGTCTTGTCCTGCTTAGGCATGGCGCGGAAGATGTCCGATGGCGGCTGCGACTGTGGCACGCTCACCTCTGGCAGCTGGTTGAGCGCCTGAGCCTGCCAAGCTGGGATAAGCGCTCGCGAGTGTTTTCGTGCACTTCTCCAAGGTAGCAGTGGTTTTCATGTCTCTGAAGCTGGCGTCTAAAGCTCCGCCAGGCGGCTGAAATGGCTGAAAAAGGTTGCGCCCTTGACTTTGCAGTTGCCTGGGACCTGAGCTTCACTGACATCGTAGATGCGGGCATGACAAAACACGACAAAACGGACTGCAAAAAGAGCGCATGGAGTTGCCACCTCCAATGTGTCCGACATTTCTTTCAAAGCTCTCTTAGGGGTTCTTGGCGAAGTTTGGGGTAAGGAACATGTCGCTTCATCGTGGCAGCTAAGGATTTATCGCGCGTCCTGCCCCTTGGCTGCCATGTGCATCAAAGTTGCAAAGCTGAAATCTCCTCGTGCGTGAAGCCATCGAGAGAATCCTTCTCGGCTTGTTCAGGAGAAGCGGCGTCTTCTGCAGGATCATCTGTGCGAGATGCGTCTGCCCTGCCGCAACAGAACCATACAAAGCCTAGTGCAGTGACGTGCACTTTCAACCTATTGAGTAGATGAGTCACATGAGCTGGGCGACTGCTCTCCCTCAGAATTGTCGTAAGGCCGCAGCTGATCTGCCAGCGCTTCTCTCTCCTTAACTTCCTCAGTTTCAAGCTCGCACCGGTAAGAATGACATCCATACCGGTGTGTGGCGAGTCTGTGGTGCAATGCTGCAAGTAAGCCAGGCTTCCAATGGGTCCGCAGGTCTGGCAACAGGTTTTGGTGTAGCCACCAACCTGGAAGTCGGTTCATGAGTTGCGCAGGAGACCAAGCAGGCACTCTTCCTCATGACGGCTTTTCTTTCGTGCTGCCCACAAGATGCCCACAATTGCTGCTTCAACCCCTTCTGTGTACAGGCTTTCGAGCGCTCGGCAGCTTTGCCGGCGAGCCCCTGCAGGAGACTTTGAATGTTGAAAACAGGTGCATTGTGCTCTCAAGGCGCCCAAAGGGGCACCATGGCAACCACTGTGACTTGTAAACCTTCTCCGAGGCTGCGACGCGGGCCCAGCAAGCGCCTCCGGGGCTGTCACTGAATACTGGGAAAACCCAACAAAATAAAGACTGATTCCGTGGAAACGCTTCAACTCTCGCCTGCAGAAGCAGAAGCCAGTCTACGGAGATGAAAAGATATGTGTGCATGAGCTCCAAGGAGCATGTGGCAGGTTTTGGCATGAGGTCCGGCTACAGAAGAGATCGCAGCTGTGCTGCTCGCGTGCCGGTTTAGGGTTTAGGGTTTAGGGTTTAGGGTTTAGGGTTTAGGGTTTAGGGTTTAGGGTTTAGGGTTTAGGGTTTAGGGTTTAAACGCAACCTTGCAGCTCGGGACCTGGCCTGGCGCTTGGACGGGGGCAAAACCACGACACCTCCGCGACTGCACCGTGTTTTCGTTGGACTATAGCTACTCGATCCCTTTTAAATTCGTTTTTGGCCTGAAGCGTGGTGCACTCGGGGAGCGGCCTTCACTCCCAACTGACTGTCGCAGTCGCCCACTCAGATCTGAGCTTGTGACTTCTTTTGCTTTCTTTACTCGCTGGTTGCTTCTCGTTCCCAAATTAGAGTGGCGAGCTTTGCACTACTTACTGTTACTGTGCATGCTCTTTGAACTCGTGCGAGTCCACAGGCACGGGGCTGAAAGCATCAAAGGCAAATTCTCAGAGCTTGTTCGCAAGAATGATGCTCTCAGATCGTTACAGAGAGATTGGAAGAACAGATCCGATGTGGGGTAACTCCACAATCTCCACCTCCACTTCTTCCCTCTACTACGAAATCAAGACCTCGTCGGCCAGAGTCGAAGTATTTCCCGTAAAAGGTCGTGAAGAGAACGAACTTCACATCATACAGTAGGTTGCGGATTGCAGTCGTGCGGATGGATTTTCAAGTGCTCGTCATTACTTGTGCTTGCATCGAGTTCTTGGACCTCGATCTTGCCGACTCCTGTGGCCCATACGTGTAGTTATGGTCTGTTCTTGCAGAAAGTTGGACCAAGAAAATATGTATATATATATACACACACCCCAAAAATTTCCTATTCGTCGCGCGTCGTAGTCGTACGTGTGTATGCAGGAGTCACATGATGCACGTTGAGTTGATCTGCCATTCTCACGTCTGCAATGATAGGGTGGGGCTGAATTCGGATCCCTTGCTCTGATGAATTTCAAGAACGCAGAGGGGATGAATGACCCATGAATCATGATTGCTGGGGCATACCCGGCAAAGTCGATCCTCCTGCTGCTGATCACTATCCAATATGGAACTCTCCCCATCTCTCCCCGCTCCCTTCCTCTATCCCTCCCAGACCTTCCTGTGAACAAGGTGGCCGGGGAAGAAGAAAGACAGGAAGGGATAAATACTCATCTTCTTTTCTTTCTAGCAGCGTCTTCGTCTTGGGGTCTGACAAACACAGTTCCGTGGCAAATTCCACACTGCGGAAACTTCTCTGTGCAGCAACAACCACCTTCGTGTAGACCTGCAAACAAGAGGTCTTTGTATCACCCACCCTAAACCCTAAACCCTAAACCCGAAACCCTAAACCCCCATCGCAGCCTGTCCGCTTGGCTGGTGGAGGTGGCTGCGGCTGCGCGGCAATGAGCTCGCTCAGTTCATCCCCGTATATCAGAAGCGCCTGCCCCATGGAACCGCCAGCGGCGGCGAGACAATCTCGAATCACAGGTCTGCGTCCAACAGCCACACACGCATTCATTGAACTCAACCTATGACAAGTAAGAAACCTGCTGCAAGGGACCCGGTCTTTCCAAAGTTCAAGCCTGCTCAAATCTGGAACCAGATTGTGTCCAAATGCTGTACACAAACTGTGCAACTGTTTTCCCTTGTCTCAAAAGGATATTTGCCAGTCATCAGCCAGACAGGTGCTCAGCTGTTGCAGAAGTTTGAGATTGATCTTGCGGCATTTGGGGGGATTGCTTTCGGAGTGCAACGCACAGCTTCCTGTACTGGGGGCTCATTGCTCACCTCCCTTCAACTCAACGTACCAAACTGCGCCTGGTGGCAGGCACTCTCCTCGGCCTCCCTGGCTGTCGGGCACAACTCGCTGGCAGCTT
This sequence comes from Symbiodinium natans, assembly GCA_905221605.1. Taxonomy (NCBI): domain Eukaryota; class Dinophyceae; order Suessiales; family Symbiodiniaceae; genus Symbiodinium; species Symbiodinium natans. Next base: position 279,770 of record CAJNDS010002671.1, on the reverse strand, counting down.
CTCTGCCCTGGCGCCGAGATAGGAGGCGGTGTGTGTCAGGTGCCTCGAGGACCCCATGGCCTTGGAATTCGAGGCCTGCCCGTTACATTTCCAAAGGCCCACGTCAGGGTATCGTTTGAACAGTTTCTTGGGACGGTAAAGAGGGTCCGGCTTTGATTGCCTTGTCTGCGTGGCTGACACTCCGATCGAATTCGCAGCGGCTGCTCAATTCTTCCCTTGTTCTGAAGGAAAAGACTGGACAGCGCTCAATATTCGACTGCTCCGCCCGTCCTCTGCACACACGAGGGTCACCGTTGCTTGAGTGCCGACTTGCCATGTCCTCGAAAACGCTGTGCATTTCGCAATGTCTAACCGACCGGGTCATACGAGTGAGCCAGAGCCGAATTAATTGTGCCAAGGATCTGGTGTGTGATGACCTGGGCCCGGGAACAAGCCATTATTTAGAAGCACAACAAAACACAGCGAAAGCTTTGGACTCGGACTCACACATGCTTGCATCTCGTACGTGGAGTACAATCCCCCCCCAGAAACGAAAATGCATTCAGACATTCGCTTTGGGCCAGGCAATATCATTCAACGTCAGAGGCCGCCCGATCAAGCGCTGGAGGATTGAGTAAAGCTTAAACCTCCCAGCGCAGCAAAAAGTTGCAGGGGTGAAGACTGCGAAGACGATTCTAAGCGGTAAAATGACGAACGTCCGCGCAACCTTGGATTCGGCTCCTCCTCCATAAGGTAAGCAGAACATGAAGGTCAGCTGAAGGTGAGTAGAGTAAAGTTCGACGCTTGAGTGGGAGTTGGCTTTAACGGGGGGGCCATAGCTGTCTTGACTCTCAGAGTTGGGAAACTGACAGGGCTACTGTTGGCTGTGGCGGGGTTGGATGGCTGCGTCATGCGTGCCTTAGTTGCTACGGTCTACAATCAACGTCTCGAGCAGCTTCGCATTGCCACGTAAGTATGAGCTCCCGGGCACGTGGCTGTGCCAAAGTGCTACAGGTGGGCTAGGTGTCGAGTGGCTGGGTTGTGTCTCAGTAGCATGCAGTCATGCTGCCGTTGTTCTTGTTGTGGCATGACTTGGCGCTCTGGGCTAAGCGGTGTAGAGCCAAGCGGCGCTGGCAAGCCAATCTTCGCACAAGCTTTTCGACATCTTCGATACTCTGCTACTTGCAAACGCAAAGTTGTGCTCATGCCAATCCCGATGCTCGGCCACAGGTGGTTGTACGGATAACTTTGCTGCTGTTGGAGGTGCCTTTGAACGCTGCGCAATTTCCGCTGGTTTTAAAAAGGCGTGCGCGTTGCGCTGGTGCTTCGCATCTTCGCATGTCTTATCTCATTCATTGATGCTCCATTGCTGTCTTAAATTCTGTCTTAAGATGGCGGAGCTTCTCGCAACGCTGCGTGAAGCAGGGCTACCCGGCGGCTCATTGTAAGCAGGAGCAGAGCTGGGCCGCCTTCCTCCCAAGACACACAGAGACTAGTGGAGGCAGTGGACGGCAGTGGAAGGCAGTGGAGGCACCATGCAGGCATCAGCTGCTAGCCTGGCCTCCATCTCCTTGTCTGTAAGGCGAATGTCCCATGGCGCTCGTGGCTCTGAAACCGTAGGCGGTAGCTTGCCGGTGCCTGGCTTGGGTAACAAAACTTTCGGACAAGCAAGATCAACAGGCCGTAACAAGCCCATTCGCCAGGGACTCTAGCCCCGAGCGAAAAAATGAGTGTACCCGAAGCCTTCTAGCTACTTCCCCCCTTGTTGTCGAGTGGCCGCTCCACAGGGTCTCGGATTGGCGCTGCCATCGCAACTCCTGCACCAAAAAAATGTCTACGTCAACAAGAAATGCCAAGAGGCGAACCATCTTTCCATGCAACTGCTTAACTGCGAAACTTGCGTCAGGTCTCTGTAAATTTCTGCAATAGCTTTCCGGAACAGTGGTGTCTGAAGTGTGTTGTGTCCTGTTCACGGCGCTGCGTGTCCGACAGCCTGCCGACAAACTCCTGGAACTCCAGCAGAGTGCGGGTCGAGAATACAGCATCTCGCATATCATATGCACTTTGCAGTGGGGAACGCTGCTTCTCGCAATTTCTCGCAGCTCGCATGCTGCTGCTGGACAAGACTGTCTTGATTTTTCGGCCTGGATCACGCTTCTCAAGGCGTTGTTTGGAATGAGGTCCTCCTTGGTTCAAGGCCAGGCCGGCTACAGCACTTTGAGTAGGACCCACCACATCTCGCCCAACAGCAATATACAGCAACAAGGCCACGTGAAATGATCCCAGCACAAATTATGTTGCCTCATGTTTTCCCACTACTTAGGGGTTTGTAGCGAAGCTACCCTGCACCGGATCTGGCTGCGACAGCTCGTCTGATTTCACCGCCGAGACGCACTTGCCAACGGCAGATTTGTGAGGGGACTTGTGCGGTGACCTGGGAATGCGCACTGGGCTCAGCAGACAGTGGATCTCGCTTGACCAAGCCCTGAGATACCCGGAGACGCGCCATTTGCCGCCAGGAAGCTTCGTAACCACTGCTGGATGGCACGCCGCTCATAGCTGGTACCATCTGCAGCCACTACCGGGTCCTCCATCAAGTCCTCACTGCTCATGATGTCACATCGAACGACTCATAGCACATTCCGAAACAATCGCTGATGTCACAGCTCGCCTGCGTGATCGGACAGCTACAATCGGGCGGCAGCGCCGTGGACTCCATGACAGAAGTAAATCTTTGAGTCAATCGCTTACATATTCTCTGCAGCCATGGACTTTGAACCTTGAGCTACACGGTCTCCCTTTCGCTAGACATCGTACAAGGTCGCTTTGTCGCATGTTGTCGCTAAACGTCGTACAAGGGCACTTGCTCATCGCCACCGAGCATTTGGTGTTTGCTCTGCCTTACCACTCAGTCTGCACAGCTTGATCGAGGCACCCCAAAGCGTAAACGATTGCAGAAGGCTCCATTAAACCATTTGATCTGCGCCCCACTCCTCATGTCTCCTCATGCTCCCGAACAAGCGCAAGCACATAAGCAAAAACCAGTTGCAAGCAAATGCAGGTCCTTCCGGGTTTCAGCACAAGCGTTTTTCTGGTCAGTGGCTGGAGCTTGACAAAGCCACTCGACAATGGAGCGGGCCAGGGAGCACTGGTGTCGAAGCTACCGAGCAAGATTACTGACAGACAGCAAGTTAACCACAGCCACAAGTCATCATGAGCAAACCAGCTCATTTTGTCCCGCATAACCACCTCGAGGCTAGTCTTCCCCCTCACGGAGATACAGATCAGATGCTTTGGTGGAGGGTCGCAAACATTGTGTGGAGCTCATCGGGGGTGAATTGGTCTTGTTCACACTTCGAGGTCAGCGGGCTTGGAGCTCCTGTCACAAAGTTCTGTGCAGAAGGTCAGCCAGCCATCTAGAATCTAGACAGGACAGTGCGCACTGAGCTTGCACCTTTTCAGTTGGGCCGAGAGCTCTCAGCAGACCATGCTGGACCACTGCCAAAGCCCCCGCAGTTGTGAAAGACCCTCATCATACTTCAACATATTTCATGACAACGTTTGTCGACAAGGGCTCTATCACAAAACGCAGGCGATTGTCAGAACACGAAACTAAGACGTTCATGAAATGAATCAGGCACATATTTGGGCCTCTGTGGGCTTCGTGCCAAACTGCTTCGGCAGATCTAGAGACACTTCGTGCAATTCGTGACCACGAAAGACCTCCGTGCAGCATCCCCTTTACTGGCTTAACTCACTGCCCAAGCTCAGGAACTTCAGGAACCAATACTAAACCTTAAACCCTAAACCCCATGAAAGTGAGGAACTTCTGGACAGGATGTGCAGCACACATTGCAGCCACAACCTCTAAGCAGCGAGCACATGTGACTGAACAAAGGCTTGCATCTATGTGGAAGGGCGTTGCGTCTTTGTGAGTGTTAGTGCTTTTGGGCTGGTTGCAAAATTAACCGGAAATTATTCTTTTAACAAAAAGAGATAACGATCAGAAAGAATGCATGGAAGGGGAACGAGTATGTATCAAGGAGAAATAGATCCCTCCACAATGACTCTAAGGCCCTAGCATCTCATTCTACCGTAAGATAAGCAATTTTTAAAATAACATTTCAGAACGAAAGCGCTGTCCTCGCAACTAGCCTCCGGACCACTTCTGAGCCTGCCAGGAATGCTGCTTCGCAAGCAGCCTCTTCGAAAAAGTCCTTAGCTGGGCATGTGGCAAAGACAGCAAAAACCCTCCATATGCCTTTCACATACAAGGGCATAGGACTGAGAGTCCATGTCTGCGCTGACATGGTGTCCGGGCCAAGGCTGCACAAAGTTGCTCGCCGCACCTTAGTCGCTTCTTCTCTCCGACTCTCCATTTGCAGTTAGGAGATCTCCGAGAGGCCAAGCTCGTCGCGCAACGTGTCCGGGGACTTACGACTTGGGCTTTCGGAACAGTATCAAACAAAGCTCCAAGGTGACAGGACATGCAATATGGATAATTAGACTTTCCTGTACTTGCGCAATCCAGTTTGTTCCCGGCATGCAATGACCAAAGCCCATCAGCAATCCTCCCGGCAGTGCCGCCAGCAAACAAGGCAGCTATTTCCTGCTTTGCTGACGTCAAACCCCAAACACAATCTGCACTGCACTGACAGCTGCAATGTGGACCTCTTCCCCCGATCCAAACCCGCCGCGCGAAGGCTGCCCTCCCGGACCCCAATCCAATTTCGCCATGCTACGAAGCACCAGCAGGGCATCTACACCTCGGGTTCTGCCCACGCGGTGCAGGGCATCAAGGGCCTGCATCAGAGCTGGGTGTGCAAGACCAACCGGCGATGCGCTCGCACACACGCGCCTCTGCCACTGCAAAGTCCTCCATTGCGGACATGGCAAAGACACCCTCAGGGGGCGGAAGAGAGACTCATGCTCCGGGACTTATTGCGTGCAACATAGTTGTAATCGGTTCGTCATGGCATCATGTGGTAGCAGTCTTGTCCTGCGGTGTGCCACACAGGGGGAAGCTGCATGTTGAGGTGCACGACCACAAACTGAGAAACAAAATGGAACTATATAAGTTGCTGCTGGGAGCAGATGTACATGTCTGAACTGCTTTCTCCCCGCATCCAAGTGCGTTGTCTGCCAACGATGTCTACAACGATTTTGACACTGCAAAGCACACCGCAAGAGAGAGGTCTTTGCACTACCTTTCCTGCTGACCCCATACATCTCCACCCGCCGGCAGCCAATACTTTGTCCAATTTCTGGCCCAACCTTGGCCAATCCGCAACTACAAACGCTCAAACTACAACGACGCTAAAAAAATGCCCGGCGGAAGCGCATCATGTGAATTCGTCGTTGGGAAATTGGGGCTCTGCAGTTCAGTTGCCAGCTTGTGCTGGGCCCGTCCAGAAGACGTCCGTTGCCACCAAATCCTTGTGAGAGAGGCGCAGCATACTGATAGCGTGCTACAGTAATGGATCACTTTGAACTCTGCGAACTACACGATGCCGTGTACAGAAAGTTCACGAGTGGAGGAATCTCTGAGTTAAGTTTGAGCAGCCCCCATCTGCACCGAGGGAGGCTGCATAGCAGGCAGGAACGTTGGCGCGTAGTTCCGGCGCAGCCGCCGGAAAGCCTGGATCACTACCGCTGCAAAACACAACTTTGGCAACCTGCTTGTAGAGGTGCACGCGCAGATATCACGCTCGGTGAATGAAAGGTCAGAACATGTTGCTTCTGATGCTTCTGCCCCAACGTGCTGCAGCATGCTGCAACGCCGTCCGAAGCGTGTCGCATCTTGCTGATGCTTACTGTCACCATCCGTGCACCACAACCCCTGCAACATCCAGCAACCCCTGACTCGGCCTCCAAGTCTGGCAGCTCCAGGGACTGAGTGAGGTTGTGTGCCCACCTGAGATCTGATGCTTCGGGCTACCTTGAGTTCCGTGGCTTTTCACAAACTCACATACACCTTCAAACAACAGGCGTTGCACAAAGAATGCGGGGCATGTGGGTGAAAAGGGTCTGCAGTTTTGTGAAGCGGCAACCGCCGCGCAGTGACGAATACCCAGTACGGAGTCGACAAAGCGGTCTGCTCAAGAGCGTCGCATGCAGGTGCGGGTGAAACCTTGTGGTGTGGTATACCCTTCGTCGAGGACGATCGGTCTGAAATTTAACAAGAATTTGCGCGCCTGGGTTCTTAGTCGTACTGTCACGAATTTGAGGGGTTCCATCTATTAAATTTCAGGATGTGAAGCAACAAGTAGCAGCAACTTCATTAAGGCACTCGCTCCTCAAAATCCAGTAAGAAATCGAGGGTACCGTCAAATTGCTGAGCTGGTTTTGGACAAATGCACAAAGGCTTCATAATTGAGAAATCGAGGGCCCCCTCATTGAACAACAGACTGTTCTTATCCAGCGATGTCACTGTGCTTTCCACTGGTCTAGCAGTGCCTGGGGCTCTTGACCGGGGACGCGAAGATGCGGATGTTGTCCGAAGATGTGACGATGCGGGTTTCCGACGTCAGTTCCACTCCCCACTAAGATGCGGATGTCCACCGCAGAGGTATAAAACGCAACGTTAACGAAATCCACGCATCAATCAGCATCAATGGAAAATACGGTGATGGGCACATCTGGACACTTGCAACGGACACCACTTTTTGCTATCCACCTTTTTGACTTTATCAGGAAAGCGAGCAAGCAACCATTTTTGAACAGCCTGCTGCGGATGCCAAGCCGCTGCACGAGCCTGGGGTTCAGGAGCTTGACGGAGCCAGCCCGCTCGGTGGGTGTCGGTTGAGGTAGACCGTAGGGCCGGTCTCGATGCACCGGGATCCAGCCTGTTTCCCAATCCTCCAAGGCTTGAACCGGAAATGACCATTTCGTCGCCAGCATGTCAGCAGTAGACAATTAAGCAGACATTTCGATGCGCATCTCGTGACTGTGTTCACACTGCTCAGCTATCGCTTCTCTCCGCATTCTTCGTTTCTGATCTTCCCGAGCTCTGCCCTCTGAACCTATTCCGAACTTGTTCCCGACTTCTTGTGGAATGCTGGCTCGACTAACCCCACCCAGAGCAAGTCGGCAAGAAGGAAATATACTTTTGAATTGAACAACAGCGAGCCCAAGATTTTCCAAAACGACCTCTCTGTCTCGACGTTGTTGCCTACAGCGCTCACGGAACGGACACATGAACACTCGAGGACGGCTGTGGCCAACACTCTGGAGTCAAACCCTCTCACCGCCCCGCACTCCCAAGCTTCGAGTTGCCCATATTATGTTCCCCACCTTGCCATCACGCAACGAGGAACAGTGTTGCGAGCGCATGTAGTTGCGGGTTGAGAAGTTTTTTGAGATCTTGCTTCGAACATTAGTGGTCAGTCGTTTCTCGTTGTAATTGATGCACCTGCAGTACTGAGCTGTGTCAGCTTCTGTGTGTCAGGATAAAGATGGCAGCAGCCCTAAGCAGAAACTGCCCCTTCTATGCTCTTCACCCCTTCAAAACAAGCCTCTTTACTTCATAGGTCCGGGGCCAGATCTCTCCTTTACTCGAAGCAACACACTGAACACATCGGCTACTTGACTGCTTTTGCAGACAGACCTGCCTGCGGCATCTCTCTGGAATCGAGATACTTCACAACTGTGCCATCCACAAGCCGCTGCATCCATGCCACTCCGCCAACAGTGCCAAACATAGGATCAACTCCTTTGCACGAAGCTCAGTCGGGGAGTTAAGCGCTTTGAAAGCCGGCCCTCCAAGACTCCGTCCGGGGCTCAACAAAGACAATGCTCACATGCTCACACATCACCACAGGAACGGAAGTACAAAAGGGACTGATCTGGGGCTCGTTCGCTGAACCGTGTATTTTGGCAAGGTATGCAACCTCGTGTGACTTCCGGAGCCACTTGACTGCTTTTTTGTCTACATGCATGCTGTTTCAGCTTCTTGCTTGGAATAGGAGGTACTGGGTCTACAAACTGCATTAATCTGCATATGTACATGTATTTACTCATGGGCTTCTTTCCTAGTCTTCAGTCCACTCATTCCAATCAGTGTAAAGATGAACTCCCTGGCTTCCATGGAAGGCATCTCCTGCCAGCAACTTCCGATTCAGAACCCGAGACTACGCGTTGCACGGAGTGGCAAGGAGCGCAATACTGCCCTGGTTGTTAAAGAGAAGCCCTATGGCAAGCTTTGAGGTGATTGCTCAAGGCAAAATTCGCTTCCAGGCCTAAGCATGAACATAAACAAACATGAGCTTTCTGAGACACAATTGCAGCACGTGTTGAAGGCATCACTGTTTCGGAGCGCTCAAACTCCGAATCTCAGGCCAAGCTGCCCGCAATGCCCGCAAGGAGCCAGGTCGCCGTTGTCAAATCGAAGCGAGGATCATATCCCAATGCCGTCACCTCCAAGCCCATGCAAGAAACCAAATATCAATTGTGCTTATGCAGCGGTCCTTGACGCCCACATAAACTTTGCTTGCGTGTTGACGTGGTATAATGCCTTTGGCCTACAACAAAACTGCGCACTAATGGTGGCAGTGGCTGCGTGAAGAATGACTTTGCAGTCCCCAAAGCGTACCGACAGCGATGCGTTCTTGGAGGACATCCCTGTGACCATCGCCAGCACACCAAGCGAACCTTGCATATGGCAGCACCCAGAAGCACGTAAGTTCATTGATAGCGGCTAGCTTCATAATATATGTCAGCCTCTGGGAAGATGTCCCTTCACCCTTCTGCGTTCAAGGATCCATTCCAAGCCAAGTTCTGTTGACCCGCCCCTCCTCGCAGCAACGGCTGACGTGATGTCATGGTAAGTGAAACCGTACCAGCACGTCCTGGAAACGGAAGTTCATCATTTAACGGCAGCCGGATTTGCCACCTCTGTCGCCAGAGCAAGATATGGCACTAGCTATGCCGACAAACTGACCGGTGCCTGGCCAACTCTGGTGGGAAAGCAGTCACCACAACCACTCGTGGCACTAAAACGGGGTGGCCAGTGGCAGCGGCTGCAAGAAGCCATAGGGTCGACAGCATCGGTTTGCTTCTTTGGAGATCTGTCTGCTGAGCGAGTCAATCGTCTAAGCCGTGTCAAGCTCGTCAATGGGTTGGAGTTGATCTTTGAATTCTTTGAGCTTGCGCACGCATTTGAGCTGGGATACACAGGAATCACCAATGTGCAAGCGGAAGCCCATGATGTGGCTTGGCAAGGGTGGGGTAACGGGTTTATAACTCCCAAGAATCTGCGTAGCAAAAATGTGCTACCCTCTCCATCCCCTCCCCGCGCAAACGCTCTGGTGACATCAGCTTTGCAGGGCCTCTGCCAGTTCCTGCTTATGCCCGCAGCTCTATGTTCGAACGCTGACTCGACCGGTAGAATTGAATGCTAACAGCAACGCCACATCACAACATGTCGCGCTGTATAAGGTCTAGGCCATAACTGCAACTCTCAGCCTGCTATCGGCGATACGGTGCAAGGGCACCCGGTCACCCTATATCCCAAATCTGGCCACACTACAAGTCCGAGGTTGGCCCTCCGTCGGGCCGATGTTTCAAACCGTCGATAGTGCATGTCTTTTGGGAGCCTGTTGAGCAGGGAATGTGCACACAAGAAAAGGGGACATGCCCTACAGGAGCACCAGCCACCACTGCCACACACTGACAGGAAAGTTGCCTCCTTGTTGCCCAGGCATGACGACTCGTACTTGCCCGAGATCTGAAAAATCACGTGTGGCTGGCCCATCTTGAGCACGCCAGCACATTCAAGCTGCTCAAGGCCTCGTAGCTACATGCTGGAAGCACGAAGCAATACGAAGCACAAGCCGTCGCATCCGGTAGACTTGCTCCAACGGCTTGTCTCGATCTGCCAGCCCAGGAGAAGTGCCGATCCGATTTTCGAATCGATCACTTGCTTGTATGGCTGCTTCAGGGCAGTCCTGGCTTACATGCTCCTGTCGGCGCCTGTCGGACGACGGACAGGAACTTGCCATACTTGCACTGCGCATAATGTTATTTTATGTCGTGCCGTCCATGCCCGGGTCAAAGGGCTACGAGCCGCTTTGCAGGCCTTGCGCTAGGCCAAACCGCCAAAAGTTCATTTCCATCTCAAAGCGACGAGCCTCAATGGTTCCAAATTCACAACTTCAGATGGCACATGGAAGGTAAGCTGGGGTTGCTGGGTGTTGTGTGGCAAATCTTGAGACTTCCCAGCAGATTCAGCATTGTGCGAATGCGCTCGAACAAGGGGCATCTCGCTGGGCGACTTCCATCTGCTCTTGAAAAGCCATGCGCTGACGCCTCGGAAGGGCAGGTGTCGTTTGTGGCGCCCACAGCACTCCGGCACCCCAACAGTCGCAATCCCTTCTGTGTCAACCTACCCCTATGCACCTTTTCACCTTGCCCGTTTCCCCGACTGTGCCAAGCTGACATCGGGGAGCATGACTTTAATGTATCTCTACCTACTCCTCGGCGCCCGAATGACAGAGACATCTGGCCCCGCAGGGAACATTCCGTTACCAAGCAGAAGAATGAAGCAGCTTCTGTATGGTGTTTTCTGACTTTGACATGCATTTGGTTTCTCTGTCGTGCTGCTGCAGCTGCAGGTTGCTTGCACTGCGCTCCCTGCACATGCGACCTGCGAGTCCGATTTCCCATGACCTCCCTCGGTGCAGGCAAGGCACTGCAGCTGCTGACATCGTGTCTCAAGTGTCTGACATCGCCTAGGCCAGCCCAATTGCACAACTGACCTGAACCTCTCATGACTGCTCGACTGAGGTATATATCATCTCCCCGAGACTGGGCACAGACTGGCAAGAGGCCTCCCCGGCTAAGGCCCCCCGGCTGTGTCAGCTGCGAATTCTCGAGCTGGAGATGTCTCGAACGCAGTTGGAGGGCCTGCGAAGACGTCGTTTTAGAGCTCTCAACTGGGAGGTAGCTGGGCCGAGGAATGATTGCAGCGCACATCTAGCAACAACTGCGGTATGCTGTGGACTATGATCCTTGTACGACTCTACTTTGCTTCTGGTCTTTCAGGGAACCCAATAAAACATTCGTCATCGCCTGATGGCGCAGGCAATTGCGAGACTCTGAGGCACAAGCCATCCAGTCACGTGATGGCCGTGATGGTGCTGAAGAGCCTGGCGATGGTTTGCCGAAAAAATCGTAGCAGCAACAATGTGCAGGGCATGGGGAGTCGCCATTGGATCGCAGATTCCGACCAGGGATGCCAAGGGCAAAATCCCCTCATCCACTCAGATCTGAAACAGTAGCTTCGACAAGTTCCAGGATGACAAGCCCTCGAAGCCCTGGTTCCAATTACATCTCGCGAATCAAACCGAACACTGGCAGCTGATAAGCCAAACAACATCCACAACACGAGGCCGGTCTGTTCAGTGTCTCGCAAATGGTGCTTGGGGCAGTTGCTCGATCAGTTCCAATTTCATGCGGTCACTCTCACATGGAAGGTGACAACGTTTCGACGTTTCGAACTGCTTGTAGAAGTCTTGAGGCCCTTGCATAGTTCAAAGGGCATTTGAAAGGCACTGTAACTTCAGGCAAATTTTGTTCCCGCAGGTCACGGCCGCCAGTATCGGCAGCAAGTGCCAGCAAAGCACTTCGACGCAGATATGGCCTGTGGAGAGGCCCTCGGCCAGATCTCAGTGCACACAATACTGACACTAGACTAGAATGCCGATGATGGCCAGGGTCCTCTCCCTCTAAGGCCAAGCTAGGCTATCTTGTCTACTAACGGCTGCAGGACGGCGTCACATCTGGATTCTAGTCTGTGCCTTTATCGGCCTTTCTTCGAACCTTTTCCGCTTCCCCGACCTCTCGCAGAAACAGCTGGTGGTCCAGCATTCCTTAGCAGATCAACCACGCTCAAACATGGAAACTGTGTCGTCAACATCTTGACAGAAAGACAGGCGTTGGTACAAAACTAATCTGAAGCACCCTTGGCACTGCAGCACCTGAAACGGCATTTCTCATGCCGCACTCGGGCCTTTCCCAACTCTCGAACTCTTGCTCCTCACATAAGCGGCGCGGAGCACACTGCTCCAGACAACTGTTTCAGAACACCATTCCATCACGAAAAGCATTGGCACACGTGCGCACATCAGATATATCCTCAGCTCGGATCAGATGCACTTTACATCCAGAATGGCTGGGAGGTGATTGCGCTTGGAGCGACCTAGTTGCCTGCAAGTGTAAAAATCCACCGGTGAAGTACTCTCCTCAGCAACCAACCTAGGACTGGCGAAGCCATCCACCCAAGGGAGGACGGCCATTAAAGGGCGGACTTGCTTTTTCCCAACTGATGAAAAGTGTGTGACCCACCCATTCGAAGGCAAGGGAGATACTCTGGATCAGGGAGGCGAAGTCGGAACAAAAAAGATGCCAGTTTGTTCTCAAAGATAGGCCCGGCCTTCGCCCCTCACCACGTCAGTGAGATGTACGACGAGGGAGGTGCACCCTCTGCCGGTTGCGCCAAAGGGGTTGAGAAGTGAGGATTTCATCAAAGAAAAAACGCTTCGACCCCGTGATTGTCCACTCTGCGTGTGAAACATGTTCTCCTTCTTGATTTGAGTGACTTCTGAAATCTGATAGCTCACCTGCTAAGTCTTCGAAGTTGGCCGGCAGTCGGCTCTGTAGGGCTCGCAAATAGTTGAAGAAAGCGCCGTTGATCTTTCATATGGCCGCCTCGTCCGATCTGTGAACATTTCGGATCAAACCTCCACGACACCCTCGGAGTAGTTCCAGCTGCTTCACATCCACAAGGTCATGGGCATGAATCCGACGTGGGGCAAAACTTAAGCGATTCTGGTGCAGACTGAGAAAAAATGATGTGATGCTGAGCGCCCCTTGTGTGAGGCTCGAGAGAAGGCTACGTGTGGCAGCACACATTTAAGTCACTTGACTTCCACCCCGACCTCCCTGTAGACAAATCTTCAACTGGCCTTTACAGTAGATATTGGGTCGAGGCGGCTGACGTGTGGGCTTTCCCCAGTAAGAAGGCACAACGCGAATGCTTGGCCGAGGCTCATGCTGTTCTTTACTTCTGCCATCTGCCGCTGCAGAGCTTGTAGCTGCTCCTCCAGCTCCTCAGGAAGTAGCTGGTGGTGTATGCAAAGTCACACTCAGTTGTTGGCCCTGGCAGAGCATATCACAAGATTCGAGCAAAACGTCGTGAGAGGCTATTTGAGCGATGTGATTGCCGTTGCTTGCAAAGGAGCCCCGTCATGAAGTTAGTAGCAAGTAGAACGTGCCAGGGCATGCAGATTCATGAAGGAGTCCATGTCCCAAGTATCCTATCAGGTTCTAGCAAAGGTGCAGATTCAGATGATATAAAGGAAGCCCCGCAAAGCAGGAGGACTCTGAACAGACATAGGTTTGTACAGGGGCTCGGGCAGGAGATGAGGATCGGTGCGCTCGTCACGTCGCGGGGGCAATCTGCCGCTGCAACGCAACCACATCTGTCGTGCCAGCGCATCTGTTGACCCCTGAGCCTGTGGGCTTGACCCCCATACAATTTTGCCATCCCCAGACCCTAAACTTGTAATTCCTTGGGAGGGTCGGCAATCGGATCCTGGTGTTGAGCTGCATCGGCACTGGCAGTCTAGGGGGCAAAGCTGCTGCAGGGCTCAGTGATGGCCCCAAGAGTGCCATGAGCATGCCAACAGTGCAGGCAAAGTCTCCTGCACTTTTTGATCTTTGTCCTTGTCTCCATTCGTACCATTCTGTGGTGGTGGGGTCTCCTCCGCAAGGCTATGGAGCTCTGCATCACTTCTAGGGCAGCGATTGCAGCACTCCCTTTCAAACTAAATACTCTATTGGACAAACCCTTCGTGCAGTGCGTCGTCCGGTAGCCCTAGCCGTCTAGCAAATCCTAAAGACGATGCTTGCTAAGCTGCTTGCTAAGTGCACAGAACCATGCACTCTTTCAGTGCAATCTAGAGGCCTCCACCTGCGTCTCGTGATATCTTCGCATAAGCATCGCATGGGCACGATAGGTCTTGAGCAGAGGCCCCCTGATCGTGAGGGTTTGGCCCTCGCTACCATCTTGCGCTGGATCGAAGTGGATGTAGGTTCCGGTCTTCTTGCCTCCAGCTCCGCAAAAGGGAAGAGGTGTCTACAGTCTAACAGTAGTCTAACCATGTCTTTCTATCCCAGGAAGCAAGTGCCGACCCCTCTCGTTCGTTCCAGCCAACAGACGGATCCGTTGCACATCCTCTCCACGTTTGCCGATGAGAAGCCCGACCTGCGCGGCGCTGCCCAAATCCCCAGCTTGTGACTTATGACCTTCCAGGCCTATTTACATGCTGGACGAGCTTGGGCCATCGAGCAGCGCAGACATGTAGACAAGCAAACCTACGCGACTTGGACATTATTTGCCACCAGCCTTTTCACTCGGCAACTCGCAATTGATGGTGTACTCCATGTCCAGTGTACCTCCACTGAGGACTTAACACCTCATGGGGTCGAACGAGTCGAAAAAGCAACTGTGCACCTGGTGGGAAACCGTGGGCAGTGGAGCCCAAGGCAGAAAGAAGATCTGAGTCAGCGTCGTCACCCTCTGACCTTAGAGTCAGGAGCCGACTCAACAACATTCAAAATCCACAGGAACAAGGCACGGGAATCTCCCAACTTTCTTCTGGCCGAGCTGTTTTACGAGGTACTGCAAAACAGATTGCTCCTAGGCGTGCTGCCCTGACAAGATGCCAAGTGGTGGGATTGGCCATACGGAACTTACGAAACCTAACTTGGACTCCTTACATGCACATGCCTCCACATTGCAAGCTGTGGCTGCAGTTGGTGACAGCCTGTGGGAACACACGTGACGCCGCCTCTTTTTGTGCAACACCTATAGATGCCGCGGCATTCCTGCGCAAGATGTTACGTTCAAAAGAAGTTCACAGAGCAAAACCCAAGTTGCCCTGCCGACGTCGCGGGCTGCTGCAGCTTGGCTGTACTTCTGGAACCGCCTCGCTGCGGAGGCGCAACGATTGCACCTGTGCTAGAAGGGCACCGTATGGCCCGATCAAAACCCAATTCTTCTTAACAGCGCAAAATCGTTTGCGACCACCACTACGATCATGGCGCCCGCAACAGCCACAGCAATGAAAGTTGGTATCAGTAACGCTTGAATCTCGGAATCCCCTCTCGCCAAAAGCAAATACGTCCCGCCTCTCCCTGATACTACATTGGGATCTGCTGGCTTTTGTTTGAACACAATCGGGGGTATGCTTAAATGGGGCATGGCATAATCATGGGATGCGTGCTTTTCATCCCGTAGCTGGACGAACAACACTGCAGCGACGACAATGACGACGATGACGACGAAGACGACCAGACAATGGCAAAACACATTCATGTGTTAAAAGATGCTGATTTACTTATCTCATTAGTTCTACAAGCAAAGAAGTTTTTTCGTAGCATTGTGTTTCCTGTAGAAGCCTCTATTAAAAGGGTGTTTTCGCAAAAAAACTGCAGAATGACTAATATTCACAGAATAGCAGCGCCCAACTTAATGCATTTTATGGGGGTTAATCTACGTGAAAATGTGGCACAAAAGACCAAAGAAAGATGAGAACCGCATTTATTGAGGCTACAGGAATAATATGCCATTTCATAGATGGCAATGTACAGTCGCTCACTCTGGCTTCAGGACTTTAGGATTTTGAGCTCGTTTCGTTCACTCTTCTTCTGTAGAATTAAATACGCGAACAGACCCGTACATTTACATGATTTATCATGGGCTTTAATAGCAATGACAACACTAATAGTCATCGGAATCATAGGTTTCTGAGTTTTCCTATGGGAAGGCGCAGGACGGACGCCACAAAAAACAAAAGGCACAGAAGCTACACAATACAACAGTCCGAATAACCTAGGTCAAAGTAACAGAGAACGAAAAGTAAACAAAGGCCTGGTGCACTGCATCACTGGGAGAAGCAGTAGGAAGCAGTAGCACAAATAAAGCTACGACAGCGG
The DNA here is from genome assembly GCA_905221605.1 of Symbiodinium natans. NCBI lineage: Eukaryota > Dinophyceae > Suessiales > Symbiodiniaceae > Symbiodinium > Symbiodinium natans. The sequence goes on along the minus strand of CAJNDS010002671.1, from coordinate 263,795 downwards.
CGACATACATGAAGCAATGAAGCACAACCACAACAGCAACAGCCTCGAGTGCCACCGGGCATATGGATCAAAATTGAAAAAAATGCCCAACTCGTGCCCAACATGCCTTTAACAGCCCTCCAAGCCTGCTCCTCGAGGAGTTCGCTCGCGCTCTTCTGGCCAGTCGGACGCTCCCTTGCCATGGATGCCGTGACCACTGTGATAACTAAATCCTGTCTCCGTGGGAGCTGAATGGATAGGATTCCCTGCGCCGTCAAAGCTCTTAATCGTCGCCCACTCCATGTAGCTGGGACTTCCGTATTGCTCCTGGACAAACTGGTTGACCCTGGCCAAGGCAATACGCAAGCCTTGCGGCTCGCCAACAAGCTTCACCATCTGGTGACCAGCAGTTATGTTGGGGTCGATGATAACCCTTGATCCAGACTCCTCTCGAATTGCACGCGCATTATTGCCCTTTGGACCAATAATGGCAGATGATATCTGCTTCGTGACCACGCACCGCACAATGTAAGTGCCACGATCCACCCCGAGGAAGTCTGCATCTGCACTTGCTGATTCTTTTGCACCACATTCGATAATGTCACGGATGACATGCTGCATCACTCCGAGAATCGCCTGAACAAATCTGAGCAAGTAAAGACGTGCTGCAATCCGCAATATTCCACAATGCTTGCATTGTCTGTTCGAAGCCTGTTCGGGCCCTGCCTCTGCTTTGTCACTGTAAATGAGCAGGACTCGCCAACGAGTGCCAGGGAAGTACTCATCACGGCCACTGACAACGATCCGGCAACCGACTTCGCTCTGGAGCTGGTCCTTTGCATCGCGTGACGCTATCCAGTTCATCTCAAACAAGCAATGCCACGAGACACAGGGGAGCGAACATTGAGAATGCCAGTGACATGGAAAGCTTCTAACTGGTCATGCGGCTTTGCGTGTGCCGCCCTTGCCCATGATCCGTGAGACGAGCTCGTTGGGGCAGAGAGCCTTCACGCCAACCAGCCAGTCAGTCTGTCACTTTCGTCTGTGTTAGGCTTCTGTGGGTTTGTGCATCTATTCTCTCATTTGCGTCTGTGATTCTGTCGTTTTGTGGTTTTATACACCAAAGCTTAATATAGAGGCAAACACTTTATAAGTATTATACATATATATATATATATACATACACATATACATACACATACACATATGCATATACATGTACATATACATAGGCTATGGGGGGGTCTAGAACAAGTAACTTTTCAAAGCTTCGACCTCCGGCCTTGAAAGCGAAGCGACGCATTCCTTTTCCGCCATCGCCGCCCATTGCACGGGTGTGGCAGCGCAACTAATTTCGCTTTACCGGAGGCTTTCTGGAAGCGGAGGTTGGAGTGCCATTTAGAATCTGGAAAGCGACGGTTCTTGACACACGCGGATCAGTTCTGTGTCCGTTTCCGGAAGGGTGTCTTGTAGCGCTCGGAACCCTGAAGTCTCTTGGGGGGCTTGTCTAAGGCATGAAAAGCCAGCATGTTCATGAGAGCTGCAATGAGAGAGCCAACGCTGGACCGCCAGCATGCCACTGCACTAAGATCCTTCCACCCTGGAAGCCGACAAACAACGTGCCTTGGGAAGTTGGCGACGCGAAGCCTAGCCGGTCGTGACATGTCGTGACGTTCGTGTTGCTGCTGCTTTCGCTGCTTTCTTCGTGGGATCAGTTGGCTGCTCCTGCTCCGGGCCTTGGCCGGAGGGCTGCGATTCCGGAATATGGAACACGATCGGCGCCATCGGTGAAGCCTGGCAGCAACAATTGCCATCGCATATGGGCGTAGAGTGCTGCAGATGATGCTGGAGCTGTATGCGGTGCCGGCTTTGCTCAATAAACCTGGAGATTCGTTGAAAAACAAGCTGCCACAGCTCTTACACTGCTTCTCAACTGCTTGCTTATCTGCCTGAAGTATTCTATGGGCTCCAATGCATGCCCAAACCCTCCCCGCCCCCCCCACCCCCCTCACCCTCCCCACCCTCCCCGCTCCCCTCACCCCTTACATCTTTGCCTCCTATGGGCTCCAATGCATGCCCAAACAATGGGCTCCAATGCATGCCCAACATTCCCTTCTCCGCCCCTGCCATTCCCTCAAGTTCCGCTCCCCCCACCTTCCCCACTTTCCGCGCTCCCCTCACCCCACATCTTTGCCTCCCAGATCTTTGCCCCCCCTATACGCATGAATAATTCTATGGGCTCCAATGCATGCCCAAACCCTCCCTGCCCCCCCCCCCCCCCCCCCTACCCTTCCCACCATTCCTTCATGTTGCGTTAGATCTTTGCCCCCTCTGCCTGAATGCATGCCCAAACCCTCCCCGCCCCCCCCACCCCCCTCACCCTCCCCACCCTCCCCGCTCCCCTCACCCCCCACATCTTTGCCTCGTATGGGCTCCAATGCATGCCCAAACAATGGGCTCCAATGCATGCCCAAACATTCCCTTCTCCGCCCCTGCCATTCCCTCAAGTTCCGCTCCCCCCACCTTCCCCACTTTCCGCGCTCCCCTCACCCCACATCTTTGCCCACCAGATCTTTGCCCCCCCTATGCCCAAACGCATGAATAATTCTATGGGCTCCAATGCATGCCCAAACCCCCCCCCCCCCCCACCCCCCCCCCTACCCTCCCAAACCCTTCCTGCCCCCCCCCCCCCATTCATTCATGTTGCGTTAGATCTTTGCCCCCTTATTCTATGGGCTCCAATGCATGCCCAAACCCTCCCCCATCCCCCTCCCCTCACCTTCCCCACCCTCCCTCCCCGCTCCCCTCACCCCCCACATCTTTGCCTCCTCGCTTTCCTGTCCAAAGCTGCAGAATCTGTCCATGAGACAGTGCTCGCCACTGAGACTGTGCTCGCCACTGAGACTCGACCAAAACCAAAGGCCGCAAAGGCCGTGCCTTCGCGTGAGAAGGCCCGCTTGGGCTACTTGGCATGTCCTGGCGATTTGAACGTGAAACACCATGCCAATGACACTGTACAGTGTTTGCAGGTCAACCCCGCAGAAGATTGAGGCATTCGGAATCGACAACCAATGAAGAAAGCCAGCAGCAACTGAAGCATGGACCACAAAGCTGCAAGCCAGCTTTAGCCAGCAATGCATGTGAATAGCTGTGGTCAAAGTTGGGTGGTGCGTGAGCACAGCTCTCGCTCGAGTCTTGGCAAGAGTTTGGTAAAGTGTTGCTGAGATCATCTGAGAATTTACCAAGTGCTTGCTGGCAATGCAAATGTAAGACCGGCAGACAAGGAGGCCTTGTCCACTCCCTCGTTCTGGCTCGAGCTCTGGAATTCCTCAGAACTTCAGGGCATGCCAGTAGCGTTACCTGGCATGCGTCTGAGTGGCAGACCTCGCTCGCTTGAAGCAGGGCCTTGCGTGAGCTGTGCACACCAAGGCCCTACCCGAGCACAAACAGGTTCCACATTATTGCGATTCAATGTCTCATGCCACGCGTTTTCCAAGATATGTCGACGAAACCCTAACTTGTGTAGTTCTTCAAGCCGACATTCAATCTGCACTGGTGAAGCACTGGTGAATTGGTGCTCGTTAAGCTCCAAGCAAAAATCCGGCTCGATTCCTCAGCCTGCAGCAAGCACTTGTCTCAAACGTTGCTCGAGGGTGCAAGTAGGTTTCTCATTCTGTTACGCGATGTGTGTCTGTGTGTGCTAAGTTTATGAACTGGAGTGAGCCTCGTCTTGCTGCGGCAGCATCTTCGGAGGTGGTGCGCCTGTGACATGTAGTGAAAGAACTTCGCAGGCGTCTGCCCTCCACGGTGCAGGCTTCCCCTCCTGTCTGGACATCCACGGGCTTTATCGGCAAGGTAGAGAGGACTGGACCTGGTCAACGCAAAGGCAAGCCCATTGCGAAGGAAGTATGTGTGCCATGTCACTGACTGAAAGGCCACTGCCTAGCCGACGCATGATCAGCTGAGAGACAAAGATCTGCGCGAAGCCCTTGGACCCGGAACGAGCGATTCGAGAGATGTGAGACATTGGGAGAAGTTGTGTTTTGTTGCTTCTCACCGTGCTGGACAAAGATTGATGAGTAGCTTTGACAAGCAGTGCAGTGTGAGGGATGGTGTCGTCCTGTTCCTGTGCGTGATGCGGCGGCCCTTCAGCCGCTCTTCCTAGATGTCAGCTACTTGCACATGCAAGTGCACGCGAAGTTCTGAGAATCCCTATACAAGCAAATGATGGAAGGAAATGCCTGTCTTCAGATGCTGCCGTCCATATGAAACCTCTGGACAAGTTAGATTGTTCAAGGCTGAAGGTTGCTGGCCAGGTGGCTTGTCTGGTGGCCTGGATATGCGCCTCCTCACATAACCGCCTCTTGGCAAGGAGACAGGAGAGCAGCACTTTAACTCTAACTATGATCCAGAGAAATGTGCAACTCTGCCTGGCTTGCCGCACAGCGGGCCCGGTGACAGTGACCTTAAGTCGAAAGGAGCTTCCCTGCCCCGATAGCTCTGCCGGCAGATATGAACTAGATCACATGGTGCAGCACAACTTGCAACATGCAACAGAGCTCCGTGTTGCGACGACATGTTGCAACCTAAGCTCGCGACATAGGGACAGAGTCGCCCAAGCACCTTGGATGAGGATAATCCGACGGTGTCGCATCTTTTCCCGGATGTCAGGTGCAGAAGACGGGTGTTAACAAAACACTCAATTTCATCAGGGTGCGAGTCTGGTTGCTTTGCCCATGTCGACACCAATGGCCAAGGAGAGCTTCGAGGCCTGTTCCAGGGGCAGAAACCCTAGACCCTAAACTCTAAACCCTAAACCCAGCATGCTTGGACTATGCTTGGCAAAACCCTGAAGCTGCCGGACTGCTCGGACCTGACTGGCCATCGGGGGCAGCGCTTTCCTGAACAGCGCGTGTGGACACGTGTAGACAATGGTGACTCACAGCCACTTTGTGCAAGCAACATCCGGAAGAAAACTCTGCAATTCGACATGGGCATCGCATGTGCCCAGCCAGATGTGGCTGCCATTGCTGCTGTTGTGTTTGCTAGCGCTGATGTTGCTACAGTTTCTGTTGCTGGTTGTTGTTTGTGGTTGTGTTGGCTGCAGGATAGTTACTTCAAAAGCTTGACGTCTGCAGGATGCTGCTGTACATAGCTGGAATTCGCCGGATGTGGGGGTAGACTACGCCTAATGCCTTGAAGAAAGCTTGCATGTCATCATGTGGGCGTTGGCTTGGCTTTGGTTCCTGTCTGCCAAAAGAGAAGGCACTGGTGTGAGGTTGCTCTGAGGGGCTCTTCTCTCAGGTTTACTCAAAGTTTACTCGGTTGGTTTACTCATCCGTTTTGTTGCGCCCGTGTGCGTCTCAAACATGGAAAGCGTGTGCTCTGATGTCTAGCAGATCTGGCCCTGGTGCAAGCCTTAGCATGATGCAAAGCAAAGCGAAGCAAAGCAAAACCGACTTGATGGACGGCAGAAGGGAGACAGCAAAATACAGCACTGAGAAAGTAAATGACGGTTATGGGAGAGAGAGAGAAAGAGGGAGAAGCGCGCGACTGCAGAGGCACAGACCGGGAGAGACAGAGAGAGAGAGAGAGGAACGCCAACAAAGGGAGAAGGGAGCGATGGGGCCAGGCCCGGTCATGGGCAGAATCAAGTCCTTAGGAAACCCTGTCAGATCCTGCCAGGAAAATGCAGGCGACGACTGGGTTGTGGGGCTCTCTCTCTCGTGCCGGCAGCAAAGTGCGCTTTGATATGCTTTGACGTGGAATCTGATCAAGCTCCGGCCTCAGCTCTTCCAGCCGATCCTGCCGCAACTGATACCCCTTCTTTCCAACATTCAGCTACGAGTAGCACTGAGTGGTTCATTGCTTCTTTCGCAACTTCTAGTCAATCAAGAGCCATCGTAAATCTGATTCTGGTCCTTTTGTATGTTGCTTTTCGTCGTGGGTAAAGGCATATTCGTTATGGGGAGGGCAAGGGTTTCGAAGAAGCAATACAATTACCTGTGATCTCGGCTGCCAAAATAACAGAGCGCAGTACCGTCCTCATGGCAAGCATTGTCATTGACTTGAACTGAAAGCTACTGCACTGCAACGATGGGGCAGGCTGTCTGGAAACCCCACTGCACTTTGCAGTCGCATGCTCGGGTGTGTCTCATAGCGGTGTGGCACTATGTTGAAGTTCCAACGCTGTAAGGCTGGCTCTAATTACTGGAATTGGAGTTTGGGGAGCTCTCTCTGAGCACAGAACATGGCTTGGTATATTCTAGGCGCAGGCTTCTCCTTTGCAGGTGTCAAGGTATTTAGGTCTAGGTATCCGGTATCCCAGGTTGAAGGTTCAGGGTTTAGTGTTTAGTATTAAGGGTGCTCGGCCCAAAGCCTTCAGCCTCAAGGCTTCCCCTTATTCGGCTCCAGCCTTCCAGCCTTCCTCCAACCTTCCACAGCCTCAGACTGCCCCAGAGCCTTCCAGACATGTCCAGACCCTTCCCAGAGTCTTTTGCAGCAGAGCCGAGGTGGCGCGATAACATTTAAAAAAAAGTGCATGCATAGGCTGTTTTAATGGAGACATTCGCGCGTCTCACACAAGTCAGTGACAATCTCCTTCTCATGCTTCTCGCTCTTGATGTTTCTAACCTTTCTTCCGCGCTTGGCTCTTCCGCCGGCGAGTTTCCTCTGGCGCCCTCATCTGTCATCGCGAGTCTATGTCACTCTCCTGCTTGCTGTTGTTGTTCTCCCTGTCACGTCACCATCGTGCACTGGAAACTCCCCCTCACCCAGGGCCGCAGTAGTGACAGTAGTGATGTTCTTGCATCTGGCATGGCCGGCTTTATGGGGCCTCACCATCCTCACCCCACACCGGCCTCCCCCGCTCCCGCCCTGGACTTTGCGGGAGCTAGAAGGCAAACCAGCGTGATGTGTGCTCTCAAGCTCTCCACATAGGGCAACTTTTGGAATTTTGCTGAATTTTGATGCCTTTCCGTCTGCATGTCGTGAACTTGCCCGGTCCCGCATTGCAAGGGCAAATCTCACGAGCTGAATCTCGTGCCCAGGTGTGCCTATGCAGCCAGGACGGGAGCACAGATGCATCTCGCCAAAATGAACGACTCAACAAATCTGAGCGAATGAGAATGGCAGGAGCGAACGCGGCCTGCAAAACCCGAGACTGCCAAGAAGCTTGCACCCAGCTCCTGCACAGCATTCGGCATCGGATATGGAAGAAGCACTGTCAAACACCAATGCCATGTGTACGCGTCCGCAGTGCGCCAATGGATGCAGCCCGATTAATGGAGACGCTCGCACTGGTCTTGTGAGCTTTGCTTCTTCTGTTCTGCTGTTTCCACTTGGCTCCCTGCTTTCCCAGTTTGAAGCCGAGGACGCGACGGCGGACGAGAAGAAAACGATGCCTTCAGCTGTGCCTGCTGCTGGCATAGTTGGTTCGTGTGCCCCGCGTAGCCCCAAAACATGCCTATACCCATCGTCAAAGTGTGGCTCATGATATGGCACCGCAGGACGCAGGCAGTGCAAATCTTCAAGCATCTGACCCGGCCCAACTAGACTTTCGACACCAGTGACACCATGTTGGAAATACTAGTTTGGTGCGGAGCTCCAGTGACTGCCCACCCAGTCTTGTACAGTTCTGAGGCTTCAAGCTCAGCGTGCCAAGTACATCCAGGAAGTGACCTTGGAAAGCAAGGAAGGGCACAACAGTGTTGCAAGGCACTCCCGAAGATTGCGACGGCTTTCACGAAGCCCAACAGCCCAAAACAGACCGAAGGGCCAAGGGCGTCCATGAGAACCGTTGAGTCGACATCATCCACGCCCTGAGAAGTCCCGCTCTCCATGCAGGAGTGTTTTGGAAGCTACATGATGCAGCTTGGCCACATGTGCTTTCGCAGTGGTTTCGGCTGCGCTCGGTCTCTCTCTCTCTCTGGAGTACGCAGCTTGCCAACATGATTCTCAATCGAAGGTCAGGATATGTCAGTGCCAGCTGCTGAAGCGGACTGTACAGAAACTAGCACGAAGTCTTCACGCAGCCCTGCAGGCCTGCAGTGAAGCTGTCAGCACGGCTGCGTTTGGGCACCCCTCTGGCTCGATCACTTCGCCGCAAATGAGCTGCTGCACCTCTATCAGTGACACGACATTCAAGGATGCCTCGACGCCTGGAACATCCTGAAACTGCGGAACTTTCATAAGCTGCTGACAGCTTCGACGGGCAGAATACGAGCGAGGAGCCTGATGGCCAGGCGTAAGTAGCGCAAGTGCCCCTGGTGCCGCTAGCTAGTTGCAGGTCAGAGAACTGTAGGAACGAGAGTCGAACCAAGTTGTGGAGACAAAGCCCCACAAGGATTCACAGCTATCTTACCAGGAAAGAGACGCTTCCCGGATCTTCCCAGCAAACGTAGGGAGAAGCTATAAAACTGGTTCGGCACCCTACCACTATGTTGCCAAAGACTCCCCCTCTCAGAGCGACGAGATGCCGGTAGCAGTCCAGGCTGTGGAGCTGGTGGAACTGCTCAGGTGGCACCTGTCACTATCTGCCAAAGCTCATCCACAAACCACTAAACAATTTGTTCAAACCATCAAGCCGTTTATTACGTGGCGCGCTTATACCATGTGCGCTTGACCCGATTTCGGACCCCACAGCATGAAGCAGCAACACGCATCACCCAATCATGTTGGCCTTTGCCACGAGAGAATCTCGGCGTGCGTAGCGTGCGCCCCTGGCTGGTTGCCAAGGCACCTCAGCAGAAGCCCGAATCGCAAGCAGCTGCGGTCTATTTTGTAATTCTTTTTTGCATGTGTAGTCGATCTCATGCATAAACTCGACATGGCTTCCAACTGAGACCAACTCCCGAGAAGGCCACATTAAACGTGCTGCGGTTCAGCCTAGGCTCTGCTGTGTTGTCGCCGGATGACGGAGATGCCGCCTGTCAGTTTAGGGCTAGTTCACATTAGCACATCTTGGCACCACCTCCTACCACTCTCCCGACACAAGGTACTCTGACACCTCAAAACGTCATGCAAACAAAGAGGAAATTCAAAGTTCCGAGTTGCCATAGGGACTGGATGCCCACTGCAAAACCCGAGCAGGAACCCCATGAGGCCCGTTGTTGTAGGTCCCGGTTTGGCTTCATTTCAAGATTACATTGCGCAGTAACTCTTAATGTAATTCACAGTTATCACAGTCACCCACCACCAACACCCACCATGTGCCCAGTCCCAGGCGGATGGGTGGGCTTAGGGCCTAGGGGGCAACCGAAGCTTTGAGGACCCATGCAGACGTGCCAGCCGGTAGAAGCCAAGAACGTATCGGTCAAAGCCCTCGAACATACTCCCGTCTTATTTCGACAAGGCAAGCACCTGGGTGCATCACAGATGCCATATCGTAGCAAAGAGATCCTATTCCAGCAACATGTGCGACATGTTTACTTTTTCGAGTGCTTGCGGTACTTCACCGCCCGTCGCGAAATTGTAGCTCTATGATTCCGGCTGTATGCAAGGTCAACTCTTTCTGTTTCACTTGCTCAACAATAGCTCGCCGGACCTTGATAATCGAGCTGGAACTTCGGTTGGATCGGTTGGAACTTCGCCGGCAAACAGGAGCCTGCCGTAGAGCTGCGCTGCTCCAGCAGCACGCCCGCGAGATAGAAGCTTGCAGCTTGCAGGTGAACGTGAGCATTTAGCATCCTACTTGTCTGCCCCCTGATGGTTTTCCTGGTTATTCACTTTTCGAGAGCTTGAGGGCGATTTCCTCGACGTCCAGGTCCTGCTCCCAGGTCACGGCTGGACCATCCTTGCGGCAGCTTTCTCATTCATGACAATCTCGCCAGTCTTCAGCGATACAAACTAGATTACAAAGCGGCTGTTAGAAGCATGACCTCCACCTGTACCTATGGGGTTGCAGTAATGTGCATGACATGGGCCGCTGCCTCCTTTGGACCCGTTTTGTGTGCCTTGGTTAGGCGAACGCGCCGTGTCAAGCGTTGCCGACCCTAACTCTTCAAACCCAAAACGCTTCAACCGCAATCTGCTGACGGAAGCTGTCTTGCACGTGCTCTCCTCCCAGTCGTTCACCAGCACCTTAAACCCTAAGCCGTACATGCAAGGACTTCAGCGCCTAGGCTCTCAACCCCTTAACCCATTTGAAAAGTTGTTTTTTTTGTTGCTCATATGTAGGGTTCGAAGTACCGGCAAGAAAAGGCTCTGACCAGTGATAATCTTATTCAAGCTAATCTCAGCTTCCGAAGAATGGGCATGTTGCAAAGCGGCTCCTTCTCGAAAGGCCCTACCCTAAACGCGAAGCCTTGTCGCCCCAGAAGCCCCAAAAATCCCTTCCTCCTGCCCTGCCCAAGGCCGTACAGCTGTGCGCCATAATCATTCTGCGCACCACAAGCACTAGCAAAAATAGGAAAAAGCTAGGGAGTGATCGCATTTCTGCAAAACTTGTGCTGTTTCTTGTTGCTGCTTTTTCTGCTCCTGTTTCTGCTATTCAGACATTGTGCTGCCACTTCTGGTCATTCCTGGTGCTACTTCTTTCTGCTCCTGTTTCTGCTATGTCTGGTGCTGCCTTTTCTTCTCCTGTTTCTGCTAGTTCTGCTCTTGCTTCGGCTAGTTCTGGTGCCTCTTTTCTGCTCCCTTATGCCTTAAGCCATGCTTGGATTGCCGAGCCGAGGGTCAACGTGGTTCGAATTCCTGGTGCTCTTTTCCGCCTGTGTGATATAGACCCAGACCTTTCTTAACTGTTTCTGCATAACGGCGGGAGCATCCTAAGGTATAACCGAAATCGCGATGCGGACTCAGATGACCCGCTGTTGGACGTGAAATCTCGCAGAATAAGGTCGCGACTAGGGCAAGGTACAAAACAAGCTGAGATAATGAAGCGGGAGGCGAGAGGTAGGGACAGCTAAACTCGCTTGATGAACTCATCTCGTACGACTAGATAAACTATCGTATTGGAGACTTCGGAGATGCGCGACCCTGCATGCAACAGAAGCTCTAGGCGAGGAGGAGAGGGGGTTCAAAAAACAACGAACATGATAAGAGAAGCCGCAAAAATCAACCATATGCGAACGGCGTGAGAAGTTGTGTTTGCTTGTTGCGTTTTGCTTCCGTCGTCTGCTTTGCGACTTTGCGGCGCTGTTTTGAAATGATTTCGGTTGTACTCATAGTTTCTTTTTGCCCATGGTTGCTGTTGACTTAGGCCATCTTAGGCCACAATGAGCTGTGAGCACCTTGCACGCACGTCGAATCCAAACCCAACAAGTTCCGATCGCCGACCTACACTGACGTCTCATAACTACTGACACATGATTCGTCAAGCCGCCGGGTGCGAGGACACGTGGTGGAATGTCTGGTTCTGCTCCATGGGACCTTGCCAGCGCCCCCGGCGGACAAGAGCTGCAGAAGGCTGGTTCAGCGCATCTCACGCAAGAGGTCTGAGCCGCTTGGCCCTTGGAGTCTGCTGGCTGTGCTGCCCGCGACCTGAGACTGGGAGGTTCGTGTCAGGACAGGTCCACACGATGCATCAGCACCGATGGCTGCCTGACTATACACATGCCTGTGCCATGCGTGGCTTCTGCCTGAAATGGAAGCTCTCCCCCCCCTGTAGGCCCCCCGGCGAACTAGATGAACCACTTTTCAAGCTGGAAGGGGGATCTTTGTCTTCATCCTCACCTCAAGGACGACAACTCAAGCATTAGTTCGGGAGAAGAGTTGATCATGCAACATGGATTGAACATGAAGTCCGTCCCCTTCAAAAGACACTGACCGGGCAAGCCCCTCGATGACATTCGGGTTGCACCAGAGAATCCAAGGCGAGGGCATTCGGGCATTGGAAGCATAAGCCCACTTGACACAGACCGAGGAGCCAGGAACTGGCGCGATGAAGCGTTCATGGCAACAGCAGAGCTGGACAGTAATACTTGCACAAGTAAGATGAACGGCTTCTGGTTTCCAATCAAGAAGTGCAAAATATGATGCCGCAGGCGTGCTGCATGCCGTTGCCTGTGGTGCCGGCGCACAATCGCGGCCTGAGTCGCTCGAACAATTGCTGTGGATAAAATGTATGCAACACCCATTCAACAGCTTAAACACAGCTGTGTACTGCTTTGCACTCGGGCTAGAGTTCTTTCTGCCAATCCCTCTGCCCACTGAATGGAAAGGAGCTTTGCCAGAACTACGAGCAACCAAGCTGCTTCGACCTGAAGGGTATGTCATGTTCCATATGTTCCATGTCGACCCTTAGCAATCTGATTGCCTTTGAACTCTACTTGAGTTGAAGGTCCACAGTAGGTATAGTAGGTATTGCTGCTGTCTCAGCGTGGACACGCTTCAGATGAAGTTCACAGATTGTCAAGGTGAGGCGCTCTCGGGCGACAGGGATGCCAAGCGGGCATCCATGGGAACCGACAGCCTGTAGGCGGCAAGCTGTGCTACTCATGCAAAGCGACTCGAACATGTGCAGCTGGCCTGGATCCACTTCTCGAACGGGGCATTTCCGGTGCATCCTTCCATTGTCAGGGCTGCGTTGAGCCAGTATGACACATTCACTTGTCAAAGCGCCGCCCTGGACGGCTCCTCCGAGCAGGCAGAGCTCAGATCAGGACTTGCGCAAAGGGGTGAGGCCACTTCTTCAATCACCTGAGCATAAAGCTGAGGAAGACACAAAACTGCTTAGCTTGCCGGTGCTGAAGGCGGTGCATGCAATGGCACATTGCTTGATCTTTCGAGCGCCCGGCGCGTGTCGCAAGGACGATTCGTGCCAGAAGCTCCTGCGTTGCCACAAGTACAGTTAGGGGTTTAGGGTTTAGGTTTAGGGTTTAGGGTTTTAGGGTTTAGGGTTTAGGGTTTAGAGTTAGGGTACTGTGGCAGCCCGTCTAAATGGAGTCGGCCCTTCTTTGACGTGAGAGCACCTCATTCTTGATGCACCCGCAGTTTCATTTGCCCCATGATCACATGAGTCCATGAGTCATATATGCATCGCACAAACTCTGCTCGGACCCTGCGCAGGAATCGGCCTGCTTGGTGAAGGGTTTGTTCAGCCACTCGTTGCAACCAGCTTCAATTGCGAACAGCCTTATGAGTCTTTGCATGACCAAACGTGGATCGTTTGCACTGGGATCGAGATAGGCATCAAGAGCTGATCTCCGAAATCTACAATGAACCAGGCATGAACCACGCATAATTTGGTCTCTCAGAGCTCGGCATGCACTCACGGGACTGGTCGCTTGATATGACGACGATGGGGAGCCTCAATCGCCAAAGACCCAACTGACTTTCACAGGCAATGCCAGATCCTCGCGTGGTACGTTGGATCCACAAAAACGAGAGCATCAATCCGAAGATCATGCCGAGCGGCTCGAGGAAGCCGTAGCGAGCACGCAGCCATTTCAGTAAGCTGAAGCCCTGTCACGCTCACACTCAGATACACTCAGCGCATGAATTCGAATTCTCAAGGCTTCAGATTCTGCAGGCCCGCCAGTACATGGTGGTGTGACTCGTGACAGCATGTAGAACCGCTAGCGCCGCTTGTAAGGTTGGCTACGCTGGCGCACGCATAAGGTTAGGGACGTGCATCCAGACCTTTCCTGTCGTTGGTCTCCGGTCCTTTTGCTGCTTTATTCACGCTTATGTAAACACTTGCACCTCGTGACTTCGTCCAGGTGAGACGCAGCACATCCACATGCCCGCCGTGGCTGTCTTCCCATACACAACTCAAACTGTACTGAACTGCCCGACGGCGGTAGGACGCTTCTGCTGCACTGTGAAACTGCATTTCCTCTAAAGGCAAATCCAGCAAAGAAGGCTATTGCGGCTATTATTTGTATAGATGGGTAGAATTAGAAGAGAACCAACACAGGGACCTGCCAGAGGGGATCTGCTCAAGAGGAAACCGGCACCTTCATCTTGTCCCCCGACCCCGGCTAGTGGCCGGGGCACGCGCATGAAGGAGATGATGTGATAAGAAAAGTCCAAGACATGCCATTGAAACCCCCTCTGATTGAAGCTATCTGCTTAGATTTGAGTGCTTGGCAGCACCACTTGCTTACTTGAAGCTTGCCGCTTGTCGGCATTCGCCGATGTAGCTGCATCGAGACGATGAAGAACGCATCAACCATGACCGAAGACAGAGGCTTGTGAAGCACTGATACATGGTTCATGATGCCATCATATGATGCCGCTCGGTCGGCTGAGCTCTCGACCACGAGGAGGGTAGCTGCGCTGTACAAGCTTTAAGCTCGCTGATTCAGACCGCCAGTTGTGCGCTTTTTGTCATGGAACCCGAGCTTCAAAACTCCATCTCACCAAATCTTTACTTTTCAACCCTGGACAACCTGGTGGTTTCTGCAGATGGAGGCGCTGACATCATGCTGCTTGCTGCGTCTGTTCTCCCTATGGCCGGACAGCGAGCGCATCCATGTTTCACGCTGGTGTCAACACTTGCCAACTGACTATTTGCTTACCGACCTCGTTTACCGACCTGGGCATGCAGCGGTTGGAAGCCAGGTCGCTTCGCGACCTTCCTCAGAAGCTCCTTCGGTGCGGATGAGCTAAGGTTCATTGTCCATAGTTCTACTGATGTTCTGCTGCCACCGCTAAGCCGACCACATTGTCGATATACAGCCGGAAACCATCCAAACTCGATCGGCTAGCGGCTAGCGTGCTGTGAACACATGAGAACTCTAAGCGTTACCTCTCCTCACAAATCAGCCCTTCCTGCCTCGGTGAAGCCAGGAACCTCATAGTAGCCAGGCCCTGGCCGCCCTTGGTGCACCCGAGCGCTAAGCCACGTCGCTTCGGCACTGCGATTTGCCGCAACATCCCCCGGGTTACAGTATTCCCAGCTTCGCAGGGAGTTTTTGAATTCAAGGCATTCGGCCGGCCCTTTTTCAGCATTTTCCACGCTTCAGGCCAGTGACGGCCAGCCCCCCCCCCCCCTTTTCCGAACATAAGTCTGACTCTTCAACCGTGAACCGTCCATTTTTCCGAGTAACTCTCATAGCGCGCCTGAGGATCTCTGCCTTAGAGGGTGACACTGCTTTCTTACTAGCATGCTAGGCTGCCGCAATGCCCCAACCTACAGTGAGTAAAAGCTCAATAGAATCAAAAATCTCGGCAAGTCGCGTGTGCCCAACCGAGCTGAGGCTGATGACGTGTGCTGCCTTGGAATGGCGGGGCCATGGCTGGGAGGGTCTTGCACGTTGCTTGTTGCGACACGTTGGCTTCCAGCCATGTGACGACAAGGGCTGCTTCGTTGGAAGAGAGGCTGATGAGTTCCTGAGTCCCGACACTTTGCCCATTTGCGCGAGCTTGGAGCAGCCCCCATAGTATTGAGTACTCAGAGTACCACGGACCAACTTTCATTAATCTCACCAAGAATGGAGTGAGTTGCATCACAGCACTGCAGGAGGCCGATTTAGTTTAAAGAACCTACAGCACAATATTACAGGGTTTCGGAACCACTCCCCGTTACGGGCCCTTCTCCTGTAACCCCATGCATGGTCCTCACAATGGGTACTTTCGTGAGGGCACGAAATGACCTCTCCCAAGACCCTTCCAAACTGAGGTGCTTCATTGCGCCTCTGGACACAAGCTCAAGCACGCTTGAAGTCCCAATTTCCAGAAACCTAAGTGCCTGTGAAGACAACATGCGCTGACCAAGATGGAATTTCCAAATTAGCTGTGGGGGGGGGGGGGGAGGCCGAGGGCAACAATGAACTACGGCTCGAGAAGCTGCACGTCCTAAGAAGTCACAGGCTGCATGGTGACCACTGATGATGTTACCTGCTTGTAGACCCAGATGACCCGAATGAATATCATACCATCTCTCTGAAAATATCCATTAATTCTCGACAGAATCTCAGGGCATTCGCTTAACTTCCACCCTCTAGCTCCGAAACACAATAACTCGTTCGATGGTTCTCGTGGTTGGCTTCTTCAACCACTGCTGTGCTTCCTGACTGGATCTGTTGCGCCTCCTGACATATGCCTGATGATTACTATGTTGCTTTGTTTCCTGACTTTGTTTCTCCGACTTTCACCGCTTGTGAAACTGTCAGGTGCTGGCGCCCTCTAACAAGCCTCGCAGGTCGAGTCTGTATAAGCTAATCAACACACACATGGACTTCACAAATCATGCAGCAGCAAAGCCTCTCCAGGAAACAGTTCTGCCGGCATTCATGGAGGCGTCCAAGCCCATAGCCATGTCTGATGTGCGGCAACTACTTCGTGAGTTCTTTTCCTACCCTTGATTCTTCCTTTGCTGGCACTGTCTTTCCTTTACCTTTCCAGCTTCCTTTGTGCCATCCTTGCAGTGCTCCGATATCCATAAGAACCGGACGGTCCATCTTTGGTGCCCTTTTTTCTTGGAAGGGCTCCAGCAGCTTAGGAAAGAACAACATGCGCCTAGCCTAGTCGCTCAGCTCCGCCCAACCGACAACTCTGACATTGCCGAAATCTTCGCTTGGCCTAATACCCTTCTACGTAAAGTGCAGCCACGGCTCCAAAGACCCACATTCCCGCTCTGCACGGTGTAAACGAAACCTTGCAGGGAAGACCAGGGGCAACAGCGAAGGCAAACGCACATTGCATGTTGAGCACGTTCCTGCAAACTTATGTTCCTGCTCTGGTGAGACGATGCTCCCTCAAGCCATAATGCGTGCACGTTTTGCTGCTCGATGCGCATGTAAGTACGACCCGTACAAACACAGGAATGCACAGGAATGGCTTCGCTTTTGTCCTAGCCCCACTAAACTGCTTGACCAAAGCGGGCCCCACCCAGCCGTATGTCAACAATTTCACGTGGCTGAATTTATCCGGGTTCGAACAGTATAGTACAGTGCACGTCTCGAGGCAACATCTTTTGTGTACCGCCGGCATGTTGCGTCACAACACCCCGAAGCACTCGCTGCGGAGTACCGAAGTCAGACCATCAGCCCGCATGCAGCCATATTATCGGCATGACAAGTGTGCGCGCTCTGCAAGTAAATGCACCTTACGCATCGCCGTTGTATGCTGGGTTTTTGCTGTTGGGCATGTCGGCATGTCTCTCAAACTGTGTGAGGGCGGCGGCCTTGTCGCACAACTACTGTAAGAACCACCTGCAGCATTCAACGAATCGGAAACGTACACACCAGGCCAATCACCACTCCAACACGCTACACAAGAGAGCGAAATCGCACCCCGGGCTGAAGTGATTAAGGCGACATCCCATGGAGTCTCGGTCTCTTTGATGCGGGGGTTTCCCAAAAAGTAGGGTCGTACCCTTTCTTGGACGTTCCCATAATAGCTTATTCTGAGAAATACCCATGCCGTTGGTATACCCAAAATGCCTGAAAACATGCCGACACGAAATTAAACACGCGTAATGTGATCGTACGATCTGGGGCCTGGAGATCGCGCAGCCAAGTTTTTGATCTCCGGGTTGTCACCTGACGTGATCCGCAAAGCCATAGCTTTCACCGAGGAAGCAGAGCATGATGCAGTCAAGGCACGCGAACCGATACCGAGGCCACCATCAGTAAACTCCAAGCCTGTACTTGCCTTATTGTGCAAGCAGACTTTCCAAGGACAGTTTCGCGCCAGACAGCCGAATGAAAACTGGTGAGATGGAAAAAAAGCGGAACATGTGGACTTGTCAGGGTAAGTACAAGTTGTTGCACCCGCCATAGTGCATGTGATCTTCTGAATCGTTTTTTGTGGGGGCGTCTTCTTCGGCTGCTTCTTCTTATTATTCTTCACCGCCTGTTTGTCTGTCGCTGCTCTCCTTCTGCCGCAGGAACTGGCGCCTCCCAGGGTTGTGGCCCATCCCTCCATTTCCCTTCCACCGCCCCGGTTCAACAGGCAAGTCTCTCTCAGTTCAACACCCTTGTAGAACAGCCACCCGCCATGCTGCCCCACCATGTTTTGGGTGGCTCATAAAACTACAATATGCTTTCTTTCTTTCTTCCTTCCCTGCACGCATGACTCCCCGAACGGGAGCCGCCCAGATGGACGCATCTCAGAGGTCTGAATGCACTCTCTCTCGCGCGCTCTCTCTCTCTCTCTCTCTCTCTCGCACGAAGTACACTTCTACTTCTTATTGATCTATTTCTACTTCTTCTTTTCCTTCTTCGGCTGGGCTCAAGGGTCGGGGACGAGCGCGCCCTTCGCTCTCTCTCTCCCTCTTTCTCGGTCTATTTCTTTTTCTCACTTCACGTCACCCCGTTCCCTTAATTCCGCTACACGCCTGCGATTCGGCGCACGGCTGTTTCGGGCTGCGCAGGCCGAAGGGGCGGGGAGGGGGGGGCGGCAAAAAGTTCAGCTGCAGCGAGTTGAAGGCAATTCTCATATACGTCTGCCCTGTAAAGTGTCCGGTGAACGCCCACAAAAGTTGTCTTCAGTTCAATGATGAGCAGCCCAATCTTTCACGGGGCGTGGCAGGCCAGGCTGGGTTGCTAAAGTTGCACCACACCATGAAGAATCTCGTGAGAGGCCTGTGCGGCAATCAACATGGTGACTCATGGGCAAGAAACAGGGTTGCCGCTGTACTTTTGATGGACTGCTGTGTGTTCACGTGTTTTCCATCTCCTGCCTGCAGGAGGCAGCTCTGTCAAGTCTGCCTTCTCCAGGTCCTCTAAACTCTTCACATGCTTGGACTGCTGTGTTGCCTGGCGCCGGCCATGACCCAGCACTGCCCTTGCGGCAGACGTCCACGTTGGCCGAATCTCGCTGGCAAAGCTGCTACTGGAGGAACCCATCTGAGAAGCATGGGTCAGGTCCTTGGCTGAAGGAGATCACAAGCGACCACGTGCCCTGCCCTCTGACGTGCAGCATGTGCAGCCTCCTCGACTACAAACAGCTCTCCAGTCACTCCAGTCTGCGACTTATGAACTGCGTTTACATGTTGCTGGCAAGACTCTGGCATAGACTGCGACTTTTGCACGTGTGGCCAAGAATGGATGGCCACATCCTGGGCATACTGGATCATCTCCACTCTGCTCCTGCTCACCGCAGATGGCACCGACTTCGGGACTGATCTTGGCCGATCGCACTCTGGTGGTGCACGCGGCGTGCCCATGGGGCGCTGCTCGGCGTAGCCTCCCCCAAGGTGTTCGCCACGCCGCTTGATGCGACCGATCTTCCTCAAAGCTCGAGTTTTCGCAGTTTGGCCGACCTTGTAGGGCCCACTTGCACCTGCTGAAGCGGAGTGCATCAGGGCCGTCCGCACAGATGGGGGACCATTGGCAGACTCTTGAAGTGCCTGCAAAGCATCACGCAGTGGGAACTTTAGCGCCAACGGCGACGACTCTTCGGAGTCCATCTCTGCAGCTGGCATCTGCCCTTTAGACCACCGCCATTGAGGCGTGCTCACACTCCACTTGAAGCAAAACGGCTGCTTGGAAGGACGAGGGAAAGAAAGGCAACAGCATGTAATAACAAGGAACAGCATATGACGACATCAGTTCGATACAACAGTTCACGCAAAGCCAACTGGTCGACGGCTGATCTGTGTGAGCCTTTGAATGTGCGCTGATCGAAATTCCCGAATTCCCAAGCTCCTCTAGACCTGGTGGAGAGTCTGCGTTGGACTGAACCCAAAAACTCTCAAGTTCAGTAGAACCAGGGCCCGATGATTCAATGTAATTTGTTGCCTGTCTTGTTTTCAATCTCCCTTCCTGCAAGCCATATGACAACATGTCGTAGGTCGTAGGTGGGAGGGCGGGGAGCCTTAGTGCCTTGAACTCCTGACCAAAAGAACAGGCTGCATGCAGATATGCCTGGGTGCCATCGGACAGGATGACATCCTGAGTCCAGCATAAGCTGTGCAGAGGCAGCTCTGCAAATTCAACATGTGCAAAGTCTGCGCGGGTCAAGCGGCCACAATGACGAGCGCAGGCTTCAAGTGATTGAGCTCCAGCTGGCTCATGCACTCGTGACCTGAGTGCCGCGAGATACCTAGGCATAAGCCGGAACCCGAGCATGGCCAGCCTGGCCGTCTTGGCGAAACTTACCACATCTGTAAGGTTGTTCTGGCATGGCAGGGTTGCTCCAAATATGGCGGGTTTGTGCTTTGCATGCTGTGCGCAAGGATGGCAGACAGCAAAGGTACTGGTAGGACAAATCGGTGAAAGAAACCAAGATCATCTCCTGGCGACGAAGAACAGAACTCGTCTTATATTCACGACACGGCACGAGTTCTGCGCAAAAACTGAGCCAACAGCTGCTTGCGCACTCGATGACTTCTGCCTGGCCGGAGAATTAAATTAGGATTCTGTTTTTTTTGGGTTTTTTTTTATTTTTTGCTTTAGGGTTTAGGGTTTAGGGTTTAGGGTTTAGGTTTTAGGGTTAGGTTGTAGGGTTTAGGGTTTAGGGGTTTAGGGGTTTAGGGGTCTAGGGTTTCGACTAGGGGGTTAGGGTTTAGGGTTTAGGGTCAGGGGTCTAGGGGTCTAGGGGTCTAGGATCTAGGGTCTAGGGTTTAGGGTTTAGGGTTTGGTTTATGGTTTAGGGTCTAGGGTCTAGGGTCGAGGGTCTAGGGTTTAGGGTTTAGGGTTTACCAGTAGCAAGGACAAAAAACAAAAAAAAACAAAAAAAAACGACAAAACCCTTAAAAAAATAGACCTCCCTTCTGCCTTGCAAACATGTCACGGTGCTTCGCTCCTGTAGGTTCGGGTCCATGACGGTCTTATGACCAATCTCAAGCAAAATGAAATGCGGAGGTCCCCCAGTGCGGCTCGGAATGGATTACGCAGTGTAGCTTGCAATTCAGCCTGCATCCTCTCAAGAACGTCACGTACCTTCATCGCTGGCTGACATGATCCGTATCCAGCAAGGCTGATGAACTGGCTTTGACTTGCTGCTGCACACAACCTGCTGTACGAGATGACTCTGTAGAGCAGAATGCGACCAGATGGGCACGTAGTGACGGGCCTGCTGGTCATCATCCACGACCTCACATGATAGCGTCACATCCTGCAACTGGCAAATTACAAAATTACAATTACGCACCACGGACACAAGGATGGTGCACTGCACCATCCTTGTGTCCGTGGTGCGTAATTGTAAAATGGTGCAGTTGTCTGAAGCAACACGAGGTACACGTGACATATGCAAGCCCCCAAGCAAGTCGACTTGCTTGCAGGTGAATCTGAGGTGCCCCAACAAGGTTCAGACAGCCAGGCAGTCGCGCTCAGCTCCGAGCCAGGACGTACCCAGTGCCAGACAACTGGGCAAGATGCCGCCTTGTCACCTTGTTGAGTGGGCCCCACGCGGGCAGACATCTTCGGTGAGTGCTGTGTTTGCTCCAGCTGGCAACACCGCAAAAACGAGGCCTCCCCGTGCTGCTGGACCTCGACGCACATGTGTGTGAACCCAAACAGAATCAGTTGAGGAAATGCCCTTCTAGTGATATCATGTGACATCTAGTGAGCCAACGGGTACTCCTTGAGTGAGGGCCCCCCTTGTTACTGGTCGAATCATGTCGAACCCCACACCCTCAAAATCTGCCGCTGGCCAAGACCTCCTCTCAATGAGGATGCCACTTTAAGCGGAAAGCACACAGCATGTAAGCAAGTTGGCTGGGACCAGCTCATTGCTTGTCCTGTCGATTGGATCGCCATTGGCCTGCGCAGCACTGTCGCAAGATGTGGCTTCCACATGGTCCAGAGCAACGCCAGGTAAAATGGCCTTCGCCGAGGCCTGCTCGGCCTGCTCGGCCTGTTCGGCCTGTTCGTCCTCAGCCCTTAGAGAAATGGCAGACGTAACATCAGCAGACACCGGATTTTCCGAGCTGCTCTAAACGCGCCGCATGCTCCACAAGTTACAAGATCAACTGTTGGAGCGGTCCACGTCGACCAAGTGCCGCAAAGCATTGACTATCATTGACCGTTTTGAGGCGCAGCGCGCGTTCCGTGCTGCGGGAGCTTAATTGATGCTCTCAAGGGCTGGGCAGCATCTCGTCCCAAGCACTCATCTGCAGCTTGGGCGGTTGATATGGCAGCCTGGCACAAAAGATAACATCAGCCGCTTCAACGCCATCAACCCAATCTTTAAAACTCCCCCGATTTCCACCGTGAAGCCACAGCTTTGCCAAATTCCCACGTTTGCAGACTTGCAGAGCTCTTAAGGGCTCTTCTTGTAGTACTTCCATTTGACAACTTTCTGAATGCACGTCTAACTTCCTGAAGCCGGTGCCGTTGAATGCATGAGAAAACTCTGCTTTCCTGGCCGCGGGGAGATGCGTGGAGGGAAACAGAGGGCAACACACGTGAATGGTGCGTTGCTGGTGACACGATGAGGACATACTGTGGGGTGTGGACCGCATGCTTCCCAGTAAAGCACGGCACTTCTTGCACAACTCTCGGCCCTCTTCGGCTTCAAGTCTAGTTGGTGACAGCGACATTTGGAACGTCGAGACTTTAATCTTGCCAGGAAGACGTCACTCTGAAGCTCGAGCCTTTGCCAACCTGAACTGAAAGTGAACCAAAAAAGTAAACTTGAAGCAGGAGATAGCCAAGCAGTCATGAGTTGTCACGGTGAACCCCAATCAGCGGCAAGAGCCCACACTCTTGTACTAATCGCTGACTATTCGGTATCCGCAGCCAACTTTAGCCCTACAGACTCCTCGCGCAGGCCTCACTCTCAACAGTGAGGCTGCCTGCCACCAAGAGCTTGCAGATGTTGCCAGAAGAATAACGTGTAGAATGCATGCCTCACAAACGCCACCAACGAAACCCAATCAAGAATACAAGCAGAATAATTAGGTTTGTTCTGTCTCATGTTGTGTAGTTCTAGGTCCTGCTCTTCGGATGTTCTTGTTGTCATTGCTTGGGGTTTCACTTCTTGAGTCTCCAAAGGAGAGAGTAGTGCTCCGGCTTTCGCTTGCTTATCGCTCCTTAGCTCCTTCAAAATCTAGTCACGTGCTCTCTGTGCTGGAAGCCATGTGCAGCCTCTCTTGATGCCAAGGCGTGCCTCCATGCTTCTCCGCCACAGCATGGGAGATCGCCAGGCCGAGGCCAAGACCCTCGTAGCGCCGCGAGTCACTTTGGTCCTGGAATTGAGGACTGAAGCTGCACATATTGTGCTACGTCCTCGCTTCAGTGTTCTCAACTAGTCTATAGCATTCTTTGGAGAGCTTGCAGCTGCACGTGAAACGATGTGGCATGGTGTCGTGTGTCCTCCTGCTCGAAAGGCAGAAATATCCGCTCACGGGCTGCTTGTCCAATGCCAATGCCTGTTCAGGCTTGGCGAGGTTCCCCTGTTGGAGGACGCCGGCGTCGGTGACTCATGGGGTGACTCTCTCAATCCCTTGCCTGTGTCTCGAACTTGCAAAGTTACCATTTGCTGTTCGTCGTCTGCAGAAGCCGTGACCTCGCTGTCTTGCTACTCCCTTGTGCAACCAAGAGAAAGGCTTGTTTTGCAGCAATGGGTGCTGCATGCTCAATACTGCCAATGTGAACTGTGAGCCACCTAACTACTGCTCCTGTAAAGCGCGGGACGTGCACCTCGCCCTGCCACGTGTACTTCAGAGCCTTATCGCCACAAGCGTCCACAAACAGTGCTAAACATGCTCGTGCTCCCTGAGCTGGAGCTGTAACATGAGCTGATGATTGCGTGCTGAAGCTGCCGACAAAAATTCTGTCCAGCCTGTAACGACCATAGCGCCTTCAAACCCTCAGTGTGTTGGGAGACGAACATGTAGTTGAGTGTGACACCATGGACCCAGTACCTCCTCTGGAGCAACACCTCGAGAACTCCTTACCAAGTCTTGACTCTGAGCGTGAGGCATTTGTAACCAGATTGTACAACATCTGCGTGCATCTATGGGCATCTGCCTGGCATGTTCCAACTGCGTGACATCATTGTTTCATTGTTGAGCTCACGCAGCGTCTGGCTGCAAAGCCCTTGATGCATGCCTTGAAGCCGATCCTACTCTACAACACATATAAAGCTGTGTGCTCGTTCTCCCCACAAACTTCAGCAGCTGCAGCTGAAAGGCACAAGAAGGGCAAGCCCTGTCTTCTACAACGTTTGAGATGGCTTCCAGCAGGCAGTCACTGCATCTTGCTCTCCTGCAGGCACCCCAACCATTTGAGCAAACGGGATGCGCGCCTCGATGATTGGCAACCTTGGCTCCAGGCTTCGTCAAGAGCACAAGGAAAACAGCACTCGAACAGAACAATCTGATACGGCCGCTGCAAAAGCTCTGCCAGTGTGTGACTCAGGACACTCTAGGTCTCAGGCTGCTCCGGGATGTCGAAGACAAGCTGGACCTCCGCCTTTTTCAAAGGCCGATTTGCCTGTGTCAAAGCGGCACACAAGACACAAGTGCCCCAAGTCAAGGCGGTGGTTTGAAGGGCGATGCCTTGTCCACGGCCGCAGCGCAAAGAAGGCGTACCTGCTCCGGCTACATGTGAGTCATGTGAGATGCGCATCCCCGGCAAAAGCATCCATGGGCAGGTGCTAAGTAGAAATAAGGCTGTAATCTGCCCAAAATGGAGGCCTCCGGAAGTCTGCATTAGCCGCGACTGGCCCACCCACCCTTCCCCCTCCAAAGATATCCGCGGTCTGCTTTGTCGCTTTTTACCCTGGGTGACCCGCTCGGAACACGTCCATACCCACCCACGCGGACCTGCGGGAATCTAGGAATCTGGAACTGAAATATCTTGGAACCCGTGCAACGTGTCTTGTTCGTCGGATGGTCCAGAAAATTCGCAAAAGGCCTCCAGGGCGCGGCTATCGCGCCTGGATCCGTGACCCGTGTCTCCACACCATCGCTGAGGCGGTCACCGCTTGAGCGTTTAATGCTTAGACAGCATCAAATAACCCGAGAAGATAGTAACTGGTAGTAGAACAAGCACGCGCATGAAGGCCTCTTCCAAGATGCCGGCAATCTGCACCGGGTCCCTCCAGGTGAGCAAAACATTCAGCAGTCTGTGCTGTATTTGGGATCGTGTTGTGCTCGTTTGCCCACCTAGACCTAGGCCGCCCATAATCTCCTAAATATATCGACAGCTGCAGGGCATCGAACAGGTGTATGCAGGTGAGCTGTATAGGCAGACAGCAGACGTGGCGAAAGCGAGTCGAGTAGTAACGAAAGTCCGTCCTTATCACCTCCACTATAATCATAAACATCGGCGCAGGTATGCACAGGTTATATGGAATTATATGACGAGGCATTTAAGGCAGGCAGGTGATGGCGGCCGGCACCAGTCAAGGAACAGCAACGCAGTCTGTGGAAGAACAGGGCTGGCACAATAATTTCTTTTGCAATATTACAGCTGCAATCGTACAAGGTCGAGCCGAAGGAAAAGGAAGTGACTGCCGACATGCTTTGACATGATAAGGTGACAACCAGTGAGTGCCACGCCGAGGACGGATGGCGATAACGACCCTCGCGATCCCTGTCACCGTCCACACGTTTGGTTGGGAATGGCGCTACGATGCGCAGGGCGCACATGACTATTTCCACTTGCGAGATACGAGGGTCCAAAAAAACGATAGTTTCCAGGACGATGACGATTACACCTCCAAAAAGAGAGGTTGCCTTTTTGAATTTCGAAGGTGGCAGGGTCCAAAAGTGACGACGGTTCGGAGGATGGCAACTACAAACACACCGCGTCAGCAACGAAGTTCTAAAGTGCATGCAGCCACATGAGTCTTCGTGTGGCCTTGCCAAAGATGTCCGCTTGCCCTGAACAAGCGCGGACCTTCGCACATCATTACAATTACGTTGGCATTAAGTGCGCAGCTTGCGGCTTTCTGGCGTCATCACTGTTAAGGCATGAACTTGTTTCGCACCACTTGGCAGACACACTTTTCGCAACCCAAATGAGAATGAGGAGCAACAACTTTGGGGCTGTAGCAGGATGAGGAGCAACAACTTTGGGGCCGTAGCAAGGTCATGATGTTCGTAACCACATCGAGCAAGCGCCGAGCACAAGCGTTGATCCTCAGCATCGGCATGAACTGCGCAGCTGGCATGAACCCTGCTCCCGTGCACTCATGCATCGTTGACATGTGCTGACATATCATGCCGTGACCTGCGCTCAGCTGATGTGACTGATGTACATTCGAAAGGCCGTTCTCTTCCAAACCCTGCTCTCCCAAGGAGGGCATGGAGCTCAGTTTTCGAGTGCGTGACATTTTTGTTTTGGTGGGGTTGGGTAGCTCTGAAGAAACCGTGGACCAGGAGACTGCCGCAGTCTTGGGCAACCAAAACTCGAAATCAGCGCTGAGATTGAATTTTCTCTCTTCCAGGCTCTGCTAGCTGCCGAGGGTTTGTGTGCTGCTGTGGCGACGTGCGAACATTAGCAACTGCCCAGCAACTGCCGCAATCTGCAAGGGCTCTACCGAGACGCCGAGACTCACCGCTGCATGCTTCAGCAAACGATACAGAAAGCAATGTCTTTTGTTTTTTCTCCTGAAGCCTCGCGTCATGGGCATTGCAGAATGATTTCATCATTGCGCTTTGCCGAAGCTGAGGTTGCACTCAAAGCTTTTGCTGCAACAGCCCGGGAAATCAATGGTTCCCGCATGCTAATTATGCACCGTCCTCGTCTTCTAAATGTCATGGCAAATTGAGCCATGGAGATCAATGCCAGCACCAGCATGTCACGTTAACTCCCGCGGGCTTGTACAGTGAGTTGCCAAAATGGCTACGTGGCATCCCAGTCTCAAAGCGATGAACACCGAAACGGCCATTACACATGTAGTGGGCAACGCAACACCATACTTGTACCAGCGGGTACGTCATACATGGAAAACGTGTGAAACATCCAATTTCACGCAAGTTCTTATGCTTCCTGAAGGATACTGTTTAGCTGGACGCTGATGTCGTCCATTTTTGTAGTCAGCTTCTTGATGGCTTGGCGAGTGATCTTGTTCTCGTGGCTCATTTTTGCGATGTGAATGCCTCAGCTGGAACACTTGGATTGCCATTGCCATGCAAGCGCTCGGCTGGACGGCAGTCGCAAGAGCTCTCAGGCCCCATGTCGATCCTTCCCCAGATCTTTCTTTCAACAGAAATTGCCAAGTCGCTCTTTGCTGGCCCATGCAGTTGCATGCAGCCTTGAACAAACTCCTCACAAGCAGGGGGCAGTATGGGCTCAGCAGTAGCACAGCCATGGTCGATGTAAACAATCTGCTTGCGCGATCTTGTACGTATGTTGTTCTTGCACTTGAAGTTGAGATTGGCTTGCCTAGAATAGCAAACTAGCAGACCATGCCCACAGTGTCCTTCCTTGTATAAACCATTTTGGCGCCCACGTCATTGTTTCAGGGGGTTCTAGTTCTTTGCGTCATCCTTCGCACATACTTCCTACACTGCCCTTCAACACGGCTGTACTTCTGGAACATGTCATTTTTCCGTCGAATGGAGTTCTGTTTTATCCTTCTGGAGGCCCAGGTTTCCCCGTTCACGCGAAGGTGGCCTCTTTGCTTCTTTAAGGTCTTCAAATGAATATGTTTCTGGCCATAATGCCCTTCGAAAGCGGCTGCATCACGCACAGCTCACTCACTCACTTCACCTCACCAAGACACCACCAAGACGTCACCAGTAACTTGTGCGTCGTGATCACAAACAAAACACAACAAAGAAGCAACATAACACAAGTAGTACACATATGTATGTATGTATGTATAGATATAGATGCTACCCCCCCCCCCCCCCCCGGACCTACATTTTTTTTGCTTTTGTGCCCCCTTCGTTGTCTACCTCTTTGTGGTCTCTATTCCTCTTTTTGGTGTCTATGCCTGTAATTCTACCGGGGCTATGACGAAGCGAGGTTTTGTCTGACAACAGTCTGCAAACCAGGGTTTTGTTGCTTAGGGTTTTTAGGGCGCAGGTTCTAGAGCCCATCAAAGCATCACAAATGCGACCTTTCACGCCCTGCTTGATTATTTGCGGCTTCCTTTGCTTAGCCTCTTCAAACGCGTATCGGTGGCTGAGCCATCCTGTCGCTATCACGTCCCACCCCAGGGACCAGACCGAACCATCCAGAAGGCCAACGTCTCCCAATGTCTCCCTTCCCACTCCTCTTTCCTGTCTACATTTTTAGAAAAAAGAAAAGAGGCGTGTGCATGGGCAAGGAGAAATCTTCACACTCTCGCCTCTCTGCCTCGTAAGCAGGGGGAAAGGAAAGACACCCTTTCCTCCCGATTTATCTCCCTCTTCCTCTTCTCTCTCATATTCCTCATCTATCTGCTGTTTTATCTTCTTCTGATGCTTCTTCTTCATGGGGCTTAAGATATACACATATATATATACAACCTATGCATACATCTACCTCTATATCCCATGTCGGTCCGCCGCCCCAATCTCCAGATACTCTTTTGCCCTCAACATTAAGCCCTACACCCTTCTTGCATCCAAACCCTAAGCCCCCGTGCTATGAAGCATTAAGCAGCACATTTCAACAAAGCTTGCGCCTCCAAATCAATGAGACCACTTTGGTCGTTGTCAATGATTCGGAAAAGTGTCCACACCTACAGCTGCAGGTGCGCACAAAGAGCCACACGGAATTGCCACATGTAGCAGCAGACTAAATTCCAAAGAGCTTGAATGAAGCAATTGCAAGGTCCCATGTAAAGTGAGCATGTCGCACTCTACAGTTGAAGTTGAGTTGCATCTTTGGTCGAGATTTCCATGGACTCCAGGAAGCTCGCCAGCTTCATCGTGTTCAGTGCAGCCTCTACACCAGCGGACATAAAGACTCGAACCACCAAGGCACCTATCAATGGCAGTCTTTTGCAGCACCATGAGAGTCATACACAGGAGTCGCTTTACGAGTCAAATGAGGGTTTTTTCGGGTGCCGCTTGTTTCGATACAGGCCCAGGTACCCGATTTTGCTAGGAGTCTGTTTAGAAATTGTCTTGGGGCTCCCGGAGATTAACTTTTCGGAGCGAAACTTCAGGGCGGCCACCTTTCACCCTCGCGCACGAATCTCCAAAGGCCGCTCGCTGCATGCTGGCACCCCTAGCGGGCTCACAGGCCTTGTGTCGAACCCTTCGCATGCCAAACGGTCAAAACTTAGCGGCCATGCTGTGGCAAAAGCTCATGGTGAACGAAGATCACGAAAAACGTTTCGTAAGCATGGCGCGGTTAAAGCGGAACAAGCCGTTGTGTTCGCATATACCTAGTAGTCATAAAGTGCTGCCCTCCGACGCCTTGAGTTCATCGACACTCACCATGTTCGAACCGTCTGCATCCATCTCGGAGAACATACATTTCAACCCGCGTACCTGGAAAGAAGGGGGCAAAACACTACATCCACAAAGCAAGCCGTGATATGACGTCCAGGGCACATGCGCCGCTTCCTTTTCCATTTGCACCATGACGGCAATTTCCTTGTCTGCCTGTGCAGATTCGATCGCCGTGTGGCAGAACACACCAGTTACCTGAGTCTTTGAACTAACTAACTAACTTTGTTCGGGTGCCGGCAGCCCCCAAATGGACAGGGCACCATGAGGGCCCACAGGGCGAGTGTACTTCAGCGAAACAGAAAGGCAACTAGCAAAATTGAGTCCTTGCAAAACCAACCAATTAACTTTGTTCGGGTGCCGGCAGACCCCAAGCGGACGGGGCACCGCTGTTGCCCCATGCCGGCGCACAGGGCGACTATACTTCGGCAAAACAAGAATGAAACTGATTTTGTGCAGGTGCCGGGGGTTTGCCAAAGTGCCAGCAACCCCTACAAAGTAGCAAGCTGCTCCCAGTCAAGATCTATTTTTCATGCACTGATTTCTGAAGACGCAGAACTGCAAAAACAAAAATTTGTCCCATTATGTCTGCCAAGGCGCAACATTAAGTACAGCGAACACTGTGATAACTATATAAAACACGTAGCAAGCGAGGGCCAATGCTGAGACGCGTCTCAAGGGCTCCAATAGCTCTTGCCAGCTCACGCCCGCCGAAATAGCCATGAGAAGCGACAACATTGTTTCTGCAACGTGCGGGAAATATCTGCGGGCATTATCGTCGCTGCAATAAGGCACAGCATTCTCGTCTCCTGTTGCCGCAATGGTCTCCAACCGGCAATGGTCTGAGATCATTTGCGTGAAGATGACGCCGAAACTGTAAAACAACAAAACCTCAAGTCATCATGATGCATGACGAGATCAGTTGTTGGCTCTTTACCTCTCGTTTTCCATCAACACTACAATGTAAGTTGCACTAGGATTTTCCCTCCAGAAAGTGATGTGTTGTCCACGGGTGATTTCATGTCATTTCTGAACGAAGGCGAGCTTTCAGATCGTGCACAACAATCAATGTCCGCCCTTCTCGGCAAAGAAATGTGAAGCGAGCGACGATGTACTTTGCGATCACACAATGCAACCTGGCAATATGCGGTACATTTGTTGCACGACTCACCCCCGCAGGTTTTGGGAAATGTGGGGCCATCAAAACTTTTGCAAGGGGTCTTGAATGTCTTTGTCGCCTGCCTTTGATGTATGGGTGTGTCGCATGGTTTGCCTATACATAATTAAGCGTGTGTGTGTGTGTGTGTGTCTGTCTGTGTGTGTGTGTGCGTGCGTGCGTGCGTGCGTGTCTCTGATTGTGTCTCTTTGTGTGTCATGTGTTTTATGTGTGTGTGTGTGTGAGTGCATGTGTGCGTGTGTGGGTGTGTCTCTCTGTGTGTGCGTGTGTGTCTCTCTGTGTGTCTCTGTGTGTGTGTGTGTGTCTGTGTGTGTGTGTGTGTGTCTGTGTGTGTGTGTGTGTCTGTGTGTGTGTCTCTGTCTGTGTGTGGTTATTGTTCCCCCTCCCTATTCCCCTCTCCTGGCCGAAAACTTTCTCCCCTCAACACCTCGACGAAGGCTGCATGAAACTCCAGTGCCCGCATTCCCCCGATTCGATTATATTTGGCAAACTTTGCTCTTCGGCTAGGTTGGGGTGACCTGTTTCACCTATAGGCGTCAAGAAAAACAAGCTGCTTAGACTTGCTCTACCTGCGTCAAATAGAACCTTGCACTCACTCGCAATCACTCGCAATCAGTCAGACCTAGTCACGCAGGTACCTTTACACTTTACACCCCTCCCTGGGCGCGTCTTCGTTGGCCAGCGACCTCTGGCTTTCAAAATCAGAGCTTGCACAACAGCGACTGACTCCCTTTGTGACAGGGTTGGCACACACGCCTTTCAATCAGAAAGGTGGAAGCGTACTCCCACGCATTCTTCGTAGAAAGACGGAGGCACAATCGCAGGCACTCTAATGCACATGTCAGCAGAACACATGTTCACGAAAAATGAAGCTACGCTCTTCACTCTTGTTACGTACCACGCTCAGCACTCACAGACGCGGTGAAACCGAAGCGCTCTCAAGCACGCAAGCTGTCAAGTGAAGTGTGTCTCTGTCCGCTGAGGACGTTGTTTGCTCTCGAGTCTGCAGCACGCTCTGACCAAATTAAACCTTCAGCAGCAATAGCTTCGGCTTCCAGATTTCTGAATGTCTCCAGTAAGTAATGAACCAGCAATCCAACGGGATCGTCAGACGAGCTGCAAACGCACTGAATGTGCTACCAGCTCATTGCTCGGAACACATCAAGGAACGAGCAGTCACGTCGACAGCAACCCTTGGGTGGACATATTACGGATTGAAACACGCAGTCTGAGTTCATGCTACCTCCTCAGGTCAAACCTGTTCAGCATCTGATCACTGACATCGTACTGACTGTAAGCACAATCGTAATGACCAGCATCAGACTTTGACTGGTGCAGACGCACTTATGAAGAGGAAATCTGTCAGACTGTGGCCCCGATTTGGGCGAATGGCTGGTCAGCCTTGACCAAACAGACTCAGCAGGCAACCCTGCCACAGACAGCGCGGTCAACGAAAACTGTCTTATCTCCACGCCAAGTCTCAAATCCTCTCATCTGAGATTTCACCTTCTATCCTGTCAAATTGAACCTTGCACTCACTCGCAATCAGTCAGACTAGTCACGCAGGTACGTTTACACCCCTCCCGGGGGGCGTCTTCGTTGGCCAACGACCCAGGGAGATCGCTGGCCCCCTGCTTCCAATCTGGCTTTCAAAATCAGACCTTGCACAACAGCGACTGACTCGGTGACAGGGTTGGCACACACACACAAAAGCACAAGTGTGTGTGTGTGTGTGTGTGTGTGTGTGTGTGTCTCTGTGTGTCTCTGTGTGTGTGTGTGTGTCTGTCTGTCTGTCTGTCTGTCTGTCTGTCTGTCTGTCTGTCTGTGCGTCTGTGCGTCTGTGCGTCTGTGCGTCTGTGCGTCTGTGCGTCTGTGCGTCTGTGTGTCTGTGTGTCTGTGTGTCTGTGTGTCTGTGTGTCTGTGTGTCTGTGTGTCTGTGTGTCTGTGTGTCTGTGTGTCTGTGTGTCTGTGTGTCTGTGTACACTCCTGATTGCAAAGGACTAAGTAAAAATGAATCTTGACGACTCTTTCGAAAGAGGGTGCGGACCTGTCTGTGTCGGCAGGAATTCTGACAAAGTGCCTGTCGTGGGGGCCACCGGCCTTCATTGGATGCAAGCATGTGTCTTCGGCAATTGTGAGTGTGTGAGTGTGTGAGTGCGTGAGTGCGTGAGTGCGTGCGTGCGTGCGTGCGTGGGTGCGTGGGTGCGTGGGTGCGTGGGTGCGTGGGTGCGTGGGTGCGTGGGTGCGTGGGTGCGTGGGTGCGTGGGTGCGCGGGTGCGTGGGTGCGTGGGTGCGTGGGTGCGTGGGTGCGTGGGTGCGTGGGTGCGTGGGTGCGTGGGTGCGTGGGTGCGTGGGTGCGTGGGTGCGCGTGTGCGCGTGCGTGCGCGTGCGCGCGTTGCGCGCGCGCGCGCTGCGCGTGTGCGCCGCGCGCGTGCGCGCCGCGCCGTGCGCGCGTGCGGCAGTGCGCGCGCGCTGCGCGCGCGGGCGTGCGCACCCACGCACCCACGCACCCACGCACCCACGCACCCACGCACCCACCCACGCACCCACGCACACGCACCCACGCACCCACGCACCCACGCACCCACGCACCCACGCACCCACGCACCCACGCACCCACGCACCCACGCACCCACGCACGCACGCACGCACGCACTCACGCACTCACGCACTCACACACTCACACACTCACAATTGCCGAAGACACATGCTTGCATCCAATGAAGGCCGGTGGCCCCCACGACAGGCACTTTGTCAGAATTCCTGCCGACACAGACAGGTCCGCACCCTCTTTCGAAAGAGTCGTCAAGATTCATTTTTACTTAGTCCTTTGCAATCAGGAGTGTACACAGACACACAGACACACAGACACACAGACACACAGACACACAGACACACAGACACACAGACACACAGACACACAGACACACAGACACACAGACACACAGACGCACAGACGCACAGACGCACAGACGCACAGACGCACAGACGCACAGACGCACAGACAGACAGACAGACAGACAGACAGACAGACAGACAGACACACACACACACACACAGAGACACACAGAGACACACACACACACACACACACACACACACACACTTGTGCTTTTGTGTGTGTGTGCCAACCCTGTCACCGAGTCAGTCGCTGTTGTGCAAGGTCTGATTTTGAAAGCCAGATTGGAAGCAGGGGGCCAGCGATCTCCCTGGGTCGTTGGCCAACGAAGACGCCCCCCGGGAGGGGTGTAAACGTACCTGCGTGACTAGTCTGACTGATTGCGAGTGAGTGCAAGGTTCAATTTGACAGGATAGAAGGTGAAATCTCAGGTGAGAGGATTTGGGTGCGCGTGTGCGCGTGCGTGCGTGCGTGCGTGCGCGCGTGCGCGCGTGCGCGCGTGCGCGCGTGGCTCGCGCGCTCGCTTAGCGCGCGGGCTCGCGGGCGCGGGGGGCGCCGTGCGCGCGGGGGCCGCGCGCGCGCGTGCGCGCACGCGCCGCCGTGCGTGCGCGGCCGCTGGCCGCGGGCGCGGGCGCGGCGCGCGCGCGGGCGCGGTGCGCGCGGGGCGCGCGTGCGCGCACGCTCGCGCTTGCGCGTCGCTTGCGCTTGCGCTTGCGCGTGCGTGCGTGCGCGTGCGCCGCGTGCGCGTTGCGCAATGCGCGGGCGCACGCTCTGTGTGTGTGTGTTGTGTGTGTGTTTGTGTGTGTGGTGTGTGTGTGTGTGTGTGGTTGTGTTGTGTGTGTGGGTGTGTGGGGGTGCGTGTGTGTCGGTGTCCGTGTCCGTGTCCGTGTCCGTGTCCGTGTCCGTTGAGGTCTTTGATAAAGCTTTTTCGGTCTCGATTGGCATGACATGCATGTTATGTAGGAGGCCATATTTCGTTGGTTTGGTTGGCGGGTTCCCGCTTGCCCGGATCGCCGGTATCCTTTTAAAGTTGTTCACACACGCCACACCATGGGCAACCTCAAGCAGGTGGCAGCCCAAAACGCCAATCTGCTTGTAATACCGACTTGTAGAAAAGATTCTGAACATTTGCCATGGTTTGGCGAGATCCTCCTGAAACGAAACGTGTTGACAATACCATGGTCAGTACAACCTGTAG
This sequence comes from Symbiodinium natans, assembly GCA_905221605.1. Taxonomy (NCBI): domain Eukaryota; class Dinophyceae; order Suessiales; family Symbiodiniaceae; genus Symbiodinium; species Symbiodinium natans. The sequence continues at coordinate 229,366 of CAJNDS010002671.1, read as the reverse complement.
TGGCAATGCAGTACAACAACACCCAACACCTCCATGAATCTGAGGCTGAAGCCAGCAAAACCATAGTCCACATGAGGCTTCCCATAGTACTCACAATGGAGAAGATCAAGCCTCGAAGAGCACTGACATATCTGAGAAGCCTGATTACCCGAAAGCCTCTGAGCGCGCGGATCACTCGAATGAAGCGCAGGGAACGGATGTGGACCATCTGGGTGGCAAGTGATCCGTGAGCAAACATTTCGATCAAAGCCTCGACAAGGGATGTAATGATGATGCCGACGTCGAACATGTTCCACCATCGCTCAGGACCACAACAAAAGTCACTCAAACCAAGACCAACCAGCTTGAGCAGTATTTCAGCACAAAATATGCACACAATGACAAAGTTGAGAACGTTGAACCATCGCGGTATATCGTTCTGGCCGCGGGTTGTGCCCATGTCTACCTCAATGCCAAGAAAAACCAGATTTATCAAGATCAAGGCCAGTATAGCATTTCCAAGCAGGGGGGAAGTGGCCAGCTCTTTGGCGCGACCTCGGAAAGAGCGAGCTGAAAAGCACCGCCATACCTTCTTCTGGTTCTTCGCCTCTAGCGCGGCTGCCTGAGCCCTCCAAATGGCTTCCGACTCCACATTCTCCACAAATGTGGTGCGAGAGAGATCACGTGTGTAACCACTCTTGTCACCTTTAGCCATCAGCTTCGAAGGCCTACTCTCAACAGCCAAGTCTAAGTTCTCGGTCTTCCCCGGCTGGAAGTTCACGGTAGGCAACCTGTGCATCAGACACGTTCAGAGTGAGCCAAGCTGCTACCAGGGATGCCGTGTGCAGTGCTGCAGCTGGGTGATACAGCATATCCCGGCTACAACAAACTCAGCACCCCGATTCTTCGAGGCTTGCTCGCTTCCAGGTGGTTTAGTTTTAAGGAAGCTGGACACACGCGACCTTAAGAGGACGCCTGGGCCAGGCAGAAGGAGCAAAAGCATTCCTCCAAAGCGGAAGGAAAAAAACTGTCACAGGCGAGCGGCTTCGTGAGTGGTGCTTCGCCGACTCCTTGAAAACCAGCTCCGCGACCATCCAACTTCGCTGCCTTTACGCGAAATTCTCGCTTGCAATTCTTCGCCAGGAAGTGCCTGATTGCTGCGAGTTCACCATGAAAGTGCTTTGCCTGGTAAGAGAGCTCTTGTAGAAGCTCTTTCTGACTGCTCAACTGGAGTTTCACATCTTCGCGAAACTCCCGAATTGCTATGTGCGTCTGTCCAGTCTGCGCGGCGGAGCAACACTCAATCGACGCTGCCATGGCTCCGAGGGAGACAACACACGCTGCTATGCTTGAGCCAGGCAACAAGTCACAACCGAAACTGCAACCGAGCACTCGCCCCGGCGGTGTGGTGGTAGCACCAGCAAACATCATGATGCGCAAGAGTAGAAGCAGTACTAGCACTAGAAGTGATAACAATCGTAGTTGTCGTAGCAGAGGTCGTGGTCGTAGTCGTGGTGGTAGTGGTAGTGGAGTAATAAGTCAGATGTGTGACTTTGCAGCTTGCGTGGCGCAGCGGCCAGCCGGAGGGTCATGAGGGTAACACCCGCGGTGCCATGCCAGGGTTAAGGTTGTGGCAAGGTCAAAGGCTTCTTGTGGGAGCCGTCGCCTGCAACGTTTACATCAGGACACGTCAGCGACTCCATTCATCACCGCGCAGGCAAAACTGCAAGCCGAACCAGCGTGCAAGAACATGCATGAGCACTGCTTATCACTGCTTCTAGTGGCAGAGTCTGGTCGAACCCAAACATGGAGGCGTCCTGCAGTAGAGATCAGCTGCTCTGACAGCCCGATGATGCCATGCAAAGGAGACCTGCGCGCATGGAATCCGGAACCCGATCATCAAGCTATTCAGTGTACAGTGTGGACTGTGTACGAGCGCGGAAAGCACGATCAAGGTGAGGTGCCTTAGCTCATGAGTCACGGCGGCAGCCATGTTCGACTTCTTGACATCCAACTCCTGCCAGCCAGCCGCGGTATATACGACTCATCCATAGCATGTAGACGGCGGCTTTATACATCAACGCACGCTAGAACCATCTAGGTCTGGAAGTCTCACTGAGCAGGGAAGATTGATTATCCCGCGCATCCTTCATTTCTGTGATGTCCTGCCCGATGCATATAGCACCTTTGGGCATGCCATCGCCTCACCAACCGTCATGCAAACGTCAAGGACGCTATTTCGATTCTAGGGCTGGTTCTTCTTTGCTGCGCTGTGCAATTCCGGGAGCCAGGCTCCCAAGACGAGGGGTGCAGCTCAGCAGCAGGACGACGTAGTCCTGCTTAGTGTTTTGCAAACCTTCCTAGGTTTTTGCCTTCCGACAACCTCGAACGACGCCACGCGCCGTTCGTTTTGATCTCAGGTCCAAGCCGGTGAGCGCGTCGTGTCGAGCAGCACCTGCATTGTCGCACAGTACGCCGCAAACTTCCATGCCTTCGAGAGGCGAGCCTCCAAGTTCGCTTTTGACTTCCGCTCCTCCACCACCTCTTTCAGAACGCGGGCCACCTGCCCCACAGACATTAGACAGCTTTTTGGGCATCGGGAAGGGGTGGGGAAGGGGGGGGGGGGGTGGGGTGGGGTGGGGGCGCCGGGATGGTTGGCGGCGACACGGAAACAAATGTCCTTCTGAGTGTCCCTGCTTGTATCCCTTAACCAACTACATCGGCTGCACCGTGTTTCACAATCGTTTATGACGTACAAGCTTCACATGCGTAAACTACAAGAAAAAATTACATTATTGAGATTGTATAGCATACAATAAGAACACATACTGTAGATAAACTGCACCTGCTTCAAGCAAGGGTTTTTTTCGCCGAGCCGGTGGAGCACCGGGCCAGCAGACGACCCCGCACCCACCCCCCAAACCCAGAAAAACATACCCCAAAACAGGCCCTCATCGTTCAAAGGCATTTCCAAATCTTCGCACAACAACCGTGTGCCGGGGCGGCTGCACTCTCCGAAGACAAGATGATAGCTCACGAGGCAGCAGTGTGCCCGACTTTTGCGTACTCTCAGCGTCAAGCTCTCAACCTTTGTGAAACTGGAGGCAGCGCTGTCTTAGTGCCAGCCCCCCGTCGCCTAGTCATGGCCGCGGCCGTCTTCCACTGCAAGTTCGAACAAAGATTCTGCAAGCGGTGCAAAGAGGCTGTCTCCTAGGTGTTGCAAAGAAAGCCAGGCAAGAACCGATTGCGGATTCGCTGAGCGCAACACTGCGCACCACGTCTCAGAATCACGGTCGAGTTGCATGGGAAACCGTTGCCCCTCCGGCACACTAGTCGGAAAACGTGCACCACCAAAGACCTTGGGAGGCCTGGAGAATGCACAAACCTGGTGTACAGGCTCTTGCGATCTTGCTGCCATGAGCCTTGGGCAGCATGGCACGACTTCTAAATTCTGCTTCTTCACGAATGCGCAGAGTACATCTCTCAGTAGAACGTGAGCATAATCATCATCGAGTTCATCAGCACTAAGCGTGGTCACGGTCAGGGGTGCTTTTCTGCCATGTTCTTAGCAGGTGGCGAACTTGAATGTGTGGGCAAAGGCGGCAGATCAAGTTTAAAGCCTTATGCGCTTGGAGAAGCAGGTGGAGTACGCCACTGATACTGCAGTTTCAATTTCAAGCCAGATCTAAGCTGACTGGAACTGACTGAATTATTCCTTCTCACAAATGCTCCTGTTCCATAGCTTCATCTGTGGAGATGATACCTGGGAGCAGATTGCATCCGAAAACCCAGGGCTTGAGTCTCACTCCTCGGAAGCACCATCTGCCACCAAGGCACGATACTGCGCGTGGCTTCTGTGGAACAGGCGCCATTTGTCTAAGAGCTCGGGATCCTTGATCTTGTAGCCATGGTCCTCACCTGCAGCCGGTGGTCGAAGAATTGAACCATGTGAAGCTGGCTTGTTGTCAGCTGCTCAGGCACCCAAAATAACATCAAGGATTCGCCGCAGAAGGTTCAGAAATGTTCAGAATCTGTGTTTGGCCTTTCGGCACACGAGCTCAGATTTGTGGGCTTGCACGGCGCGTGCTTTCCTTCTAGGTCAGTTGAACTATTTTCGGGTGCATGTGTCATGCTGGTTCAATGTCTCCCGAAGTCCATTGTGGTCCTAAAAACCGAGGGCCCTGCAGAACTCCAGCTTGATGTTTTCAAGCACAATCTGGTTCTCATTCATGAAGGCATCTAGTAGCATCTTGAACGTCACCGGGAAGTGCTGCACCTGGGACTCGAGAAGCCGCATCACAAGGCCTGAACGCCCTAACTGGGACCACGACCACGGCTTTCTCCCATGGAAGGGCTGTGCCAGAGATATGGCTCACCAGCTCCATCTGACCTCTGACACGCGTCATTGTGACACATTCCGGAAAGCAAGTGGAAGAGTGCGATCAAGCGCGCTTACGCAGGACAGTTGCACAGTGAAACCACTCATCGGTCCCATTGCATGAGAAGCTGTGGCCGCAACTATCCTTGCAATGCAGCTCCTGCAGGGTGTCACCAGAGTCTTCTGTTCTAACTTGCGGTTGTTTTTGAAGCAGCACCATACCCATTGATCAAAGTCAGCACAGTGCATTTTGCATTGGGTGCGCAACCTTGAATTGCACCAGGTGGGGAAGAATGGCAGCACGCAGGGCTGTGTCCACATCATGTTCGAACGACTTGTCCTGCGGAGCGGCATAATGCGGGCACAGCAAAAGGTCAGCACCAGATCCAGAGGCAACATTGGCAACACAATTGGCATTGTCTGTCCATGTATTTCCCTAGCTGATTGAAAACAGAGCCCCCTTCTTCGCCCAAGCACCTACCTCGAACCTTTCCAAGTTCCTCTCATTGCCAGTGCACATAAAATATTTGCAAGAATCTCCGCGTTTGGCCAGTGCCAACCGGGCGAGTTTGCTTCACTGGATGTTGGATTGGTGATTCGTCATCTGATGCTTGGAAAACGTACATGCCTCGCAGTGCAAACCGTCATCTGCTCCTTGTAATGATGGTACGGGTCATCGTATGCATCTCGGAAATCGAACATCATCTGGCTCAGATCTCGCCTGACATGTCGCTGTATCAGTACTAGCACCCCAGACCTGCAAACTGCACGTTCCCGAGTGCTTACTCTGATCACAAAAGGTTGCAACTGCTTCGCTTCTTGCCTTTCCACGTGAAAGCGGTAGATGCCGTCATATACGCAATCTGCTCGCTTCAGAAGCATCCGCCGCACTCCGCAGCCCAGCACCTCCCACTTGGCGAGGGGCTACAATAGAGTTGCTCATGCAGTTCCATGCAGTGCTGCCAGATCTGTCATCGACTACATGCTGCGCCCATTATTTCTCGCCTTCTCGTTGTCGGGGGAGGGCAGACTCAAAATCAGAGCTTTCCAGTTCATGTCTGGCTCGTGCACATGAACTTCCTCCGGCAAAGAGTGGCAGCTAGTCTCCACAACTTCGCAAGAGACACAACATGCTAAGTAAGTTCAGGAGGAGGTCCTGCAGAGGTGGATCCTGCGACATGCAAATCCGATGGTACTTCGTGTACAAGGCCTGGCACTGAAAAGGAAGCAAGATGGAGCAAGCCAAAGCCACCCTCTGTTACCAACTTCCCGCCGTTACTCAGCTAGACCGCATTTTTTAACTTTGAACCTCCATGGTGCTCGCGGTTGGTTTCCGCAAGCCTGAGAGCTGAGCCTCGCAATCATGGGAACATCAAGACACAAACCTTCAAACAGTTCGAAAGATTCGAAACACAACAGCTACAGCGGCTAGCTTCCAGTCCTTCATCTCCGCGACGGAGGGCTTCCCTGCCCGTGCTTTCCTGAAGGAAGAGCAAGGTAGGAGCATGCCCATGAGAAGTTAGCAACACTATGAAAGAAGTCCACATCATCAAGTCGCTAATTCGCTTAGAATTCGCAAAACTTAGCAGCTTATTCTTTCGCACGCAGACGAAGCAAATTCCAAGACTGCAGCGACCCAACACAAACTCGGCAAACGTGGAGCAAGGTGCAGTGAGCTTGGCATGGCGGGGATCGTGAGGGCGGTGAGGGTAGCCCTCCCTGTGACCCGCAGGAGCCGAGGCGGCTTCGCTGACGAGCAAGAGTTTTGAGAATGTCATGGACAACGATTCGAACAGATTTGAATTGTAGCTTCATACCATTTGGTCTCAAAACAGGTGTCGCACTTCTTTTTTGTCGCGTGGCGTGGTGAATCGGCTCTGTCTTCTGAGCGTAGCATCACGATCTACGTACAAAATATGTAGCCTCCACTCTCATTTCTCGGCCTTCTGAACAAGTGCAAGTGGTGGCAACGGAGCCGGAACATCAGGGGAGACCATGGCCATTGCGTGGTAAGCACCCTGCTCTGCCTGCTGCGAATAAGATGGCAGACTTCCATCGATGGACTTGGCAATGTCAAGGTACTTCGTGGCCCGCTCATCATTCTCCGCCGCAGTAGCCATGAAGTCCTGAGCTCTCGTATGCAAGTTGCTGGCTTTCCGTTCTGCCTGTGGGCTCCGTACCGTCTGCCAGGCGCGAGCCTCCTCCTCAAGGGATTGTGCGTTGCGCTCCGCCGTTAAGGATGCCTCTGCAAGCTCCTTACCTCGAGAGGCATACGCATCGCGCACCTTCACGGCGCTCTGCATGGCATTGGCCCACGGTTTCATGCCTTCTCCTGCAGCTCTGGCGGTGGCCAAGACTTGCTTCTTCTGAGCCTCCTCAGACTTCGACGCTGGAGCCAAGGCTTTGGCCTTTGCAGCAGCCCTTGCCGCCTGTTGCATCTGGGGGAGAACCTCCTTGAGCACCCCAAATGCTTCGGCGTGGGCTTCACGCCTTGCCATGTCGAGCACCTGATGGACCTTCTCCTCCGTGTTCATGGCCATGACTGCCGCTTTCCGGGCATCTTCCTCTGCACGCGCTGCTTTCGACACAACGGAGAAGCCTGCATAGCTGGCCTGTTGCACAGCCTTGGCCTCCTCCTCGGCCTTGCTGGCTGCAAGCTTTCCTTCTGACATCACCTTGTCCATGTCCGTGCCTTCCAGTGAAGCCCACGCCTTGGGTGCTTCAGGCTTTGACTCCTTCGGCTCCCGAGCCAAAACGGTCTGCCAGGACTTCTTCCTGAGGAAGTGCACGCTGGGCTTCGGCAGACGGATGTTGCCTGCTCCGTGCGATGACTTTCTCTCCTCGAAGGACATCGGTCGACACGCGTCACCAGCTCGCAGCTCTTCGTGGCTTGGCACACACTCCATGAAGCAGAAACGCTCGGTGTCTAAGAAGCTCTGTGCTGTGTCAATCGTGGCGTCATCTGCATGCTTGGCACACAAGCTGCCACACGTTGGCGCCGTTGCGGCTCCGGCCTGGGAAAAGCTGCACTGCATAGCTCCAGGAAATTCTGGTTCACGGCTGGCAGAAGTCTCACAACAGTCGCAGCTGCAAGAGCTTCGACTTGCAGCTAGAGCCTGTCTTTCCAGCACCATTGCCAGCAGCAGCAGCTGCGCAGGCCGCTTCATTTCGGAAACTTTGTTGCCCCTTCCCCTTCTGTAGTTACGACGGAAAAGGCGCGCTGAAAGCCGGATGCGGCCAAAACGAGAAAGGATGCCGTGCGCCAGTTGCAACAACAAACTGAACTCTGAAACCCCCGAGTCTTTCACTACAGAGCATGCTGACCTCCATGCGGCGTAGTCAGCATCTACATCGACGTGTCTGCATTGCCAGCGCCTCGGGTGTGCAGTTCTCCTTTATATAGACCAGAAGGTCCTGGCAATCTGAATCTGGACGTTCTCTTATGCGTCTCTCGCCGGAAAAGCTTGCGGCACAGCCACGCCAAAATCGTGTCCTTGCCAGCAGCCTGTTCTGAAGTGATGCCGGTCATCTCCTCCACCCGATTGTTCCACCTCGTGCCAGGAAGCTCTTCATTCAGACTCCCGGGTTGGCCCAGGCTTGGGCAGTTAGAACATTTAGAATGCTCAAGTGAGCCCCATAGTACAATTAATGACCAAGCACAGAAATCTCAGGGAGCTCCTGGGCAACACTGGCATAACTTTTTTTTAAGGATGGTCAAGCCACTTTAATGTAGTTAGCTACATTATATGCAGAGCTCCTGCTACTACGAGACGCAACTTTCTGGGATGCCCGGCTCGGTGATGCGATTATTGCGGTCCACCGCAATGATCGGGGCTGCAGCCTGGACCCCTTCGAGTTCTCCCGCCGTGTCATGATTCAGCTTCTACGAGCCAGCAACCGACTCTCAAACTGCGACTACGTGACGCAAACCCTCCTTGAACAAAGGTCCTCCTGCTGCTACACTGTGGTTCGGGCCGAATGTATGATGCTCTGCAACTCTGTGGCCATTCGAACTGCCTGCGATGCAAAACGACTCCGGCTCTGGTTTGCAAGGTCGACTTGAACAGGCTTGAATTGACAAACCAAGAGCCTCACGTGTCCTCATGTGTCTGCAGGCAAACAGAAGGTGCTTTGAGGCCTCCTGCTTCTGCCGGTTCATCTCCGTGATATCCTGACAGAAGTATACACTCGACAAGCTAACTCGGGCACGAGGTGGCGCAGCAAAATCTTTGTCCTGGCCAACTCCAATGACACCGATGACCTCACCGTCCCTGGCGCCAGGACGAACCGTTGCAACAGTCTGACAATGTGCAGGCAGATAGGAAGAAACCGCGCGGCGGGCCCGAACGCACGTAGGGACGACGGCGCGACCCACCGAAAAGAATCACAGTCTAGCCACTAGCGGATACAATCATAATCTGCACGAACAATACGAGCCGTAGAGCAAGCAGCAACAACAACCACCACAACAACGGCAGCACCACCACCACCACCACCACCACCGCCGCCGCCGCCACCACCACCACGACCACGACTACGACCACGACCACGACCACGACCACCACCACAACCCCTTTCGACCTCGACCTCGACCACGACGGCGACGACGACGACGACGATATCAACATCTGCTCTGACTCCTTGTGTTCCGCATCTCCGAAGAGAAGGCACTCAAGTATCGTGAGCGAGCAAAACCATGGACGAGGTCCATGCGGAGAGGGAAAGGGGAGAGCGAGAGAGAGAGCGAGAGAGAGAAAGAGAGAGAGAGAAAGAGAGAGAGAGAAAGAGAGAGAGAGAGAGACTATGTTTCGCGCAGCATTTTCTCCAGCGAATGTCAGCGGTTTCTTCGGCCCACAGCCTACAGCACTCAAATGCACGGCATCCATGGCTATCTAAAGTTTTGCGGAGGTTTCTGGGGCATTGATTGCAGCAATGCGGTACAACTTCTTGTTCTGCTCTCCGACGCATCATGGCCAGCTGAGCGTCTCACGTCCTAAATCATGGCTGCCGATCCTGGCACTCACTGATGGCTTCCTTTCAAAGCAGCTTGAAACTGCTTCGCCTGCTGCAGAGACGAGAACGCAACAGACAAAAAGAACGGGCGAACTGGGAGAAGGGAACATGGCTACAGGATGCTGCAGGAGCTCAGCCGCAAACTTCATTTTCACAGAGGTGGCACCGCAGTCGGATTTATGTTTTTCGTCTCGCCGCTGCGAGTGTGCTTCTGGAGCAAAGTCTCGCTGTCCCTTTTAAACTCACACGAACTCATCCCTTTCAAAATCATAAACCCTTGGGCCGTGTTAAGAGAGCAAAAACACGCTTCGACTGTTCCCGGGGGGGGTGGGGCACACACAAAAGCATGCCCAACAACATGGGTGAGGAAGTATCTCTGACTGAAGTGAAGTGAAGTTGGAGTAGCACATACTCTGCAGCCCATGCAAGGGAGTCATGCATTCGAATCTCAGATCTCATGAACTATAAATGCCGCTTGCAAGCATCCTGCAGTATGCACGGAAAACTAGCAACGAATACGACAACCAAGTCAACCAACAACGTGCAGCAACATATGCGGCGCAATGACTCAAAAACCCTTGAAACCAAAAGGTCTACATTTCTGCGTGCTCTAGCTGGCACGTATGCTCACAGAGAACGCTTTTGTGCTGCGTGTGGTTTTCCAGCTTCGTGTGGCGCAATAACCCGGCGGCCCTCTTTGGAGCCAAAGCATGGTCCAGCCATGCTCATTCGGCCGGGTCCTCCGCGTGGATCATCTGGCTTGCGAAGGCTGTCTAAGACATGCCATGATGCCCCGACACTACTACGAAATACTACGAGGATCTACGATGTGCACGTTTTCGCGCACGATGAGAACTGCTGAATTCAAATACTCAGACTGCATGGGGAGAACTCGGGACGCTTCCGGCTCAGCAGCCTGCTTCATCGCTTTTTTCAACTCATCCAAAGCTGCGGCTTTGCACCTGCAGAGATGGGTGGATTGGAAAGATGCCCTGGTGTTCATCATCAGCCGCACGAGTGCGGGCCTTCCCCCTGCAACCACTACTGGCCGGACGGGCTGCCAGTTTTGCAAGCGCTGGGCTTCGCCTCCCGGTGCCAGGGCGAGGAACCAGCTGGCTGGCGGACACGGCCAGGCCCGGCGAGCCGTGCAACCCTTCTTGATCTGAGCTACTATCAACAAGAGCCTGGTTCTGGGATGACCTGCCACAAGTTCCGGCATGGGCTGGCAGGTGGTCTTGCAATCCTTCAAACAGGGTCTGGCGCAGAGTCCTGATCGGCGTACGGAGCGCGGAGCCTTCAGTAGCTGCCCGCTTAATGGGGTTTTCTCTGAAGCCCTGGTTTCGAACCTGCTCTGTCCTAACTTTAACTTGTGCCTCGGCGGTCTTGGTTCTTCGGAGGGATTGTGGCGCAGTCTCTGGGGCCTTGGACTTGCGCATGTTTTGCGGGCGCGCACCATGTGTCGGACTCGATGCTGGAGATGGCCTGTTGCTTTGTAGCGTTGGTGCTGAACCATACCGCATGACGAAGAGCGGTGACGGCCCGTGGTGCAGATCCAGTGCGGCTTCCACAGCCCCGACAGGATATGCGGCTAGGTCATGTAGAGTTTGCATGAAAGCTGCCGCTGACCTGTTCAGCAACAGCAAGTGCGTTTCTGCATAAGCTTGCATCCGCCGCAAAGCATCCCGGTATAGTCTCTCAAACACATCTCGCCCAGCGATGAAATCTTTCAATCCTGATTGCGACAATGCTGCTGCCGCCTCCTTGCCCAAGCCGGCTCTTTGTAGCAAAGCCTCCAAGGCCTTAAGCTTGTCGCGAAGCTCAGAAATTATGCTCCCGGCCTTCCTGGCCTCCGCCTCGAGCTTGCGCATGGCCTCCTCGGCACGAAGACGCTGCCGCTCCGCCTCGTCACGTGCGGCCTGGAGTTCTGCATCGAGGCCGGCACGCATCCGACTAAGCTCGGCCTGGAACTCGGAGCTCCTTCCGCCGTTGTCTCCGCCAAGGTCCCCCTGACCTTCTTTGCCATCTTTGCCCTTTGGCAGGACCATCGCGGCCGTGGTGTTTACACCCACCGAGTTGGTTAGGCCGTCCCCTTTGTCGGCGCGGTGCGGCAGATTCTGAATAGCCTGAACGATGTTTCCAAGCTCAGCGCTTCCTGAAGCGAAGTGCTCACCAAGCTGCAGCAGCTTCGGGCTCAGCTCTCCAACAACTCGCTGAGAAGTAGCTTCCAAGGCCTTCTGCAACAGGTGGAGCTCTTCATGGGAAAGAACGGCCGCCACATTCTCCATCCGAGTAAAACGAGGGTCCAGCGCAGGCAAAGCTACGATCGCTTGCACAATGCCTTGGAGGTCCGAGCCATCTGCGATACTTTCGCCAAGCTGTAGCAGCAGACCGCTGAGCTCACCAGCCACGCGGTCCGCCGAAGCAGCCAGTGCCGTTTGCAACAAGCCCAACTCACCTCTTCCCATGCCAGACCGCTCTGCATGCTCATCTTCGGACTCGAAGCCAGTACCTTCTGCACAGCATTGCACGTTCATACATACATTCCGCATACTACCATATGCTGAGAACAGATTTCTTCTGCCGAGCGACGTCTCAGTGACCGGGTACTTGCCATTTTGGTAAGCATCCTGAGGTGGAAGTTTCAGCTCACTCCCATGGCAGTACGGCTTCTAGTCGGGCTTCCATCGTGAACTGCGGCACAGTCTGCCAGGAACACAAACGGTCGTAGAACACCTAGAAGCCTAATTAGAATGAAAGTCCGAGACGTGGGGACAGGAATATCATATCGAAAGCGAAATGTTGCTGAGGACGGCTCTTGTCGTTGGATTGCAGCTCATCGAGTTCATCCTGTAGTGGCTTCAGGTACCTCAGCCAGCATAAGCATCTTAAATCCTGCGATGGCGCACATGTGCTTTCAACATCAGCAATGGCAAGCCTCTTCACATGTCAGGGCCGATCTTTAGACGAGGATTTGCAGGACTGACCCAAGACGGTCTGTGAACATGGTTATTACAAGCCTGGTAAGCATAGTGAAGTCATCGACCTCCTTTCAAGACAAGGCTGAAGATCTGCTAGCACGGAGGTCTTCACAGGTCTCGCATTCACGTATCTCTCAACATGGTGAGCGAGCAGAACTACGTAAGGACGAAGGACAGAACAACAAATTTGCTAAAGGACGAAAGCAGTACTAGAAAAGTCAGCCAGGTGAAAGTTGTCAAGTTCAGCTGCGATATGCTGCGATGTTCAAGCAACAAATGTCTTCCAGATGGCAGTTTTCAGTAGTCTCTGTTTTGCGCAGATGCTTTTGAAGCCTGTGACCTTGCTTGCTTTGCTTAGCCAACAAAATATTCGATCTTCTCGATGGCCGACACCGCAACAACAACCCGGCTGGGAACCTAAAGTCGCTTCATCTGTTCTTGCAGATCAACCAACCCGAGTGCATCAATGGGCTTGGAATGGCCTGGATGGGCTCAGTGCTGCGTGGAGATTTCACTCTTGTGCATATCTGATTCACCTACGTTGGGGGAGCCTTCCGTGCCACAGCCCTCTGTGCATCGGTTCCTGTGTCATTGAAATCTGAAGCCTAGCGGCTTTTCCTCCCACTCCTTGAACATGTCGTCCACTTCTCTTTGGCTGTAGATTTTCACGTCCTGAGGCACATGTTTTGATCAGTGTCCCGGGTTCATGGCGAAAGCACGTTCCACTCAACTGCAAGTAACCTGCATAAAGCACAGCAAACGTTTGATTGGGAAGTGTTGGCTGAGGTCCATAAACCCTGAACCCTAAACCCTAAACCCTAAACCCTAAACCCTAAACCCTAAACCCTAAACCCTAAACCCTCAAGGTGTGGTCGCGCCTGCTCATCGAGGTTGATACCAAGAACAGCCTCTGCTCGGCGCCTCATCTTCTCCTCATTCCATCGGTCTTCCATCACCTTGCGCGATACCGTACTAATTGCTTAAGAATCCCCAAAAAAAATTCAAAAACAAGTCTTCCGGATTATTGTATTTATTCTTTTGGGGTTCTTAAGCAAATAGTAGTACCAGCGTGGTCATGCACCATTCTACGTGCAGCTCTCCACTCAAGTGAAGTGCTTCATAGGTCGCAGATCATGCTGAGCATAGGTCACGTCTTCTTCTGGATGTGAGGCCGTACAGTAGTATCCATGAATACATTGGATACAAACGAATACATATGACACGAAATGTGTTTCTTCCCTCTTGCTCAGCAAGTCCTTAGGCACGGAGCTTGACCCTGTCCAAACAGTACCTGTATGCATCATGGAAGCATCCGGATGCACCCACAATCTAAGTCTCTATCGTGTATTTACATTGGGCACATCTTGCAAACCGTTGCCGGTCAATGCACCCTGCTGTCGACCCGACCCTGCCGCATCAACGAACAACCGCAACTGCGATGGAGTCCCTGCCAGTAGTGTCCGCAATTTGGAAACCCCCTACTACAGCAGGCAACGTCGGAAAGCAGACTGCCAGCAGCCTTGCCACGCCTTTCAGCATCCTTTTTTGCGACCTGGTCATGCCACTTTCTTCGTGCTGATATGCTGGTAATGAACATGATACGGTCTGGGAATCAAAAGCCTAGGCAAGCAGTGTCGCACGCTGTGGAAGGTCTCCGAAGCCTCCGCAGTGGAACGCTTGGACTCCATGGACCCAATCTTCGCCGCCAGGCGTCTGCGTTCGCGCTCAGCCTTCTGCGGCCGCTGCTCAGGGCTCAGGGCGTGTTGTAGGTACCGGCCACGGGGAACATCGGGTAAGTGAGTGGTAGATGTATCAAGCTTGCGATCTCCTCAACAAGCCGCGTTTTAGCAACAAGTTCTGCACGTGCCTAGCACAAAGGCAGTGGTCAAGAAGAAAAGCCGGTACTGTACGATTACAGCATATTACAGCCACATTGTCTCTCTTGCCGACTTGGGCCGAGAATGGATAGTAGTGATAGGAGTGTCAATTGAAAAACACTGGCGCCTCTAGCAAGAAGATGTGGTACAGCGACAGCAGCACCGACAGCCTGAACCGAGTCATGTCGCGAGTAGGAGATACAAGGCATGAGATTCAGAATTCTTGACAGCTGCGATGACTCCGTTCGGCTGTGCTGAATGACATTCTCCCTCAACAAGCCACAAGCAACAAAAAAAAGCAGAACATGTCTTTTCAAGCTTTCCACACATCGGATTATCGCCGAGTTTCTGTTCGAGCCACTGCTTGAGGTCTTTGCAAACATCATTTGCCATCTCTTCGGTGTATTCTTGCAGCAACCTCATCCGATGCGCAGCATGCACTACAGCATACGAGGATATGTGTCGAAGCAGAGGAAAAAATTGAAAATTCAGAACTTCCTGACGCCAGCTATACCTGTCATCTCCCTGGCACAACTTGTGGCGATGGCTACTACTGCCAACCAGCCACAACTGACACACTTGTTGTGCAGCTCCAGGCACATGGGTCGATTCAAGCGCTCCGGGTCTTGGAGGGCCTTCACGGCACAAGTTATTCGCTCAAGGGCAAAGTCCGCCAGGCTCAGGTGCTCGTGGATGGTGCTGCTCTGGATCCTGAGGCAGCTTTCTTTCAACGTATGGTGAAGCGAAGCTAGAGCACAGCAGATCATGTGCACAACAGCCGAGTATCAGCTTACCATCCGCTGCCTTGGCTTGCTGCAGGTTGAGGCTCCAGTTCATGTACTTTGCTGCGCACGGCGGTTTGTGACTTGTGAGATGCTTACAACACTGGCTGTGGCCTCACCACGCCTTCCCGCCTAAGTCGCTGAAGTCAAGCCCCCAAGCCCAACCCAATGAGAAAGCCCAATGAACCCAAGGTAGCCCTAAGTAAGTCATATAAGTCATCTTAAGCAATCCCCGTAAAAATGTTTAAGGTGAAGATCTCTTTTGGCAAGCTGCATAGGGTGCAGGCGGCACCTCACCTTCTGTCTGTCCAAGGAATTCGCGTAGGTGTGATAAGACCTGGCGCTGCCAATTTTCGTTGTCGGCCTTGCTGCTGACGTCGACTTTGCCACAGAGACCTTAGCAGCTTAGCAGGGAGACCCCTCCCATGCCTCCCTTACCGGCGTCCAGCGATCTAAGTCTAAGCCAAGAGATTGTTCTTCTTATTTTTCAAATCCGAAGAGCCGGAGCTGAGCCCGAGCTTCTGACACGTTGTGTCCTGTTGAAACACGGAAAAGGCAGAGACTCTGGCAGAGACCGGTCCGACCCTCTCTGACCTATCGAAGCTGCGCCGCTCAGCAGATCTTGACATCGAAACCGCAGGCCAACCGCCCCAAGCAAGTCAGAATTCTGCACCCACGTGGCCTGGCAGATCCGAGCCCTACAACCAGACGCTTCAACCGGGCCTGGAAGCTGAGCCACACCTCCCCCCAAGTGTTCGGCTTCCTCAATGGCATCAATGCTCGTCGGATAAGTGTTGACAGGTGCGGACCTGTCTCAAGATTCAGTGCATTCCCGGCAGCTCATGGGGGGCGATGCCCAGCAGCCCCAGCGCAAGGCGGCAAACTGCAGCTGAAGCCAAGGGGGCTTTGGCCCTGGCCGTGCACACCCCGTCTGGTAGGGACTGCTAAGCAGAAAGACCAGCCTAAATGGACCTATACACGAGTTCCGTCCAGGCGCGGGGTATCTTGCTTCTTCACGCCAGGTCGTTCCGAGTCCGGGCGACGGAGGGGCTCGCCTGCGCAGGGTTTGGCGCACAAGTACTAGGGGAACTCGCAGCCTCGCAGCCGTCAGCCATCGCCCGTGCCTTTGCACAGGTCAACCTGCACACCCTGCGAATGCACGCAGCGGGGTGCGACATCAACGCCCAGTTCGACAAGCTCGCCCGACCTGTTCTGTCAACATTTACAACCGTCTCTCCCAGTCTGGGCCCGCGGGGTTCTGCTGGCAACAAGAGTCTTCAAAGCCTAAAGTCTACAGCATCACAGTTAAGTTAAACAAGGACGTGCCCCATTAAATTTCAGAACTGCTACCTAAGCTCGTTCCGCCGAAAGATGCAGATATCTGTATCGTGCAGGCGGTGACATACAGAAAACCTGCCGGACTGCCAACCCAGCACAAGGTACTTTGTGATGTCGCACAGCAGTGGTACGTGGGTGTCAGTCAAGGCAACTCGCTTTTGGCCAGCAGGGTTCTTTGGCATCGGCATCGCACGAACGGCATTCAGGACTAGTGACAGCTGCTGTGTTGAAGCGACAGGCTTGCTACGAATGACCCGGGCTGACTCCCACTATTGTTCCAACAAGGTTGCTGCTACTCACATGTGTGACTGGAACCCATCTCTGCAGAGCATGCCGAGCTTTAGACGGCGGGCAAAGGAGGACAAAGCAATGCAAGTCCGAATATGATCGAATATGAGGCCCTGCGAAATGCCCAAGGGCTGCAGCTGAAGCTTTGCCGATAATATTTTTGGAATAATTAGATCACCTACGCATGGGTCCTGCTTAATGTCTGGCTGCCTGGCTCAACGAAGCACTCGCAATCAGCATGGAAATGGGCGTGGGAGGGGCGCGGCGCAGCCTGCTTTTCATCCATGAGGTTGAAGTCCTGCAAGATTGACGTGTCAAGAACCTCTGCAACGACTTACGCTTTCAGCTGAGCTGTGAGAAAACTGTGTGTCCCATAAGATGATTATCACGAACCACTTTTTCCATGTTTGCCTTGGCCCCGGGCCGCAGGCATCAAGTTCCCGTAGAGCCCCTGATTCCCCACCTCCGACTTCCTCGCCCAGTGCCGCGGCACCGCCTTCCCGCACTGCCGTTTGAGTTGGAGTAGCCAACAATCTGGAGTTGGGTTGTGTGGCCACACCAAGGCTAGGGCGGCTAGGGACCCATTTGCGGCCCGTAAACCTTCGATGGGCTTAACTGGCCGGGCCGAGGCCATCGACGAGCAGCGTTTACAGATATGTTCTGTTCTGTTTCGACTGACCTGCCTGCGCGGCCGCCTGCTGCCCTGAGCGAAGGAGGAGTGCGTCCTCCAGCTTCATCACGTTACGTGCCTCACAAGTACACCCAAAGCTATACTGGAGAGTCTGCTTGTCAGCAGGAGCACACCCAAAGCCCAAGCCTGCGGCTCGCCCTTGCTGTTGAGCATGAGGGTGAATGTCACCTCGTCACCTCAGATATCTTAGACTCCAGCGACCAACTTTCTAAAACACCTTGCTCTACATACGATCTCTACACGCATTTCTACAGGTCCTGATGGACATGGCACGACAGCAACCGTGGCATGGAAAGCGACAGGAGCAACGCAACTTGCATTAAGGCGGCGAAACACAAGGCCCTGCCAAATGTGATATTGGCTCGTATTGAGTCATTCGAATCATTCACAACGAGCGATTTCCATTCACAGTTTCTTTCGTCAACGTCCGCGATCTTCTTAGCGACGCCGCCGACGGCTCGATGTCGCCGGCATTTCGCAGCCTAGCTGCGCAGCATCTGCCTGCCTTATGCGCCATCTTTCGATTCCGTGTTCGGCCTCTAACCACTGCGCCTGAAACAATACGAAACTCATTCATGTCAACTTACGAAGCGTTCAGCTTTTTGTGTGGTGGTCTGCGCTCGTCGTGATTACACGCTACACATGCGTAAATCGCCACACCTCGAGATCATCGTTCGGTGGTTGCCGGTGCCGTGATTGATTCAGGCGGGGTCCGTGCCATCTTGGCACCAGGACAGTCCAGCGAAGATGGTGGTTTCCTTTCAGAGCGCCTGCGGTCTGGATTTCAACTGGAGCGACTGGATGCTTAGGTGAGGAAATCTGCCAAAGTCGACCCAAAGCCCCGAGGCAGTCGAAGGTCCAAGGCCCTCGCCGATCTGTAAGCCCTCCATCTGGTTGCGGTGGATATAGACATCCTTGGCTTGTGCACCCTGGTGAAGCAGGGCGAAGTTATCCACCGTACTGGTGTCATCGAAAGCAGATTTTACAAGAGACCTCGCACACCTTCTAAAACCAACAGTCAGTAGCTTCTGAACGTCTGACGCAATACAACGCTGCCAAGGCATAGTCCGAGGCTGCATGCGACCGAAGTGCCCGAGTGAAACGAAGCTTCGTCTCCTCACAATCGATGAACCCATAGCCGAAGCCACCCGGCACATCCATGAACCTTGCCATTGGGAGGCTTTTGGGAATCAAAGCAAAGTCAGCAAGAACTAAAGGAAAAGTCTGACCTTAAGTGGTGTGGAAAATGTGCGCCTCTTGATCCTCCCAACCAGACGCTCTTCGCGCGGCCGAAGGCTGAGACCTCCAGGAACAATGGCACTCCACAAAGTCGAACTGTGCATCAACAAATCAAAACAGCTCTTGGTAGCAAAGCTAAAGGCCAAAGCTGTCACAAGCTGTTCGCATGTGCACTACGCATCCTGCTGACTATGCCTGCGGCGAGCGCAGCGGCCGCACCGACCTGAGTTTCCCGAGTTCCACAGCCATCCCTAGCCGCTACCGGAGAAGCTCGTGCCCGTGCTGCTCAACATTGCTCAAATTTGCCGTCCAGACCAATATGTAGAGCCTGGGCCTCACCTGCCTCGCGTATTTATTACGTAACCTTCAAACAGAATTCACATCTGCTCCTCCCAGACATATTGAACTCTGACGAGATTTAGAAGTAGGCTCTGCGTGTGTGTCTAGCCCTACGCTGCAACTTTGTCGGCTGGGGGATAGTGCGACTTTATCCGATGTAGAAGGCATTCCTCGGGCTCGGTAGGTACAGCCGTATAGCTGAAGGCCGTGGACGATCTAAGGGGTAGGTTTCGCTGTTTTCGTGCTCAGGCAGCCCTTCGTGGCACGTCGCTCCGTCGCCCCTCAAGATCTTCACAAGGGCAAACAGTCTTAGACTGAAGAGTGACCTTTCACCTTGACATGTTTGCGCTGGGAATTGGCTGTGGCTATGAGAGCCCCTCTCATTCTGATCATGCTGCTGTCTTCTAGCTGCTGCTTTGCCGTATATTTTTACACAAACAAAAACATCCGAACGTCAGGTGGCAGCCAGTTCCCAGAACTCAAGGGCCGAGTTCTCCTCGAGCCTCTATATCGAGGCAAGCCCAGCCATGGCAAAGCACAGGCAAAGCATGTTTACTCGCTTCACACACAAAATCCTTCCTTTGCCCACTGAAGGACTCGCTCAGGAGTCTCAGCTGGCGGCCGAGGTGCAATCGTAGGCACTGGCTTTGCGTGCAAGAGATTAAAAGCACGGTGGCTTTCTACCTCCACCCTCTCTTGCATCCCTTGCAAAAACCAATTGCGATGTTTGGGACATGTGCTGCTGATTAGGTCACTTGTCCACCCTGAGTGTAGCCCGTCTTCCACATGAGGGCGTATTGGGCATTCTCGATGTTTCCCAAAAGTACTCAAAGCGTTTGCTAAATCTATACGAGTACTAGCGCAATGTGCCCCCGGCAGGAGCTCACTTGGGACATGGAGGACACTTGCAGCGACGTTCTGCGCCATCCTGCAAACCGTTTTCAGCCGAACTTTGACGTTTATGGAGAAGATTTCAAGATCAAGCCGAACAATTTGAGGTCCACTTGACATTCCTTCTCGACTGGGCATAAGCCTATGTGATGCTCACCGATCTCCTGGTAGACCATGGTCCCGCAATCGGATATTTCGGGCAGCGCGTCGGGGATCTCCTGATGACATGAGATGTCGCCATGATGTTGCCACATCTTGAGTTCTAGCAGATTTTGGCAGATTTTGGCAGATTCCAGCAAATTCCCAGCAGGCGGTGGTGGTGGGGGCACGCCGTCGCAGGGTCTGCTGCATCTGTGCGGCATCACATCACTCAAGCTCTTGAGCTGCCTTCTTCCAAGACTGTGCGAGGAAGTCGGGATCCTGGTGGCCTCAGTGCAAAGGGCGCAAAGACTTTAAAGAGTGCGAAGAGCGCTATGCCCGCTCTGGTTTCCAGACTTCCCAGATGACATTTTGCATCTCTTGATAAAGCTTGCACCATGCAGTGACCGCTGTTTGGGTCCCCGGCGTCCGCTATTTGCACATGCCGCAAAGAGATCGCACAAAGAGCCGCCCATTGAATGTCCGGTGCAAGCCACGCGACTGACAGGGCAGGACTTCGGATATCGGTTTGACAAGCAAGACGTGGGTAAGCAGCGGGCTGGTTGGGAGGAATGTCAAGGGCCACACAAGACTAGCACAAACCATATTCAGATGCTTTTGACTCACACCCTGACACCTCCAGATGCGTCCCAAAAGCACAAGCCATCGGAAACACAGAACCCGTGCTGATGTAGCCCCTGAACCTGGCCTGCACTTGGCAATCTTCGGCCGGACGAGAGGCCAAAGCTCTTTGATCATCCTGCTTTCAAAAACTGTTTACAAACTCGCGAGCAGCGATGCTCTAACTTCAAAGGCCCCAAGCTCTTGGTGGCCTCTTGCCTTAAAGGCCAGCCACTTGAATTTTCAGGGCCTGTTTGTCTAAAGGTCAGGCTCTTGAAATTTTCCAGGCACGGTGGGCCTTGGACTTACAGGGCCTGACCTCTTGGCGGGGGTGGAGGGGTAGGTGTGGCTTGAACGGTTCTCTTTTCTTCTATTCGGAAGCTGGCAAGCTGGTAAACCAACAAGGAAAGCAGCAGACATCCCGTTAGTTTCAAGGCTACGTCTCCATCCTTTACAAAAGAGAGATCGTATTGCCCAAAGCCAAAGCAGAGAGCACCATGGGAAAGTGCAATTGGGCACGCAAGCCTTGCATGGCTTTGTTTTGACAGGGACCCAACATCAAAGTCTCAACCTGTTCGGGAGCCTTTTGCGTCGCGCAACTCGTAGCTGAGAAGCACTGACACAAGGGGGGCTTACCGCTTACTGACTAGTGCACGCGGGCCTGCGCAACTCGTCGCGGTATCCCGCGTGGACGGCATTGAAGCCACAGAAGGGTGCCATTCGGACATCCGTGGCAGTGGCGAGCTCATTTCCTTGGTGCACGCTCTTTGAATTCCATTGTGGCCCCTTGAAAGACATCCATCCTGCATGTACGCCGAGAGACCATAGTTGTTGAGGCCAGCAAAGGCTAGCACACAGTCGTAGGTCTCTGAACTCTGCACAAGCATGATCGGGTCCTGAAGAAGCCCGGTGCTTGCAGTCCTACATCGCTACATCGCGCGAATTTGTTAAACAAGAAAACATGGGTTTTTGGGGAATGCGCTACGAACATGCTGAGCTTCGACCTCCACATTTCCCGCTGCGCTTGCTTTTTTCAAAACTCCAAAGCTTCGTGTCACGGGCAGGACCCAGTCCAAGCTTATAAGTACCACTGACATTGCGGAACGTTGAGTCGTCACAGAAGCTGCGCTGTTCCCACCCGAAGAGCCCGAGAATTCAGCTTCAACTGCCGAACGAAGGAACAATGGAGGGAGCGCAGCAGGTGGGACATAGGAATACTTTCTGAAATTTCAACTACGAGTAGATGGCCTGACACTCTCTCAGACTCAGACCTCATGCACACAGACTGGACTGAACAGAGACGATGGCAACATAAGCGTGTCTGTTCTGCACGTGATCTGCCGCAACATCGCAAACCACCTGAACACACCCTGAGCAAAAAACTGGTGGGTCCCCGCCTCATCGTACAATGAGGCAGCCCCAGCCACGAGAGTCACTCTTGAAACGATGTTCCAGTGGCTTCCCAACCTACACAGCCGCTTGCTGTGGCAGGCAGGCTTTGTAACCACGTGACTCGCACGTTACCAGCATGGCAAAGTACCCCCACAAGTAGTTACTACGAGGGTGTACGGAACCACCAAAACTGTTAATTCAAGCAGTTATTCAAGCACAATCCTTCCGTCCCTTGTGGACGGCACCAGTTGAAGAGCGCGAGAGTGAGGCAGGAATATCAGGATTGTTCCGGGCATATACAGGCATCGTTTTGTTGTGGTCAGGCCGGAACTCTGAAGGCACGAGCGCCAGGCAGAGCACACTTTTTGGAGAACACCAAGGCTGGGAACACCGACCTCTAGCGCACAGATGCTCCTATGGCTGGACGACTTGGACGGGAGATGACCGGAGCCAAGAGATTAGCACATGTGGGCCCTACAGTGCCGCACGGCATCAGCACTGCAAATCCCTATGGCGTGCAGCCTTGGGCGCACGTCCGGTTCATCCTACTCAGACCATGGGGCAGCATCAGCATGCAGGGCTTCTCTCGGCCTCTCTTTGATGTGCTTCTTGGCATGTTCCGTGCTGTCGTACTGCTTGTAGGCCTGGGAATGAAGTATGCACAGGGCCCTGCTCTTCAGTACATGTGCAGAACTAGCAATTGTTCGAAAGACGGCCCGCGCTCCAGCACATGCCCTACAGCTTTCAGCCGAAGTTGCAATTCGATTGTACAAGTAAGCTGTCCGGAACGGCTCCTCCGAAGTATGTTCAAAAAAGGAGGCTGGCGGCTGGGAATCGCAAATTGCAACATAAGTAACGTATCTAACGTGACAGCAGGGGGCGTGATGTCACAGAGGGTCCTGATCAGAAACATCTTTGTCCAGCAGGGAGACATGTTCCAAGCGTGGCTTGTACTTCGGCTCCCAGTGCAGGCGCCAGTCCTGGTCCAGGAGACCAAAAAAATGCAATAGAAGAGCACCCACAAAGCTTCCCTTCATACCCCTTCCCTTGACTTAAAAAATCTCTTGGAGAGTTGACTGCAGAAAGATGCCCTCCAGGGGGTGAGAAAACGGTTAGATGAACGAGGCAGGCAATCGGCTAGTAGGGCCAAAAATACAAGAGATAGAGAGAGATAGAGAGGGAGGACTGCGCATTTTCAGACGATTGCTGCAAATAGTAACGAACTTCATCGTGGAAACGCAACCTCAAAACACCGCAGCACCCTGAACAAGACTTACTTTGCACTTCTCTTGTTCTTGGCATCATACGAAGTTATTAGGAAATTGCTGAGATGAATGCGAAGGATTTGGGTGACTTTTGCACAGCATATGGGCTGCCAGACAACTACTTCTGTACCGGGCCGAGCCCTCTCCACCGTCAAGCGGCTGCAAACTGATTGCCCTTCGAGAAAGGCTGATTCACTTCTCCAGGGCAGGGAGCAAAATGAGAGCTTTGCGACCTGGGTCGCGTGACATGGTGAGCTGCAGTTTGTCGGCTTTGGGGCTTTGGCTCCCTCCCCAGACAAGATAGAAACTTAAAGGGTCGCCTTGGTGTACATCCCTTTGTCCAGTCTTCGCACTACTAGTGCCAATCCTTCATGCATCGTCACCAGTTCTGAAGACCAGATGCTCGTCATGAAGTCGCAGAGTGGCCACCTGGGTCGAATCGGTCACACCGCTGGTCCCAATCGTTGTCCACATGATGACACACAGATGCAAAATTCACCATACTCGACAACGGACCCCAGCATCTTGTACAGCGCATGGCTTCCAGAATAACAAGAGCGACTAGCAGAACAATAACTTCACGGCAACTTGCCAGCCGAAGCTTATCATGTTACATGACATTGATCTGGGGGTCCCTTGGATGGTCCAGCTGGTCAGAGATGGCAGCCGCATCCACCTCCTTCGTGGCCGGTGTCAAAATGTCCTGCCATCAACTCAATCCGACTCAGCCCAAAGTTTGTCAATTCCTGGCTTGTCCGACGTGAAACGCACTGGCTTGCCAAACAAACTGCGCCTGCAGCCGGAAACATATCCTCAAGCTCATGCTGCCTGCCATGGCACCCCGTTACAGGTCAACAGGCGCGCCCAGTGTCTCGACCGGGGGTTTCAACAAACACTCTTTAGAGACACTGCCTGCTTGATCCTTATAGCTAACGGCTAGCGCCATTTCACATGCGATCCTTTCCTCCTGGCCCATTCTTGGCCATCGCAACATGTCAGTCCTCTGTCCATGTCCGCAGACCAGCAAAGCAGCCGTCCTGAGCTGCATGACACAGTGTTTTTGTCAGCGTGCATCGCTGGAAGATGCTGGAAGTCCAATGCAAGACGCGACATCTAAAGCAGAGGAGTCCTTGCGGCTGAGATCTTGCAAGGCTGGCTCCGCTGTTCCAGGTGCGCCGTAGGTATAGATGCCAGCATCTACCTCGAGAAGTCAACTTGTCTCTACAATGTGTAATATGCCGACGTGGGCCCGCTTCCCTGTAAAGCCTTCCCCCCGGCCCTCTTTGCAGCAGATGCACCGTCCCGAACAATGTCTCGTCGAGCCCTGTGATCTGCGGTTCTGCTTGGAGTCTGAAGCTCGTAACCTGCGAAGACAGTCTGGAGCAGCAGCATGCATTGAACGGGCACAAGCTCCACAAGCACCACCGTCTCACCCGCTGAAATCGCCGAGCCTGTCTCTTCGAAGGAACCACGAGAACCACCAGGCCCATCACGCAAACGCCAGCCACGGCAAAGACCTGACTACTCTGAGGCACTCACAGACACATTGGCATGGCCCCAAGGAGATGAACTTTCATTTATTGGCGTCCGGGAAGATGTGGGAGGGTGCGCTTTCTTCTACTGCTCGATGTCTCTCGTGCTTTTGTCATCAAATATGCAAAAGGAAAAAGGGTGGAAGATTCATTTGTTGTTTATCTGTCTGTGACATGCGAAACTAGCAAGCTATGGGTTTTGGTTCTTCGAGTACTGTTAGCCCCTTTCAGCTCCGGCATTCCGTCTTGCCAGATCAGCAACATGTGCGCCACTCGTGATCTTCCTGCAAATATGAAATACCCAAGGTCTGTGTATCACCTTACTCGCAATTGGCTGTTCCTAGGATCTTGAAGGCATGCCGCCCAAAATCTGGTACCAATAGGATCATCATGCAACTTTGTTAGAATAGTGCGCACATCCATGATAACATCACGAGGATCTAATGCTCTTTTACTTGCGATCCTTGTGCACTCGAGGCTTCATGTAACATCGGGTTGAATGGAGTCACTGGTATCCGTGTTCTGTACAGTGCGTCGCAGGTACGAGCAAGCTGGCGGTTGACACCGGTTAGTACTTGCACACTACCGCCCACTGCAGACTTTGCATAATATAGCCCACAGGCCAAACAACATTGTCGTCAAATGTCCATACTACAGTAGGCATTCCTGCAAAATGAGTTCTCCAAATTCCACTCCTGACAACACCAAGAGGCGCTGCGCTGCAAAAGTGAAGCTGAGATGGACCTCCATATGGAAAAGCGCGCAATGGTGCACCGAGCAACTTGCAAGCCAGGATCTGAGGCTGGTTGCAGGTGCATGAAGGGGCTTGCAGCTCCACATCAGCTGTCGCGTGTCAGAGTCAAGTCTGAGTCTATCAGCTGGTTCGTCTAGCACTGCTTGATGCAGGCTAACTGCATCGCACCCTACGTTTGCATTTGGAAGTGTAGCAGTGGCGGCGAAAATCCGAACCGCCATGTCAGTCAAAAATCCACCGAACCCAACATCTGCTCCGGTAATTTTGGCAGGTAAAGAAGCAGCATGTGCGGCAGAGAAATTCCATACCCCTGGGTTCGGCCTCGATGGCTCATTGTCTAGCACATCTGCGAGGGTCTCATCTTCAGACTCTTCCGTGGAGTCGTCCTGTGTGAGCAGCTGTGGGCATTGGCTGCTGACAGGCTGACTCTCCCTCAGGACTGGCCTTTGTAAGACCAGCCTCCAGCGACATGGCAGGACCCAACCAGCGAAAGTTGCTAGAGTGCGGGGGGAGCACGTCGACGAAACCCTGCTTCAGGCCCAGTCTGCATATGGTAAACCATGGTAAGCCCTCCGTATAAACTGTCTGAGCTCAATTCTTCAGCAATTGCAGAATACATGCGTGGCATGAGCTCTGCAATCGCTGGCATCCTTGGGCCGCATGTGCAGCATTGAGCTCTCAGCATTGCACAGCAATCACTCTCGCGTGGGTAGAATCAGTCGATCGGGCAGGAGCAACATGTCATGAAATGGTTTGAAGGAGCGAAGATCCGACGACTGCTGTCGCATGCTGTTGCTTGCTTCCTATGGAGACACAGGCCCCTGGCAGAGGCAGCCATGGCAGCCTCTACGGGCGGGGATGAACCCATGACCTGCCAGTTCGGGGGCCTGGGCGAAGGCTCTGACACGCTCTGGCGACGTCTAGTGGACCATGAAGGATGGACCCTACAGCCTGACAGCATCTTACTGCTGTAATAGCTGTAAGGCTGTCACAGCGGGGGAGGGGGCAGCATGTTCAGCAGAACCTTGGGAACTTCTGCACGCGCCCTACCGGAAAGCACACCAGTTCCCACAACATTGTAAGTCACAGAGCTGCGGCCCGGCAACGTTGCCAGTAGCATGCGTTCCATCAGTCGAGTGGACACCTGCCGAGAGGCCACATGGCATGAAGAAAGCAGTCGTGCACAAGACTGTTTCAAGACTGTTTCCCGCCTTGGTCGTTGGACCGTAGAGTCGGTGGCTCAGTGGTCTCAAGGGCCGCTTCCTCGAGCCGGGACAGATTCTTTGCAGTGCCCGGCCTGCATCTTGCGGTTGCAGCACCAGGTCCGAAAGTGACGGCGAACGAGAGCGGCTGCGGCTTCTTTTCTCCTTTCAAACCACAAGGTTTTGCACTGTGGCATTACGGCACTGTCCACACTGTTCGCAAGTGGAATTGCATCCTGTCAGGCTTAGCTCATGTGATGCACAACATGCAGAAGCGTGTCTGGATCCTCTTTCTCGTGCTCCTCTTGGGCACGTCGCTGCTTAGCGGCTTGCTGCGCCTGCACGACTGGCCAAACTGCCGACTTCCGGACGCTGTTGTTTCGGACGCTTTGATTGCCATCATTGCGCTTATGGGACGAAAAGCAATGCTAGCAAGCGCTTGCATCTTCAGCACCTGAAGCTCAGGGCGCACCATCATGCTTAGAGCCTTCTTCCACAAGCAAACCTGCATTCGGTGCCAGTCCCAGCCTGTTTTGCTTCTTGGAGGGCTTTGCGATGCTCCTGCGCAATAAAGATGCATTGATTATGCACATATCAGCACAGCATACGGTACAGCGGATATCAACTACCCGTGGATAAGACCGATGGATGCAAGTCGCTCCCCAGCATGTTTCGAACCTCTGCGGGATCGATACTAGTGAGTGGCCTCATACAGCAAGTTGTAGTCTACGTGCTTCTGAGGGCAAGCGGCAAGCGATGACGGTTCCCTAATCGCAGGAACGATGCTGACAAACCGTTCAACTGCAGACGTGCGCACCATACATGGTATACATTTACGAACATGATGTTTTCTCGCCCCCCCCCCCCCCTCTGAACCCGGCCTCCTGCTGCTCGCGGTCCTGGTGATGCCACTGACTGATTGGAGCATAAACTTCTGCATGCCGGTTGGGGGCCGGTTGGGGGCACAAGTGCAGGCGTTTTTTTTGGAAGTAAATTTGAAATATCTCGTGCTGCTGCTGTGGCCTGGCGAGAATCGTCGTAATTCCGGACGGAGATTTTCGCACAACGCATACGTTTTCGACAACACCCCGCCTCCTGGGTCCTAAACCCTTGAGATCCGCTGTCCTAATTCGCACCACGCCCAAATGAGATATATGTGCAAACCGCAACCTGTTGTGTCCAGCGCAAGTGCTCCTGATAGCCATGGCAAGGGGCAAGTATGAAAGGTGGAGAGACAGTCTGGGAGAGAAGGAGAGGCGGAGAGGGGATGGGAGGGGGGGGGGGGGGGGGGGGGGGAGGGAGGAAGCGAGATCGATGTAGGTGCTCTTGGTACCCTCGCACCCCTCACCATCCCATGCCTACCCATTTTGTTCCTCTTGCCTGTCTTACAGCAAAACCAATCATCCCTCAACTTTATGCAAGAGCGAAAAAGTCATATACATATATGCTACCTTCCAGAATCAAGGCAGACCTTTCAACATCCTGCTAACGTACCGGGGAATGCCCTTATCAGGCTACAGGTGGTAACGTTGTGCAAGGATATCTTGAAACGTCCGTACATGTTCGACAGCTAACACAGGTATAGTCACTAAATAGATATGCTAACATTGTTGTATAGACCGTTGCAACTGGCATCTCCGCAAAAACTATCCAGCATGACAAGACGTTGGAGAATTCATTTTGAAGCTGTTGCTATCAATAGTAGGACTGGCAAGGGGGCTTCATAGGAAGTGTCGCGCATGACCTGAGCGAACTACTCATGTCCATGTCAGTCGAGCGCATGATGTGCTTGAGTTCCGCAGGCAGTACCAAACCTAAAACAGAAGATGACTGGGAAATTTGTCAAGGCATCTTCGTTTGTCAATCCAAGATTCAGAATCGGAATTGCCCGATTGCAAAACCCCCTTGTAGGCAATGCAGGCATATGTATGAAAGCATGCACAAAACACGACCCGTCTGGTAGGGAGGCACAGTGGATTAGCATCTCTTCAAGACACAAGCTGCCAAGCCTAGAACAACACAAGTCGAATACGAAACTGCCAAGCTGGACATCTGGACAGCACGCAACCTTCCACCAAACATGCCAAGCTGTGGCTTGTTCCACTCCTCGCGTTGGCGCCACTCATCGAGCTCCTGGGGGGGAGAAAGCTCTGCAGGCGACGTGGGACTGATGCGCAAGGTGCTGTGACGACACGAAGAACTCGGCAGATGTCAATAGCAGAGCCAAAAGCAGACTCATGCAACAAAATTACAACATTTGGGCAACAAACGTGCAATGTGTGCATGTGCTCTTTGATGTACGTACTGGGAACGCCAAGGGCAGGGAGGACCCAATCATGCCGCAAGCAAATTTCGGTGGAGGTTAAAACGTCAAGCCGTTGCAGCAGACGTTAAGAACCAGGCGCTTGCTTTTCTGCAGGGTGGCCCTCATCCGTTTCCTCATAAATGGGATCACTAACCCCTCCCCTGCCCCGCAAATAGTTCTCTCGACTCACCAAGGGCAGTCATCGTCCTTCCAGGACGTATCCTCAGTCGTCTCTTGAGCATTCCAGTCAGTTGTGTCTTGAGCGTTCCAGGTCGTCGTCTCAGTCGTCTCTTGAGCGTTCCAGGAAGTCGTCTCTTGATCATTCCAGGAAGTCGTCTCTTGAGCGTTCCAGGACGTTGCCTCAGTAGTGTCTTGAGCATTCCAGGACGTCTCGGTCGGCTCTTGAGCATTCCAGGAGGTGTCCTGACTCTCCTGTGCATCTTCCAGCCCTCCGCGGTCCCGTGGATCTGGAGATTCGTAGCTTTCGTACGACGTCGACTCCGCGTATTTGTTGTCCCACGCAGCATCCGAATATTTGCCACCCCACGATCCATCCAGCTTACCTTCGGCAATGTCGCTGAGCTCTTGTGGGATTTCTTGGCCTGACTTCTTCAATTGCTTGATAATCTGGCTAGCTAGGCTCCAATCCGATGCAGATAGACAGGTGTATGAATCACCCTTCTCGCCGGCACGTCCTGTGCGTCCAATTCGGTGAACATAGTCCTGGATGTTGGCGGGAGGGTCATAGTTCACCACGATCTGCACGTTTCGTATGTCGAGGCCTCGCTGAGCTACATCTGTAGCCACGAGAACGCGCGCTTTGCCTTCTTTAAAGTTTTTCAAAGACCAGTCACGCTGATTCTGGTCCATGTCTCCGTGAAGGCACACGATAGGGGCACCATTGTCACCCAAGGACTGGAAGAGCCAAGCCGCTGTCTTCTTGGTTTTCACGAATATGAGCCCGGATGCGTCTGTCTCTTGCAGCTTTTTGAAGAACGTGTCTTCTAGGAACTTGATTTTGTCGGCATCTGAATTCACTGTCACGATGTGCTGACGAATGTCAGCGTTTGCCGTATGAGCATCTTTTGTGCCCACTTGGATGTGCACAGCATCTTTTGTTAACGATTGGGCCAGGTCACGGACTTCCATTGGCCATGTGGCTGTGAACAGTGCTGTTTGCCGCTCAGAGGGGAGCCACTGGGCTGTCTCCTGGATCTGGGGCTCAAAGCCCATGTCCAGCATTCTGTCTGCTTCATCAAGGACGAGGTAGTCACACTGCTGCAGGTCCAACAAGCCTTGGTTGCGCGCACTTGTGGCTGTACGGGCTCGCTTTTGTGCTGCGCATGCACAGCAAGTGTAAGACAAACCTTCTGCGCGCCTCTCTTCAGAAAGTCATTCAGCCGGCCAGGTGTTGCTGCCACACATTGTGGCCTGCATCCTTGGTACTCTCATTTGCGCGTTGATTACAGGTTGCCTGCGTAAATACCCGTGCCTGGCCTACTTTGGCTCATGTACCACTGTGATTCTTTGCACCTGCAGGTCTTCTTACATGCCGCAAGGCCCAATTTGTAAGCCCTCGACGTAGCGCGTGCATTTGAGGTTGCTGAGGTGCTCCACCATACAGACACGCCGTTGCGACCTCTGCCTAAGCTGTGCGCTCACCGGTCAGAACTTATCGACCGCACTATTCAACCTGGCAGCGGGTTTGCCGAACTTCTCGGACTCCTCATAGATCTGCTGACACAGCTCCCTGGTCGGAGCCAGCACAAGCATGCCCGGGCCTTGGTCATATGTCGTTCCTGTAAGCTCGTGTCTCTTGATCTTGATGTAGCCAGGGAGGAGGTAACCCAAGGTCTTGCCACTGCCAGTCTTCGCAACGCCTATACCTTGTCAAGCTTTGGAAACAACTTAGACTCTAAGACAGTCAAACTTCATGCTCCGTGCCGCCGGCAACCTGCATAGCCACTGCCAGCCTAGATTCAATCGGTGCCCGCAGCCAGCACTGGCCAGGCGTAGGCTTGGATTGGAGTTGGACAGCGAAAACCCTGCTGCTGCAGATACCTTCAACAGCACTGAAGTCCGACTAGGCAACTTAACTGAAACACACTCGTCGATCAGAACTATACAAGCAAAAGCCAAGTGAACTTGCGCCAAGACACGACATGAGACCAAGTGGGAACTTCCATGCGCCTGTGCATTCATCGAAGGACTTCCATGTCTCCGGCAGCTCACCGTGCAGGACACGCACCTTGCAACAAGTTTTGCAAGAACCTTCCCCCAAAACTGAAAACAGGTTGAGTGGGGCTTTTGTAGAGCTTGTGGGGCTGTTGAGTTTGGAGTGCCCCAGGCTTGAGAGCAGCATCTTACCAAAGAAATTCGAAGAAACATCGTTCACTGGAACTGAGAATGCCCTCGCTGACGCCCACTTTTCTTAGGGAACCTATGGGAACCTTCTGCAAAGACCGTTGCCGAGACTACGTGCATGCGCCGGGACCTCGTCGTCATCTTGCCATACCTCGTCACCCCATTCTGCCATGGCTCCGGAACTCTTCACGGCCACTGCTCAAGAATCTTCGTACATTTTTGTTGCGCTGCGGGCACTGTTCTGATGCGGTCAGGGTTTTTTTTGCAATAGTCCAGCCGAGTTCCAAGTCATCTTCTTTGATCTACTCAGTGTAACTTGGCACGGCAGGTTGCAGCCGAGGAAGCCAGCACAGCAGCGTGACAGAACAATTTTGCATATAGGAAGTCCCTACGACCCCAGGATCATGGAAGGAGTTGGTTCAGACCAATTGCGGGCGTCATTGTTCACAGCTGGGGCCAGAACATGGAGAGTATAAGATCGGATGA
Source organism: Symbiodinium natans (assembly GCA_905221605.1). NCBI lineage: Eukaryota > Dinophyceae > Suessiales > Symbiodiniaceae > Symbiodinium > Symbiodinium natans. The sequence continues at coordinate 197,514 of CAJNDS010002671.1, read as the reverse complement.
CTTTTGAAACATGATCACAAGTATGATTATGCAAGGTTGAACATGAAAATAAGCATGTGATCTTATTCTCTGGGCCTCGGAATGGGATCGGGACGGATCACGGGAACTCGAGCATGCTGTGGCACAATCTGCAAGTAGCCTTAGAACTCCAGTTCTAAGTGAGAGCTAACGACGCTTAGTCAAGCTCCACCGAAAGACGAAACTGGTCATGGTCCTCGGCTGTGACAACCTCATCGTCAGCCTCTTTCCCCTCGATCTCTTGCTGCCACCTGTGTGCACTGCGAAGCCACAGTCTCTGGTTCGATATTAGGATGCCCAGCTGCTCAAAACAATTGCTGACGTGATACGAAACTACCTCCGCTTCCGAAACTTCATCTTTGTTTGGGTCGGAGCGGGTTCAGGGCTAGTGGCCAACGCATGGCACCCTCAAAACCGTTCGCATTGCACACCCATCTTCGATCTGGTCGGGGCAGGACTGCGCAGAGAGGAGGGCCAGGATCGGGAGGAGGAGGAGGAGGAGGAGGAGGAGCACAAGACACATTTGGCAGTTCATTGTGCGCACGCACAAATTGGACGCCCGAGAACCACGTCTCAAAGCGTATGCTGTGCATCTTGGACTTGCAACAGACTTGCAGGTTTGCTGCACAGGCCGATGCTACACTGGCACCGAGCATCGCAATGCATTCCTTCAATTACAATTGCATACAGTGTCTCTCCGTGCTTGTGTACTTATGAGTCACGGCCCACCTGCGCTTGGAGCTAGCCTTGGTGTTTGCAGCCTTCCAGTTTTGGATGCTTCTACTACTGATCCAAGTTGCAACTTCGCAGCGCTACAGGCAAGATGCTGCGCAGCTGGAGCAGCCACTCAATGCTACGAGTCACTACAGCTTCGGCGTCATGATGAGGTTGACACCACTACTCTTTCTTGCATAGACACAGCCGCTACGTGGGAATTGAATGACGACATTTGCAGGACCAGCCTCGCGCTTTCGCCCGAGCATTTGCAGCGTCCATTCGCCTGACCCTGAAGGCAAACTTTTGCCAGCCTGCACCCTTGGTCCCAACGACTGCTGTGGCTAAGCGCTGTAAGCCTTTCATGCCTTTCATGTTCTCAAAGAGGCCAGTTCGTGACATGTCAAGTAACTCTTGGACACATAGTCTTGACTGTGGTGGTGGTGGTGCGCAATGTGCGTGGTACAGTCTACATTGTCCTGCAGCCAAAACATGCACGTCTCAGCTTCTCAACAACCATCGATGGATAGGACCAGCATGACCAGAAGTCGGCAAAACACTGTGGGGGAAGCAGTTCGTCAAGGCGAATGATCAGGATGGCTAGTTGCAGCTCAGGCAAAGAACAAATCCTGCACACGCAAGCAGGTTCCGAAACCATCCTCAAGCATTCTCTGGCATGATCAGGCCTGCCGCGTCGGGGCGTCGCATTGAGCAAGATCTCGTGCCTCGCTGATCTCTAGATCGAGTGTGCCATTGCCGGCTGTGTCTCAGACTGATCACACAGAGAGCGGGGGACAGGGAAAAAGCACAAAGCTGAGTGAGCCAGCTCCGAGCTGTCTTTGGAGCAGAGCACGATCTCCTGACAAGGCCGTGGGTATGCTCGTCCCACCACGCTCGAAGGCAATGGGCGCTTCTTGAGGCTAGAGACGAAATGAGACGAACTTCAGCAGAAACTCTTGTTGGGGCTCGTGCGAAGTGCTCTTTCTCTTGTCCCTGGAGAGCTGCGTCCACGATATCTTGCATCCTCTGCCTGGCGGTTGATATCTCTGACTCGCTGACAGAATACTTGGACTGGAGGTTCTGAGGCACGTCTGTGACAGAAACACAGAACCGATTGAATTCTCAGAGTGTTCCTAAGCGATGCCCAGCGTCTAGCCTGTCTGACTTGGCGACGAACTCCTGCACAAATGATCTGCCCTCCACTTCCTGCGTCCAGATGTAACATGGTGTCAGAGCTTGGCGCTTGGCCACTGGTCTAAGGCCTCGCTAGTAAAAGCAAGATCAACAAAGTGCAAATCCCTGAAGGCCAGCGAAGAAACCAGGAAGTGGCCCCAAAACAAAGTCATTAGTCCAGCTTGCACTGTGTGGGAATGCAGGGTGCCGGCCACACTAGGCCCTTGAACGGATGAAACACGAGCAACCGTAACCTGAGCTACCTAAGATATTGCTGGAACGAGCATTACCACCTCTTGCTGCGATGCTTTTCGCACGAACCTTTGCAACTCGATCGGGCAATGCCATCCAATTTCATCTTAGGTTCGCATGCCCACTTCAACGCAGTGCCCCGCATGAAGAACATAATGTCGTGGTATGCAGCGAGGGTTTCTCAATCTCAGAAATCGAGGCTTCGAGAGCCAAGTTGACCGGCTTTTGAGCTTTTTTGGCAGCTTCTGAGATCTTTTTTTGACTTTCGGTTTTTCTCCACACGGGGTGGCTGCTCCTTGAGGTGGCTTCGCCACGACAAGGCAAACTGAACCCCTTTGGGGCAGGTGGCTGTGGAATGCACACAAGTGCATTGTGTCTTGGAGTTGTCTAAACACGTACACAATGCGCGGTTAAAAGGGCTCAGGATGGAGTGTCTTGCAACAATTAAGATCACACGATTTACCTGGCTGAGGGTTGCGGATCTGCTCTTTTGCAGCAAAGGCGTCTCACTTTGAAGTCTTGGACGGACACTGCGGCACCTTAATCAGCATGCCAATACACTGGGAACTCACCGTTTCTTTAGTTTGACCTCCCACGTCCTTCCTCTCACCATTCAAGAATTCAATAAATGAGCAAGCGGCCAACTTTGGGTACAAATGGTCTGTGCGAGACTTGGGCTGCCTGACGCCCGGGAGGAGCTCCTGCAGTGTCGGGGCATGGAGATGAGGTGTTCCGCAACTCCCGAACACTTTCCTTTCCGCTCAGGCAGTTCCTACCAGGGGTCATCTTCTGAGCCCGTTCCTCCAAACGGAAGAGCATCTCTTTGTGCCGACGCGGCGTGTCGAGCTGCTGAGGAGCCCTGAAACCGATCAGGCACAAGACCCCATTGCAACTCACGAAGCATTCCGAAAGGAAGCCGATAGCATCCAACAGTAGCTAGCAGCAAGCCAAGCGACTCGAGCGTGCCCTCACGCTTGCCAGGATGCCGCCATCTCGTGTCCTGCCCATGGCAGGATGACATGCGCTAGTCGCCGCTAGTCACTGTAACACTTACTAAACGAGCTCGCCTGCTTTTGTCGCTCCACCTTGTGACGCAGCAAGGCCACTTCTTGAGCCGCCTGGTTTCACGCAATGTAGGTGAGGCCGATACATTTAGCAACCTTTTGGGCAGCTGGACAAGGTTGGCAAGATGTTTGCCACGCAGACCTCTCTTGTAGCCTGGTACACATCATGTGTGCGGCGACACACTGCGTTTCTGACCTGCAGTATCCTGCTTGTCATCCAGGATGCTGATACTCACTCGATTGCATACATTTATACATCTATACATAGGTACATAAAAACAGGTGTACATATATACATATATTAATAATATATACTGTACAGATACACAAGAGATATACCCACGTAGAAGTACTCTACACATGATTATGGAACATGACGAAATAAAATCAAATAGATACAGTAAACAAACAAAGCAATAAACACATGAATGAAGAGCAGATACAACAATAATGTAACAATAGATCTGTGTGTGTGTGTTAGAGTGGTTCGGGTGGGTGGCCAGTGGCAGTGATCAAGCAGGAGCCCGCGCAACATTCCACAACACCGCCAACGCTGCCTGCGCCAATCGCATGCTGTGCTCCTCCTTGAGCTCTTCATGCCTAGGATGTGGCAAAACAAAGGAGTGGGGGTGCAGCCTTCAATGCTCTGTGCTCACTGGCACTCGCCTGTACTTTATTCCTCTGAATGCACTAAGGTCCCAAAGCTACAGCATTCCCAACATGCACATTCCTGTAGGGCACTTTCGCGCTCACAACGCCTATAATGCCCTCGCCATAACTAGTTTCTACCGACTGCGTGTTGCTGGTGAGTCTGGGCGCCGGTTCCTCTCGTCTAGCAGTTGCCACCTCAACTCCTGCGGCAAGAGGCTCTCAAGCAAAGCTGGGCCATGAACCAGAAACCAAGCCTCCTGTTTGTCCAGGGATTTCTGCAGCGCAGCCTCCAGTTCATGATGCATCACTTGCCTAGCTTATGCCTTCTTGCATCTAGCGGCGCCTCGGTGTCGCGGTGCCTGGCACCAGCTGCAGAGACCTGCGCCCGGCACACCTCCTCCATCCATTCACAGTCCTGGATGCCACAACAGAAATGTCTACTTGCATAGGACCTGTGCTGCTTGTGCAAGCTTACGACACAGCAAGTTCACGGAATTCCACCTTCCTAGTCTGTCAAGTTTAGTGCTGTTGTCTACGCAGTGCGCAACTGACGCACCCAGGAGTGGCAACTGCCTCTGCAACGCTGACTGAATTCACCAACTCTGGCCTTGCATTGCAAATGCTTCGTCTCACGACCACGTTCCACCTGCCAACGCTGATATGAGATGTTGGGGGGGGTCATTGTTAAGGGTTCATGCTGCATACTCCAGTGGGTTACCCTTTCCAACAGCTGCCACGGCCTCAGCAGCGCAGCGCAACTGGTGCACTTCTTGCCGCATTGATCGCAGCTGCTGCAATGCCCCCTGCATGAAGCCACTGCCATGCAAGTATGCAACGGCAGCTACTTACGACTTACGGACCGGAGAATCGCCCAACACGCTTCCACCTCCAGCTCGCCACCCTGCTGCTGGAGGGAATGTCGCGTTTGATGGAGCTCCTCCACAGACCGCCGAATCACCACCATCCAGCTACCATAACTACCGAGACCAAGAGCTGGCAACCGTAGCTGATCTTTATCGTCGACATTCGTCGACGACGAACCACCTGAGATCTACCCTGTACCCTGGCCCAGCGCTCCATCTGCGTGGTCACGAGGTCTGTGTGGCCAGACATGCGCTCCTGGCTGATTTGACTTCCACGATCATGGCCAGAAGCGCTCAAAGACGTTCAAAATAATCCAAATGCTCCTCTTCATTCAAGGCCCGCCGCAACTCGAACTGGAGCTTGGCCTGCAGGGATGTTCGTGACGGCTGAGGCTTCCAAGGCGAAGACACTGCTGAGGCCCAGCATGCCGTCACAACGTGCCACAAAATGCCACAAGCCAACGGACACAACCGTACTTCCGCTGCTTGTCTGCCATCATGGCTTGGGGAATCTTGGGGACAGACCACGTCGCCTCGGACTCACGCGTCTCTTTCAACTCTTTTGCTTGCGCTTCGAGCCTCAGATGCTGTCGTTTCCACTGTGGCATACAAAGGCAGCATAACACCCGCACTGCGACAAGCAACTACAGGAAAAACTCAAGCTTTCAAAGTTGACTTGTGACCATCAGTTGACTGACTGGAGTTGACCGCGTGTTTTTGGTTGGTGTATTGACTGGATGCTAGTTGCAAATCCAGCGGCTGCACGTGCTGTGACGCCAGAGATGCACTGGCAAAGGAAAGCTTCTGATGAAGCTCTGCCGTGCGCGTCCGGTAGTCCTGCAGCCACATGCTTCTAACTGAAGTTGACAACGTATCACAAGCACATGAACTGGTACAATCCTATGAGTCTAGACTTCGGAGAAAAAATGAACAAGGCTGGGACCGGAGACCTGAGAGAAGTGGTACAAGAACTACAAACATCTTTGCATCGTCAACTCATCTGCCAACTTGTCCACAGTCCTCTAGGTCCTGATTGGCCTCGGCCAGTTCCTTCGCCATCCTTATGAGGCAACCGTCAAAATCCGCAGTAAGCAAAGGACCCCACTCAGAAACCGAGACAGTGAAAACTCAGGAACATAAACACAGTGCAATAAAGTTCTTACAGCAAGGCCAGCACAACCTGCAAGTTGACATGCACACAAACATGCAGGAGCAATAGACTTCCCCGAACAGGCAGCCCTACACTAGTGCCTTCACGAGGGCCTATTTAACTTTTCTGCCGGCGTATGGCCTTTGGCGTCACAAAAAGCAATCGATCATCATTTGCCAGTTTTTTTAGATACATACTGATATTTACAGATATTATGAGTTCGGGCAGACACCAAGTCCTTGCTCGATAGATCTTGGGGTGGGAGTTCATTATTATTGAAGGGTTTTCTAAGCACGTTTGACGATTTTCAACTTGAGCCTAGCATGGCCGTCAAAACACTCAAGATTGGGGAAGCGCTTCAGGCCGCAAACATCCGACCGCCAGCCAAACCACCGTAGACTTGTACAACATTCTGAGGGCCCAAATAAGAACTCAAAGCGGGGTGCCCTTGGAGCCCGCGTTGCAGCTTTACATTCAGCAATGTATCAGTGTTCCGTCTAAGAACCAATGTTGCAAATCTCAAAGGATCGAAAGTCGATCACAATGTCCAAAAATGGCCATTCTGGATGGAGAGTGGCAAACCTGTTGGTAGACACGCGTTCAGCAGTGAGTTGAAACTTCCGTCCGCTGCGTTACGTGGCAGAGCCTGTGTCTACGCTTGTCGCGTGAGAAGGGACTGGAAAGCGATCACCACACCAAGTCTCCGCACCATTTGCCCCGCGAGCGGAGACCTAGTACGTACCCGTATGATGTAGATGGCCACCTATGCCAACTCGACTTGGAGCAGATATGCTCGACACTTGCGGGACCATTTACGCAAAAAAAAATTAACCGGCAACCTATTGCCACTTTCAGTTCCCTCTGAGCACCAGGACTCGCTCAGGCCCAGGGCGAGAAATGTTTGGTTTGGAATGGTTTGGAGCCTTGCACCGGTCTTGCACTTCTTCATGTGAAGATGCGGGCAAGGCGGCAAAACAGAAGAAACGATGGGCAAGGCCCTCGAGCGTCGCGATAGTGTTCCTTGTGTATGTCCTGCAAGGACCTTGAAGATCACAAATGGATCGAGAGACGCAGAAACAACGAAAGTGAAAAAGAAGGAGGCCAATTAGGTACTGGTAGAAGCTGATTGGCAGATCGGAGAGAGATGGCTTCACCAGCACCCAGGCTCTCCCAAAACGCCGGCAGATCTTGTAATATCATGCAGGACCGGAAGGCCCCCCAGCATTAAGTCGTGTGATGTCAGATCACCCTTTTCAAACCTCAACATGCATTGGAGAATAGCCTGCAATGCGCAGCATATGCTCAGGCAAGAAAGCGGTTCACTGCCAGCTTTGCACTCGCCTTTGCACTGTATAGCAACCATAAGGCAGGGTTGGCTTTGCCGGCCGAGTCACCGCTTCTGCTTTACAGCTGCACCCTCCGCCTTCAGCTCGGCACGCTCCACGCGCAACCGTAGGTTCTGACGGGTCGGCACGTGCCCGAGCTTTACATGCATGTCTCAGTGCAGTAAGCACCCCCGTCACGAAATGCAGGGATGTGGATGGCGATGGCCAACACGCGACAGTTGCCCCAGTGGCCGCACTACGCAGTCCGTAGCCACATCCCCCTTCCGGAGAACGGAGGAACCCTTTTTTGAACGGGTCCTCCAGCTCTTCCCGTTTGTCCTCAAGCTCTCGCTCAAGGTCCACAATGCGATCCTGCGGGCGGTCGTTTCTCATGTCATGATACGTCAAGTGTGCCTGGCATATAGACTAGTTCAGAATCAGGGAGCTATTCAGATGCAGTCCTTGGCGACAGCTGCGTCCTTGAAGAACGTCCATCCAACCTCGCTCAGAAGTAGGGTAGGTGTTCTCTCGAGGAGTTCCGCAAGGGCACACACGCATGCGCTTGCCGGAGCCAAGGGGTGCTTATGAGCATGTATGCAAGTTTGACGTGGTCCCCTGGTGCTGTTTTGTCCTCAGTCCGAATCTACATTTCATCCTTGTAGGGTCTATTAATGGTCTATTAATTATGCCACAACAGCCCTACCAGATTCCACAAGCTGCTTCGTTCTGGATGCATGATCTTGAAGTCTGGCACACCAGCCCCTGCACTGACCTGCACCTGCCTCCACCATGCCACCCCATTTCGACGTCCGTCTGGTAACCGTGCTCTGGTCTATCCGGTCTATCCTTGGATATCTTGGATGCAACACCCCTGCACACCACCTGCTGGAACGCACTCAGTCGTGATTGGACGCATTGGTTCTCTTGAAGAATTCTCTCTTACAATTTTATCTTGTTACCCCCCCTCCAAACAGTGAGCCGTGCCGTATTTCTCCTGGCCACCATGCTGATGTCAAGGACACCCTCAACGGAAGGGCGCACGGAGAAATAGAACCGTACAAGTTTCTTGTCAAATGTTCTCTTCTTGCGGGCGTACATGACCTTGCTGAGGAGACTCGTCGGGCCACCTTGGTTGGCCTGATCCACATGAGCTTGCAGTACTGCCTTTTGCCTCTGGAGGCACAGACTTGGGATGATTTGGGCAAACATTCGTACAGTCTTCATCTGCTGGGCAGGGAGGGAGGGGCCAATGGGTCAGGTGCATGGAGTGAGGACATTGAGTGAAGCGCTGAAATACGCGGGAAGGGAGTGTGGAGCGGACTGGGGCGAAATGCGGAGGGCGGAGTGTGGAGCTGAGTGTGGATGGAGTTGCGGAGCGTGCAGTAGACGGCGCCACCAATGGAGCCTAGACACCCTAAACCAACTTGATGTTTAATTATCTCAGATCGATTCAGTTCTTGTTTGGGCCCCGCCTTGGCTTCATGTCAGTCTGGTGAGCCCAGTTGAGTGTGGCACGTGCCTGTAGTTGAGGCACACCGAAGAATCCCTGCGGAGATGCTGTGATTTGCAGTACTCACTACCCCCCGCTAGTTTGGCATGGCTAGGCCATCGCGAAGTTTGACTCAGCCTCTGATCGCTTGGTACCCTCCCTCTCTCTCTCTCTCTCTTTCCTTCTTTCTTTCTGTCTTTCTGTCTCTCTAGCATAGCCCCCGAGGGGGACGCACCGAAGTGCGCTGCCGTCCGAGGAACTCGTCTGCGAACTGTGTCTCGGTCTCTCTCCCTCCCTCTATCTCTAATCATTTCTTTCGTTCTTTCTTTGTCTGCCTTTGATTCGAGAAGTCACAGATTGAAAGTTCCATGATTTCTGCGTGTCTGCAGCTCCACGCTTGAAGCCTCAACCCTCCAACACCTGCCTGTGTCAAGCATCAGGTGCCGCTACCAGCCGCTACCAGCCGCTACCAGCCGCTACCAGTAGTGAAGAATCATTCCGTCACTTTCCGAGCTGCGGCAGGGTCATCCCACGAGAGAAACGTCTCTTGAACTCCTGCAACACATGCGAGCAATGGCAATCCAATCTGACACACATCGCGCAGTCTGTAATTACTTGCACACCCGGACTTTTCAGGACCGCAACCACCTCCTGAGAAGCAGCTTCGAGAACGTCCTCCTCAACCTCTGCCTGGACAGGTATCTGTCGGAGTAACCACGTGACTAAGAATGTCCAGCTGGCCCAACCCTGCCTGATCTAACTCATCGGAATCTGGTGGGTCGGCATCACCATCGGGAGCCTGTCCACAACTTCACCACCGTGCGAGGTTTGCGGAACTAGCCAGACCTGCCTACTGTCCACTCTTTAACCTCCTGGCCATCTGCAAGCAAGAGGCACTGGGAAGCGGCCCCAATGACGCAGGCATGCTGAATGTCGGCAATCCAATGACTTGCGAACGCTTTCTTGTTGCACTGGTTAGCGATTTGTTGAAGAACTTGTTTGGCTCTTGCAGCCTCGACATGTTTCATGTCAGCTTTCATCTGGAGCCAAGTCAACAACATGCAACGCCAAGGCAGTCACAAACAAAATCAAACAACCGCCCAGCATCGCAACCCTTCCACTGGAATCTTACCATCCATCTACCAGCGTACATACAGATAGCACAACCGGACTTGCTACTGGTACCAGCCCCTTCCGCACCGTCTTCGGGTAGGACGTTATCTGCTCTGCCTGGCAAGGGCATCATCTCAAGGCAGCCACTTTTCAGATCATGCTGCTTGCTCTCGCGCTCTCCGCACCCTCCTCGCCTTGCGATTCCAGACGGTCACGCAGCCTTAGAAATGTCAGAATCCGTTGGTGCCACCTTCATGAGCCAAGTTGGGACTACGCTGGGTCAAACGCATCCGAGAGCCTTGTGTGCGTAAATAGCCCTGAATAGCCCGTGGCGAGGGCAAGGTGTGGTGATGTGTGGTGTTTTGAGGTACTGGCCTTTGCTATCAATTCCGAAGATCGGAGCATTCGCCGTCTCAATCAATCTCCGAAGGTCGTCGGCCACAAGCTCATGCCTAAGGCATCGGAGCGATGATCGCTAAACACTACACGCATAGAAGCAGCAGTACTTTCGTGACTGCAGAGTTCGTGGGGAGTTCATGGGGATTCAAACGCCATGGAGTTCATCATCAATTCGGTACACCTGTCCGGCATTGTCCGGCCACGCATGACACAAGCGAAGCAGTAGTGAAGGTCAGAAGTTCAGAGATTCCTGAGACAACCTCCGCATGCCGCGGCCCAGGCTGTCTCATCAGGTCGCGATACTCGGTGATGTCCTATTAGTGAGTTCCATAAGTGCTCAGAGACCCTTACAGATTCAGAGCCGCTACACCTGTGAGCGGTGCAGTCCTGACCAACACAAATCACTCCAGTGATGTTGCCCTCGCTGCTCTGCTTTGCAGTCGCCTCCATAAGACTGCGAATGTCTGACAACTCAACCTGTCCCACGAAGCAGGTCGCCAAGTAATCTACATTGCATGACAACAAAATCTCGGGCCAAGGCATTCAACAGGACGAAGCGGCTGGCGCCAGCCTATCATCCAATGGAGCAGAATAACCACAATACCTCAAATACAACATCCGTGGGTGCATGAATACGCACATATCGAGCGTGGGCGACACTGGATTGCGTTGGGGATGGTGGGACATGGGGGGACGGTGGAAGGAGGCCATCACACGGGGGCTTTGCGAGGCGGACGTCCGAACGGCAGATTTGAGATGTGACGTCCGCGCAACTCTCTGGAGAGAGCCCCCTCAACGGGATGTGCTTTCCCCAACTTGTGCTGTCCTCGCCATTCCGCCCCATGTCGTACGATCAAAGAGCGCTCAACGCTATGGGATGCTACGCGATGCTACGCTGATCTACGCTTTACGTGAATCATTTCCTGCAGAAGAATACAGTATTGAACTACCCTATGTTCAGGGACATTCCTCCGAGGACCACCACAGCCAGATGCTACAGACATTGTCGGATCAGACCTGCTGGACCAGCGACTCGGCCTTGCCAGAAAGATGTATTGTCACATTCTCCGCCGACTCACCTGCGAATGCGCTCGAAGCACTCTCAACGTCGCGGTTGGCTCTCTTGAAGCAGGGCCAGCCTTCCAGCGCTTGGCGCAGCACTTTTCGAACCTCATCCTGATTCTCCTCAGTCAGAATATGCCGCACAAGATCCGCCGAGGCTTTGGGCTGCAGGTGTCTTGGTAGCGCAAAGCAAGCGCCCCCCCCCCCCTGCCCCCCCCCGAACCCATCCCACATTTGGGCGGGTCCATACATTAGTCTGCGTGTCACAACGTGATCCCCAGAAGCACCAAGCCTCTCGAAGCCCTGAAGCCTAACAGCACCTTCACACCCGCAATTTCCGGCTTAGCTTGTCTCGTCGCCGTTGGGCAGGCCCAGGCCGAGGCGGGTCGCAGCGTTAAAACTTAAGCACTACTAGGATAGCCAGCTCAAGAAGATCGGACTACACAAGCGCAAGCGTGCAGCAAATTCGAATCCACCCTGCTTCATTACTGATGATATTGCTGTCAAGAGCAGAAGCTAAAGCGGGGCTTAGGTATTTGCATACTAGACAGTTAGTTCCTCCTCCAGCCATCACCAGACGATCATTGCATAACAGCGTGCTCGCAATCAAAACGCGAAAAGCGCAGCAGCCTGGAGAAGTGAACAACTCAGCCAACTAGTCCCAGGATCTGCGATGAAAGTCCCCACCATGTTTCTGCCAAGAGCCTGCGCAAGGGAAACTCGAATTTGCCAATGCGCTGCGATCCCTGCCTGCGCCTGACAGCCTCACAGCTTCACTTTTGTGTCTCGAAGCCAAAGCCAACGCAGCAGCTTCTCCTGAAGCTGCCGTGGTCAACCGCAATACATCGTTCCCTCAAGCGTCGTCACTGCTGGCCCTGACAGTGTGACCCGACCAGATCGAACGATGCACTTCACGATGCCACCTCGAGGGGAAGCCTGAAAGCCAACAATCTCCCGCTCTGCACCACGGCCGAGTTTTTGCATCCAGTACGGGCCAAGCATGCAGTGGGCCGACCCTGTCACAGGATCCTCGGCAATTCCGGCTCTTGGGGCGAAGAAGCGGGACCTGAAATCCACCACCAGGTCCTTACTACCCGCCGCTGCCGCCTCGGTTGTCTGGAGCCCGAGGCGAAACAAAAGATTTACTACAGGAACGAATGGAACCGTGAAGTTCTTTGTGAAGCCCAGGCACAACAGCACGCTCAGCATCACAGCTTCCCTCGCAGCCCTGTGTTGTCACGCACACCCCTCGGCAGTCAAACTGGGCGAGGGCGCTTTGATCTGGTTTGATTCGGTCGAAATCTGCTGGCAACAGCTCGCACAGGATGTCAAACTTGCCGCGGCCAATGACAAGCACTTCAGACCCAGCTGCCAGTCCCAGTGCTTTGCCCAAGGCCTCTTTGCTGGGCAGCGAGCCGTTGATTGAGGAGTCTGCGATCTTCGGCACATCTGCAGGAAAATCCATCTCAATCCAGCCGCATTTAGTCATACTGCAGCTCAAAGTTCCGGAAGCCTTTGTTTCGAAATCGATTCGGCGTCGCTTGGCAGCACGGCCGCTAGCCCAAAGCGCGTGCGCGGCACCCAGTGTAGCCTGGCAGAGGCATAGTGTCAGTGTGCAGAAAGGTATGCTGTAAGCTGGCTGTAAGTCAACCTGCGCTGTGCTGTCGCCTACTGAAGCCGCCAAGGACTCAGGAGTCTGACTTGACCGACTTGCACTTTGTGCACACAACTAGCAACAGCTAAGTCAGCTAAATGAGGCTCCGAGGTGCATGGCCACACAGGTCAACTTCACAGGTCGGCGTGAACCACCGAAGGGAGAAGCGGCATGGTTCCTCTAGAAGGGCGCATTGTGCAGATTTCTCTAAATTGTGAAGACTGTTCAGCGTTGAAGCAGAAACGCCTGGAACCGCCCTTCAGGCCTCGGTTGACTCGGACTGGCTGGAGAGAAGCTCCACGAACGCCGTCTCGGCCAGGTTGTTCTCTGTTGCCACCTGCAGACTGTCCGCGGACATCACCCCGGCTACAATAGCAAGCCATAGCTTACGGCTTGTGTGGCCATTGCAATCATGATTCTGAGCGCCTTTTGCATCCACGTCGCATCACCGCCGCGGTGTGTAAACACGACAGCGGCCGAATTGCCAGTGCAGGGCACCGTAGCGAAAGCATCGCACCTCATGTAGGGCCAGCCACACGCAGTCTCAAGTTCTGTTGCTTTTTCTCCCGAATTGCTCCCCTCGGTGTACACTCCACTGGGGGTGGGGGCGGCTCAACAGGATTTAGCTGGGGTTGCTGGAGGCATGGCAGGGATCTAGTCAGGGTAACGGCTCAAAAAGACTTAACGAGGGAGCTGTCGCCTTTACACGCAAGAGTGGAAGCTGCCCTCCTTCTCAAGCCTTTTTTCAGGAGATGAGCTTGACCCCAAACCAAAACAATCTACACTCGGTAAGAAAGTTCGCTAACGCCCTAAATCCGGGATTGTGAGTTGTGGTGACTGTGTGTTGTTTTCAAGAAGAGGGGGAATCCCTTGCGTCCTCTATCTAGTTTGCCTCCAGTTTCGGACATGTGACCAGCTCTTCGCCGAACAAGTGAACTAGGACAGGCCTTTATGGAACCAGCGACGGCGATGTTCACCATCCCTCCCCCCCCCCCCCCCCCCCCCCCCCCCCCCGCTCACTGCCTAGGTGCTTGTTGCTCCCTGTCTGGCCCTCCCTCGTCTCATTAGGCTCTTTGTTTGGTCTCTCTCTCTCTGCCATTTTCTCGCTTCCCCCTTCTTCCCGTCCTCCACCGGCTCCTCGCCTACTCCTCTGATCTCTTCGGAGCCTCCTTGTCTTGCGGGCTCCGCGTTCTGGTTGCGCATGACTTATTTTCAATTGGCTTCTTGTTGTTGGGTCTTCCACTGTCGCCAGCTCCCCGCCACAGGATTCCCAGCAGCCCTAGACGACCACTGCCTCCTCAATTTCGGGCTGATCGTACTGGATTCTCAGACTGAACCGATTTCCAAGGCACTGGATCATCGGCTCACCCGATGAAACACGAGCAATGTCCTGCACCTTCGCATCACGGCATTCAAGATCGGTCGGTCAGATCTTCCCCTCTTTGATCCTCTTTTGCATATATATATATATGTATATATACTAACTAAGTACATGTATAAACAAATAAACATAAATATATATATATAAGATATATATATATATATCTATCTATTCACATGTATACTGGGGCCCTGGCCTGGAGCTCGAACCACGGATCGGCACCATGCCTTGCCAGATTTGGGCGAAAGAACTGGGCAGGCCACAGCAAGAAGCAGTGAGAGGACCGCCAACGAACATCGAACGCGCAGAAACGCAACACACAGCAACGATCAGGCTCCTCACAACGACTTCAGGCAACCGCTACACACCTCGAGAACTGGAAGTGATTTGCTGGGGTGGTGGCTACCGGATTACACATTGCGATCCTGAGCCAAGAAAAACGGACTCGTCCAGGCTTTAAGCAAACGCTTGCGAATACGGACGTGTCAACTTCTGACCCATCGCCTACCAAACCTCTCAAACACTCGTCGATCCCTGGGCCCTGAGCGTTGCATCGCGACACGACTCGGCTGCGCATGCTACATGCTGAATGAAAAAACCCAACCTTTTGTGTAGGCCTTTCGGGCAGCTGCTCGTTTAGAGCTTGCGCTATGTGCAAAGGACCACACATTCTGTTTAACGCTGTGTAAGTCTATGTTGATTTTGCACTGCGCACCGACAAGTCGCCGCGCGCAAGAATGTTGAAAGCCCCTCGGTTGACTGGAGTTTCGACTTTAGGGATCGGCTTAGTTTTTGATGTGCTGATGCCAAGAATCCGTCTTGTACACTTTTTCTGCTTGGTTTTCACTCTACACCCCAAAAAACCTCGACACATCCAAAACGCCTGCTACAAATATGCAGACTGCGCCTGCCCTGCGCTCACATACACACTGGAAGAATCTCAAAACAATCTTTGCCCTGACTGACAGCCGTAAGCATGGATGTGCCAGGGCACACAACAGGCGAAAGCCCAACAAGCTGAAAGCCGGCTTTCCTCGGCAGGAGGAGGATGGTGCTTTCAGCTAACCTCTTGTTTCGGAATGTTTCGGAGGTACGACTGGTAGTAGCTGAAAGTCCCAATCCAGAGCCGGATGTGCGTAAGACACATTGAGACATGGAGCCACATTGGTTCGCTGCCGATTCACGCAGAAAAGCACTCCTAAGCACAGCTAAGCTGCACATACAGGGAGACCAGACCTGCCTTGGCGATGAGGGCACAAGCGTGGGGCGGCGGTGAGCCTGCACACAAGGTCGTGTGGAACAAAGCAGTCCGGCGAGTGTGGCCAGTTTAAGGACCAAGATGCTGTACGTCTTAGATAGAAAGAACTGAAACCTTGTACTGCCAAGGGTTCCGAATCTGAACCCGCGCAGGTTCCTTGGCTAAGAGGTATTGGGCCCTCTGGGTGTTTTTTTCTTGCGGCCGTCCGTGCCTGAGTTGAACCGCGCATGGGCGGGGGAAGGGAAGGGCTGTCCATGTCTCGTGAGCCTCTGGCCTGGAGCTGCCACAGGTAAGGCTGCAACGGCCCTCAAGTACTCCCGTAGCATGGCCAAGGCAACTCCTGCAAATTAGGGCACGGCACGTGGGCAGGGAAGAATACTGCCCCGAAGTTTCGCGGGGAGACGTCAGTGATACAAAGCTGGTGGATAGTCCTCTTCTTCGCAGCTTTGCCTGGACCACCACGGAATGAACACACAGAAGCTCGCCTGCACACTTGCCAAGCTGCAAGGCTCCAAGAGGGGGCGGGGGGGGGGGGGGCTGTAGGGGCAGTTGCACTTGGGCACTTGCTGACTGAAAGATCTTGGCAACAGAGGGTGACTGACTGCCCGGCTTGTCCTTCCTTCTCCTAATCATTCTTTGCGGGCTCTACTGCCCGAACCATGGCAGCCCGTCGTACCGAACTGCAGACAACAGTGCCGGCAGCAGCTGTGCGGAGAGCCTCCTGGAACATGTTTCTCCATGGATTCCTGACAGCTTCTTCCGGGGAAGATATTGGAGGTGAGATGCAGCGAGAGACAAAGAAGAGCGCAGAGAGAGAGAGAGAGAAAGAGAGGAAAGACCACGCCTAAACTATAACCATGCTAAAAACCCAGGCCCTAGCCGCCCTAGCCTTGAGTTCTTTAAATTGCTTACCCGTATGGCCAGATGCTTGTAAGGCACATGCGTGAGGGAAGTTCCCGCTGCACAGGTTCCGCAAACAAAGCCGGCCAAAGATCCATCTCTTTTATCCTCAGCCACTGTTGAGAGCTGAGTCTTAAGCAACCAGGTACAAGCTCCTCTTCTAGCCACACACAGTCCAGCATGGTCTGCGTGCCGATTCTGGATCCCAGGCTGACACCCAAGGAGGCAGTGCCGAAGTTAAAGTCCAGCCACAACAAGACATCCCGCATTCAAAATTCGCCAAGCCACGAAAGCACCCCAGAAGAAATCCTAAGCTGTAGAAGTCGGACGCAAGCCCAAGAGAGACGTGAAGAGACATGAAGAGGTGGCCCAAGCTCGCATCTTGCCGAGCCCGCCACGTTGGCCACTTGCTGTCTCAAAGCCAGATTCTCTGGCGACGCGGCCTTCAATGGCAGTCGACAGCTTGTGAACAAGAGACGCGGGCAACTCCTGACATCAGCATCCTGCAGCAGCTATGGCACCACGAAATTGCGCGCGTGCTTGTGTGTGAGAGAGAGTGTGAGTGTGAGTGTGAGTGTGCGTGTGCGTGTGCGTGTGCGCGTGCGTGTGCGCGTGCGTGTGCGCGCTAACGTAAAAGGGAGCTCTTGCTCTCACGCAAAGATGTGTTGCCTCATCCGCCGGGTATGATGCAGCCTCGAGGGATGCGCAAGCCTCCAAGTCCTCTCGTATTATCAGGCAGGGTTTCGGCCGAACACCACTTAATCCCTTCCCCCTAATACTAAAACCCCCCCTAAATTTAAATATTATTTTTGCCGGGCCCTGCCGGCACCCAGCCCAATACTAAACCTGTTTGGGATTTAGGGGGGGAGGGGTTCAGGGCCTTCGCCCTTGAGTTGAGCCATTAGGGGTTTCGGAATTCAGGTTTTAGGATTTAGACCCCCCCTAATTTTAAAATATTTTTCGGGCCCAGGCGAATTTCAGAATTAGGGAGGGGGGGGGGGAGGGGTTTTAGTACTAGGGGGAAGGGATTATGCTACGAAGGGTCAGTTCAATCAGCTCCTCCTTTCGAACGCGGCGGAAAGCCAAGGAGGCAGCGGGCCAGTGCGGCAGTGGCCCAAGCTCACGGTCCATCGAAGCGGAGAAAGCACGCGAAACTTGTCAACTAGAAGAGTTTTCTCGAATAACCGTCTCTGGACTTTGAGCTGGGTGGGGATGCTCTGTTCCTTCATCCTTGAAGAGTTGACGGTGGCATCCTGCTTTCTACATCTTGCATGATGGCAGCACCTTAGATGCTGCAGCGTGAAGTTACTTGCATGGTCCAGCTCCCCCCATTCAGTGCCTCGACCCGCCCGCGGGCCCCGCAGCGCACACCAACCAATACCCAACAGTGTCCCAACACTACACAGACAATGATGGAACCCGACTATTGGCGGGTGAGAGGGGCTGCGATTCAGGGTGCATCTGAAGTTCTGAGTCTTTGGAATTCATGGCGCAGGCGGCAAGCTCCATACCCGAACCACACAAGATTGCTGGTGTTTCGTTTCCCTTTAACTGCAGGGGTCCTGGACCTTTGGCAGAAACGAAGCAGAGCACCGACTCCGACAAGAACTTACCCGGCCCTAACCAGCTTTTCTAGCAGAAGATGTTCATTATCTATATTGGGGGTGGGTGGAGGGAATGCTGAAACATGGAGGAAAGGGGCCCTGTATGGAAAAGGAGGAACTAGTTTCGCACCTGCAGTGCCAGGATGCGTTCGCTCATTCACAGCACTGCCAGCTTTTTTCACAAGGTCGGCAAGATGGGCACACATTTGCTCCCCGGCCAAACGGATTTCGACAGGAGGACTGACAAGGAAAGCGGCCGTCACATGCTGAATGACTAGCCTCTTTGTTCAAGCTATTCAGGCACGATTTTGTGCAAATAATCAGCGGGCCCCTACTACGCATTGCTCTTTCACTCTCCCTGTACTACTCCAAGCTGAGGAAGCTATATCTACAAGGACCAGCAATGGGCATGCATCTCCTGTACAGGCATGCCTCAAAAGCTCAAAACCATCAGGGTCTGCCAGGCAAGAGCTGGCAATATCTTTTCGGCTGGCCCAATCATTCGAAAGATAAAAAACCTAAGCTGCATATGTGTTGCACACATGCCCATGACATCTTCCTTTCGGCTCGAAGGTCGACACGTCACATCATGTCAAGACCAGCGAAGGCTGAAAACCGAGGTGCCCGAAGAAAATTTCCAGTTTCTGCAGAGCTTTGGCAGACGGACTGCTTGAAATCATCAGGCGAACACTGGCTAAGCTCGTGCCTCAATCACTCTGAAATTCGAAGCCGGGATCGCTTCTCGGGCGGCTCACCCTCCTTCGAGGCCATGTTCCTTTGTACTAGTCATTTCAGGAAGAGAGAGAGAGAGAGAGAGAGAGAGAGAGATGGAAGAAAAGAAGGAGCGAAGGATAGTAAAGAATCTGAACCTTCAGGCAATGAAAATGTGAGTTCATACACGGGGGCAGGGGAGATGGTACGTGGACAACCGCAACTAATGCCCGGGGAAAGCAATGCGCGGGCCCTACAAGAAATCGCAGCTTCTCGCATCAAAGCGGCTCACCAAGCGTGTCAGCTTTCTTTGCCTTGGGATCCAGGTGCGTTGATTAATCAATTGCATGACCACACGTTGTGCTCAAGAACGATTGTGCTCAAGAATGATATGTTTACAGACAAACCCACACATAACATATACATAGTTGTATATATATATATATATACTTATATGGTCTAAGTATATGGTCTCGGGCTCCCGGGCCCTACCCTCCCCCCCCCCCCATGGCATCCCCGACCCCCCAACAAATTTCCCCCCTTCACAATCACACAACGGGCCTAAACCTTAGACCCGAAACGCCGAACCTTAAACCCTAAACCTTAAACCCTAAGCCCTAACCCCCCAACCACACCCACACCACAGGGGCGGGGGGGTGGGGGGGTGTTATGTTTCTTGCTGGCTGGTTTTAGTGTTCGAGACTTCGTTTTTCGACCAAAACCCCAGAAGTGTTTTGAACGAGTGCTTTCGGAAGGTGGATGGGAGAAACACCGTTTCACATGCTATTTTTTGTCATGGCATAAAGTTTACTTCTAGCAGCTCCAGCTCTGAACAAGGTGCTTGGATAACAGGTTTAGGGTTGGCTCAGAGACGGGGTCTCGGAAACCTGTGCCACCTTGACTTTGTCAATCCGTGAAACCTTAATCGCTTTCCTCAAAGAAGATGTGCTTGAATTCAAAAAGCAATGTACAAGCGGAAACCGAGCAGGGCTGAGACCTGAGAAGTTTACGGTTTCCAGAAAGGCGGGGGTGCGCCCGGTAGCTTTTGGCGCCCACACATTTTCGCTGCCTTGTCCTTCCCGGGTGTCCGGGGGGGGGGGGGGGGGGGGGGGGGGCGGGGGGCGCGGTAGTGCTCCGATTTTTTGTTGCTGCTTATGCGCCCACGCAAATCGCCCGGGCCGATATTGGGCTGCCTTTGGTTTTGTTCTTGATTCTTTCTCGCTGCTTGTCTGCCCAGACATAGGCATTGTTTCTGCTTGCTGCAAACTGGTCACCTGGTCTAATTCGGAAACCTGGCGTCAACTTGGCGTATAGTTGCGTGAACTTGGCGTAAACGTGGTGTGGTTCGCAAACTTGGCGTAAACTTGGTGTCGTTCGGACACTTGGTGCAAATTTGGTGTAAGCCTGGCGTAAACCTGGTGTTTTCTAAAAAAAGGATGCGACACACCATGTTTAACACAGCCTGGGCAAAGCCCTGCCACTCAGTAGGGGATTAGGGTTAATAGGGTGTAGGGGCTTGTTTAAACAAAGAATGGCTTTCTAGGTGCAGTTGGCAGCTGATTTGGGGGTTCACGGGCGGGGTGGGATTTCTGATGTCCGGCGCTTGTCAGGTGTTCAAACCCTTTCCCTCAGCTGCGTTTTGATCAGCTCAGCCGAGGGACGAATGACTGACTCTCCTGAGCAGTGGGCCGAGCTTTGGCCTTGGCCTTAAGCTTTGCCCATTGGATTAGCCGCTTCGTGGGCGGCGCATGAAGACCAACAAGTTCCTCTATGTCCTCAGCGCGAAGGCCTGAGTGGCGCAGGAACTCTTGCGCTTCCTGAGCGGAGTTCTCAAGCCGACGCCACCACATACGCTGACGCATTCTGACCCAAGCCATGTTACGCAGCCTATCCAGGCGCTCTTCACAAGTCAGGTTCCTCACCTTGGGGTCCTCACGTTGCAGGCGCGAAAGGCAACGCCTGCAGCACACCAAACTTCCCCGCTCAGTGGCACGCGCAGCCTTGTACGTGAAAACATAATGCGCGTGATATATTTAGCTTGCCTGCGCTTGACGTGTTTCGCAGTTGCGTCTTGCTGACCCAACGTTTGCGTGGGGCTGCCCTATTCGTTTCTTAGCTGAAAGGCTTCGAGGTGTTTCCTTGGGATGCGCAAGCGAGATGTGCAACCTGACAGCACGCTTGTGATCTTGTGGCGGGAGCGCGGGCAGTGCTGCTTTGTAGTTGCGCATACTGCAAATCCAAGCCTGTTGCGCAGGCGGGAGAACATCACTTGTACGTACCACGTCACGGGCATCACGCTTCTTGGCCACCTGCGCGAGTTTGAGAGTGAAGCGAGGATGGCGCAATTGGAGATGCCACCTTTTGGACCCGGCAAGTGCAGCGGATGACCTCCCACGGATGACGCAGTGGCACACTGGGCACGCCCAGCGCAATCTGTCCATCTGTGGCTCTTCATCCTCGGAAGCCGAAGCGACTTCCTGGAGCCTGTCTTCAAGAGACCCCACAGAGGCACTGACAGCAGGCTTGCTACCACAGAAATAAGGTGTCGACGCTGCGGGTCGCAACCAAGCTGAGCACTCTGCGGCTTATGCCTGACGGGGACCTTAACAGCCAGGGCTCGGTCCTTGCCGGCTGGCTTCAACCAGTCAGACATGCCGCCTGACTGCCAGAACCAGGATCCTTAGCAGGCGCGCGAGCCAAGGGTGGGCCGGTGATGCACTCAGAGGCATGGACAGGCCACACCGTCGTGAGTTCAAAGGCGTTGGTTTGGGCCAGGAGCGAAAGTCCATGGTACCACATCATTTGCTCTCCGGTGCGTTGCGTGAATTGCATTGCAATCTCTTGCTTGGCCTTTGTGGCTCCTTGTTCTTCTCTTGCGGATCTTATGTCTACGCTAGGAATGGCTAAGCAATGCATAATGCTCAGGTTTTCCGGGCTTCAACATTGTTATGGCTTGCTCACAATCTGCCACCTCTAAACCTAGCCCTCCACTCTCCCTTCCCTTGCTGTCTCGCCCCTCCACGTTGTTTAGGGTCATAGGGTTTTGGGCTTTGGCATGTGCAGGTTTGCGGACATACCCGTGCTTTAGCTAACGAAAGTTCCAAAACGTCAATCGGACCACTTCTGAAATTTGAGAACTAGATCGAAACACGTATTTTGCTCTCTTTTTTCAAAAAGGCTACAACCCACCCGCAAGAAACTTAACAGGGGGCGCAGGGGTAGGCCCTAAACCTTAAACCTCAAACCTTAAACCCGAACCCTGACCCCCAACCACACCACAGGGGGGTGGGGGCGTGGGGGTAGGGATCCAAGGGCCAAGGGAGGATGGGGGGGGGGGGATACCACGGCGGCGGGGAGGCGCGGGGGGGTGGCAGCCCGAGACCACAAAAAGAAGCTCACAAAACCCCTCCCCGCCCACCCATGACATACCCGGAGGCGATGTCGAGTGAAGAAATCCCCTAGTATGTGCAAGTACAGACTTAGCCGCGCGGTTTGGTCATGGAACTAGATAAATAATTTTGTTAATGTACCTAATTTGCTTAATTTAGTCTTGGTCTATTTAGCTTCATGAATTTCATGAGTTTCACTCAGATTGTTGATTCATGCAATTGTTTTAAGTCAAAACTAGTAATGATTCAAATCATTTCATGCTCGAGCAATGATCCACTCAGCAATTGCTCGAGCGATTGTTCCATTTGCTCGAGATGGTGGATCGCTTTCAAGTTTATTGGATTCCAATTACTTTTCAATAGGGTTCTTATTATTAAATTAGCAGGATTCATAGGACTCGTATGAATTTGATAGGAATCCTGTTACAATTAACATTACAAAAAATAAAGGGAGTCGTACTAAATGTAACAGGAATCCAATTACAATTATTGGAAGCATATTAAGTTCATAGGAACCCCATATTAAAATTCAGGGGAATACTACTTAAAGTGCATAAAGACTAATAGGAGCCCTATAAAAATTACTAGGAAGAGAAGGAAAATCATGGGAATACCATCAAAACTTCTCTTCATCTGACAAAACATGAAAAGGCATCCTATTACAAATCAGTACGAATCCTATGAAATTCATAAGGTCCCTATAGAAATTACTAGGAATCCGTTTAAAATTAAGAAGAATCCTCTTAAAATTAGTAGGAATCAACAGGAATCCTATAAAAATCAATGAACCCTCGTAAAAACTACTAGGCGTCCTATTCTTAATTCATATGGATCCGATTAAAAAAATAGCAATGGGAATGCTGTTAAAATTGCGGAGAAACTAAAAAAAATTGCTTGGAGCCTTATTCAGATGAATAGGCACCAATAGGAATCCTAAAAAGTAGGAGCCCGTTTATGTTCAATCGGAACCCTGTTGGAATAATAACTTGAAGATGAATGAGAACCTTGTTGAAATTCATATGGGCCCTATGAAAATTAATTTGTCTGATATGCAACTGGATAAGAATCCTACGAAGATTCATAAGAATTTTATTCAATTTAATAAGAATCCCATTACAAAATCAAAGTTGTCTTGCCAAAACCAACTTTTTGCTGGGGAAAAATTTGTTTTTCTGAGGAAAACCAACATGTACAAGGTAAAAGTTGCGTTTCCTGACCAAAACCAACTTTTACCAGGAAATATGTTTTATATTTATATTTGCATTTATATTCATATTTATATTAATATGTATATTTATATTCATATCAATATTTATATTTATGTTTATATTTATATACGTATATTTGTATTTATATGTAAGTTTATGTTACATGTATATCAATATTTATCTTTATTTTTCCATGTTTATATATATATATATATGTATATTTACATATTTAAGCATGTGTATATTTGTATTTGTTCTATTTATTTTTTCTATTTATGTATTTATGTATTTATATATTTGTATATTTACATATTAATATATTTATAATATATTTACAAATATATAAAATATTAATAATATATTATGGTTTTGTATTTTGTTCATATTTTTTTCAATATTTATATTTTATATAATTTATATTTTATAATATATATTATATATATATGTATATATATTTATTTATATTATTATATATATATTATATATGTATATATGATATTATATTATATTATTGTATATATTATATATTTATATATATATTTATATATTTATATATTTGTATATTTATTTATATATATATATTTATATATGATTTATATTCATATTATCTATATATCTATATCTTTATCTATACATCTATATATCTATAATTATATATATAATATAAGATAGATATTCGTCGAATATCGATATATCTATCATCTATATATCTATATATCTATCCTATATATATATATATTTCAATATCTCTATATATATATGTTATTTTATATTTTAATATATTATATAATTAATTTTTTATATATTTTTTAATTTTTATATATTGTATATTTATATATTTATATATTCATATATATTATATATTTATATATTTTTATATATTTATATATTTATATATTTATATATTTATATATTTATATATTTCTATATATTTTATATCTATTATATTTATTTATTATTGATTTTTCATATTTATATATTCATAGATTTATATATTTATATTTTTATATGTTTAAAAAATTATATATTTATATATTTATATATGTATACATTTATATATTTATATATTTATATGTTTATATATTTATATATTCATAGATTTATATATTCATAGATTTATCTATTTATATATTTCTATTTTCCTATTTATATATTTGTATATTGATATCTTTATATTTATGTATATATATATATACGTATGTGGATTATATAGCAGTCTCCATGTTATTGAAGCAGAACTCGAACCTCACTTGATGCAAGGCACCTCTGCAGTTTGGAGGCTGCGCGCCTCCTCCTGCATCTCCTCCAAATCTCTGCACTCCAGGACAGACAGAACCCCCTACCCATCCTGGCGGACCCTATCCTTCAAAGCTTCCGGACTGAGCACAGATGCTCCGACACCTTTCTTCTCTTCCTGAGCATCTTGAAATTGGGGGCACAGGCTGACACGGCTCGATTGATGGAGATGATTTAATAATCAAGTACAAACTTAGAAATGCGGGCACTGATTTGCAACACTTCTTTCGCTTGATTTCCAAATCGTGCGCCGGGAGACATAGGGCTGCGACATTTGCAGCAAAAAGTTCTGCGCAGCCTCGACTGCCACATCAATAGCCATGGCAACGTGGCCTGGATCCAGGAAGTTTCGGATCCTCAAGCAGCGGCGTTTAGCTTCAAATGAATGAAAAGAGATGCACAAGGGGAACCTTTCCAAACAATCATGACTTCATATGTGTTGCAGCACATGCAACCTTGAAAGCCGAGCATCCAGTCCGGGATCTTGGATCTTTTGTCCCTTCGGGCGTATCTCTGGTCAGCAAAGATCATGACTCCATAATCGCCTCGGGCTCCGCCGTTTCAAGCACAAACTGGCAGGCAAAATGGCAGGAACCTGGTGGGGGGGGGGGGGGCTGCCCAATTCCAAGCAAGAGACGCTTGGAACGGATGACGCGGCCAAGACATTGTGAGGCCTGCCTCATGGCATCGAAGTTGAGGAACTCTGACTCCTCACAGGCACCCAAGGGGATGGCTCCGATTCAAGGCATCTCTGCGGAAGCACCTCAATGGCACTGGGTGGGATACTGCAGCTGCTCAAGTGCCGGTGAACACATGCCACGTGAGGATCTGTCTGACCGCCTTGCCCACAATCCTACCCTAAGATTGCAAAGCTGCGATCCTTGATGTCGTAGTGCTGGCGGAGAAACTCCAGCCTAGAACAAGAGCTCTTGACCCCAGCCCACGGTTGATGCATGGGCATGCAGCTAATGCAGCTGTAGGTCTACCAGTGTTGTAGGTTCTATAGAAACATCAGCATGAGAAGCTTTCTGCCAATGTGAATGCTCTGCACAGCACCAAAGGCCACAGAATGATCAAATGCTTCCTTATGGGTGCACCTCGCCCGCAGTTCTCGAGACAGCGTGTACTGAAACGGAACCTCAGTTGGGATGTCGATGACAAGCTTTCAGCTCTCCAAGCAGTCGGAAACTCATATCAGATATTGCATATTCTAAGCAGTCTTTCGGCAGTATGCGCAGCGGCTGAACAACAAGCACAAGCCAGAGGGCTCCAAACAGCACGACGCAGCGGCCGTAATGTCGATCAAAGTCGATACCCTCAGCCACCTGATCAGGTCGCATTCTTCATGCATCTCGCAAGCTAACTCAAACAAGCAAAACTTCACCCACCCATTGACCTGCATCAAGCGACCACGCGTGTTGGCATGAGTTCAAGTAACAATCCTCTAAAGCTTACTGTAGGGACAGCCTGAGAGAAATGCAACATTGCAGGTGTCACAGCCTTTCCGCGAGCAACGCTGAGAAAGACAGCTCCTTGTCCAGAGTCACAGGCCTGGCCGCAATCTGCAAAAATCCGGAGACTCTTGGGCTGCAAAACCAATTGTGAGAAGAAGCCGCGCCATCATAAACTTCTAACACCAACAACATGTGGCGAGAAGACATGTCTTGAAACCTCCAATTTCCTAACGCGCTTGGCGGTCGGCACAAAGAGACAAAGACCAAGATATACCAAGACTAAGCGGAGCAAATGCAAATCTACCCGAGAAAGTCGAAAGCCACAACAATCCACGCCTGGCGATAGAGGTTGAGGGCATATGTGGTGGCAACCACGTCCTCAGCGCAATAAGCCTGATGCAACGCCTGACCTAGTACGACACTGCACCTCCGCTGTTTGTCCTCCCACTACAAAGCGTTCTGGGACCGCTTGGGCAAGTTCAGGCAAGATCTTGTGTACCTGTGTTTTTGAGTCCAGCGGCGACTGTCTCAATGAAAACCAGCTTGTGCTTCAACACCCGAGAGATGACACCTGTGGGCGAGGAAGGCAAACTTAGAAGCTGTTCATCACTGGAAGGTTCCACGCGCTGCGATGACAAACAGGTCTCGGTCCCAGATGAGGCACAACAAGTACACAGACTGAGCGCGCATGTGTGCGCACATGTGTGCGTGTGCGCGCGCACATCTTGTGCGTTTGTGTGCGCACATGTGTGTGCGTGTGCGTGTGCGTGAGCGCGAGAGCGCGCGCGGGGCCGTGGGCGCATGGGCGCATGGGCACGTGGGCACGTGGGCACGTGGGCGCATGGGCGAGGGGCGCGTGGACATGTTGGCGCGGGCGCGTGGGCGCGTGGGCGCGTGGGCGCGCAGCAGACGGCTTCTCCGAAGAAGTGGGACGTACCCTTCTGATGCATCTTCTTTGCATCTTGTAAAGCAGACTGCAATATCGCGTGACGGTCCCCATCAGCTCTGCACTGCTTCAAGCCCTTCCCTGCACTGCTGTTGGATCCAGCAGGCAATCTTGCAAGTCCAGGCAGGCCTGTTTCGTACCACTTCTCCAAAACTTGCTCCAAGTAGCGGTACGACGTGAAGAAACATACCTCGGAGAACAGCTTTGACAACAACGCAGACTTGATTGTGGAATTGCGGCTAGCGCCGGTTAAGATATCGTTAGCTCAAGCACTTCTTGGCCGCAGGCTGCAGGTAGAAATGAATTGAAACCGAAGGCTCTCAGACGGTGGCAACTCTGCATCTGGAAAAGATTTCGCCAGGATGCTACTCCATCGGGCACGGTCTTGACCAGTTCCTCCAGCAAGCTGCCATAAGCCATCACGACACTCGGATCCTGCACAACAGTCCACCATTCACTTAAACATGCTTGGCCTGGACAGATTACAAGAGCATTGCATGTCAGCTTGCAGAACTACGACATCGGCCGCGGCCCGGTTCAGCTGCACTGCGTCCTCTCGCATGCTGAAGCGCGAGGAGATTGGCACCTTCAAAGGTGCCCCCCCCACACACCCCCAAGACGACAGAGACCGAACGATGTATCGACATTGCACCTGGTCCACACCATGGGTCACGATCAGCGGGCACAGACATTTTCTCTCCATGGTAATGGAGAAAGACTCAGTAGCCACCACGTTGGACATGCCGAGGATCCTGAGCTCAATGAGACTTAAAAAATTCGAAGGGGCAGCTTCTGCTGTAAGGCATTCTGCAGCTTCTGCTGCTCGGTGTGCACTGAGGACCTGGTACACACAGCAGAAGCAGACGCTCCAGTTTAGCGTCTTTGGGTACATCTCCAACGGGGAGATGGTTCCGGACGTCAGCACCACCGACTGGTACCGCTTCAGGACTGGTCGGATCGCGATCGAGGCATCCAAGCAGCGCAGGATCAGCGTGGGGTCGTAGATGCCTGAGCCGCAGGCCGCGTTCGAAGACCAGACTACCAGCAACCGTCATCATGAATTGGGAGCTGGTTCTGGTCAGTTCTTGTGAACCCGGTGCCTTGTGCTTCAGGGTATGGATCGACGATGATGCTGAAGCCCTGCGAGTACGTTCCCAGCAAGGTCACGAAGTCAGCCACTTTGGTGATTGGAGTGAACTCATCGAGGTTTGCCACCTGCAGCGTGTTCAGCCTCAGGCCATACACCAAAGTTGATGGAGTAACTTATGCGAAGCACACATCGCTTGAGTCATACATGTCGTGCCGACTGTCGCAAGCATGTCATCTCGCCGAGTTGCAGAGATCTTAACCGCTCGTGGCAGAACTTGAGCGACTTGGAGTCCACTTCCTTAACCGGCGAAGATTCACTCGAGGCTCATGATGGTGGATGCCGAGGGTTGAAGAAGCGTAAAGTGTAAAGCAAGTGACAGCTAGTGAGTTCCCTGACTTGGGGTTTGCCCTGTGTTGTTGCTATTTGTCTTGCTCTGTCTTGTCTCGGGCGATTTCGGCCTACAAGATCACTAAAATCACACTGCAAGGCAGCACTGTTGATATCTACAAGCTCCTGACCAAGCAATAAAATGCCGAGAACAGGAATTTCTGACCGGACACTTGACAAGTGTTGGCCCGTCTTTGCTTTAGTGTAAAGGCTGCGCCGAGCCTGTTGGTGGCTATCCGCCGCCTCGGCTTTAAACAAAACCGAATTGTGCCGAGAGCAGCAAATCTTGACCAAACATCGGCACACCTCTGTTTTGTAAGCGCAGGAGCGGTGCAAAAACTATTTGACTTGCAAAGCTGCAATCACCGAGCTTCTGCTGCAAAACCAAAAGGGGCGATTTGCCCCACACATGCTTGGCCAATATGTCATGTTGGACAGACAACCTGCGCCAAACGCGCTTGGGGAACAGGGCTTGTGATTTGCGATTTCGGAAGCGGTCTTACGCTTCAAAACTAGGGCCGCGGGCCAACTACTTGTGACTTGTCAGCTTGGAAAGATTTCAAAATACGCCAAGAACCTGCTAACCAGGGCACCGCGATGTCATCTGGGCAGAATAGCTAGGCCAAAACAGCTTAGGGACCAGGGCTTGTGATTTGTTACGTGGGACGGTACTTTCCCCAAAATCTTAAGGACCAGGGCAGGCAGGCTTACGCCAAGTAACTAAGAAGGGTTTTCGATGTATCATTTTGGAACTAGGTTGCTCCAGTCCCTCAAAAATGTTGAGAAGAAAGTTGAAGAAAGTATCTTTCTACGTCGATCTGCGCAAAGTCCAAGATTTGCGCCGGAGAACCTTCTAAATCCCTCTCGACACCTTTGAAAACGTGAAATAGCAATCAAAAAAGCCTGCTACAACCTTCTGAGATGCGTGCTTTGTAGCTGGCAGCTGGCCGATAAAAGCTTGTCTTATTTTAACGTATCAAATCTTCTTAAACTGTACTGAATGCTATCTTGTTCATCCTTCTTGCATTTCATCTTGTTCTCACAAGGCTGTAACTCAGATTGGCCACCCGCCCCTCCCCCTCAAAATGTCGTTGAATCTTTCTAAACGTTTCCCATTGGCTAGTGGGCATCTTGGGAGACTTACAGTGTCGGGCTTACCATTTCGCAGCTTCGAGTCGTGGCAGATGTATGCGGCCATCGACCCACTCTTACATGTCACATCGCTCGGTACAGAACCCAAAATATTTAGCCCTAAATCCTCTAGGAGTGGAGCACGGAGCAACACGACGTTTCTACCCATCATGTTACATGTTGCCTAGACAGACATGACTGCCCAACACTTCTTCCTCACGCACCATAGCAGCAATTCTTGTCCAAAGCGGAGGCGGGCCGATGCTCATATCAGCTCACAAGCAACCTACAGTAACTGGATTGCCGGCAATACTATACCCAATCACTAGAAGCTTCCGTTCTCGACCTGCAAGTGGCACACGAAATGCAGCGGTGAGTCGGCATCTTCCTCCATCTTGTGCGTAACCTCGGTGAGGGATACTCGGAGACACACACACACACACACACACACACACACACACACACACACACACACACACACGCATGTCGTGCCCCGCACAAGCACGACAAGCAAACGCATGAAATTTTAATGGGCAGCAGAGAGTGGGCCCTCACACTGTGCCCTGTCGACATGCAGGTAGCGTCGGAAGAAGTTGACCAAGCCTTGGCCCATGTGAAGCTGCATAAGCTGCATAAGCTTCAACCGGTCTCACTGACAGTAGCCTTTTTGGCAAGGGTAGCTACTTGATCGACCCTTACTTCGGAAGCGTGCGAACACATTAAACTGCACCAGGTCGCGGCGCAAAAGTGCGATGAAGTGCTCCGCACGGCGGATGTTCCTGGGTCTTTCGTTGCATATGTATATAATATATATATATATATAGATATATGTTTTGCTTTTTTATTTCTTACACATATATCTATATATATACACACATATATATGTATACATATATATATATTATATATGTCGTAGGTCCATCTGTTTGGAGCTGCCGAGGTTCCCGGGGATCGCCTCGCTGACCAGATCTTCAGGCAGGACTGGGCTTTGCAACTGGTCGGCCATGGCCTCGTCGATCCTCCGACCACACAGGGCTTCATGAAGGCTGCAGCTTGCGCTAACCTTGACGTGGGGCTTGACGCCTGGTTGTATAATGACTTCCTTAAATTTCCCTGCAAATGCCAGCGCTTCATCTCTCCTCTTATCGTTTTACAGTGTTTGCACGCAAACGCAAATGTAGGAGAAGGCCGGACAGAAAAGAAAGTTCGTCAGCATTCAGGATGTACTTTAAGCTATTTGGGAGACGCGCGCTGCTACTGAAAGGATGAAGCATCAAGAAACCACGTGTCAAGGGTAAGACCATACGAAAGAAGTTTGCAAAACAAAACACACCGCAGCATGAGATGCTCACATGCTCTGGCTAAGGCTGGAGCACAAGCCTTCTGCCGAGCGACTGGCCAGCTTGCCTTAATCCCTGTACCAGGCGTTTGTACTCCTGCCAGAAACGGAATTTGCAGAGCATCGGGCATCCGGGCAGCCGGAACCAGTGAGAAAGACGAAGGAGTCGGAAGGGCTCGGCTCGGTTCGAGCACGCATCGTGCACCACATACTGAACCCAAGAATACGCTCCCCAAGCTCCGCTAAATGTGCCTCCTGAAGACGGGAAGCATCCTCGCGCTTCACTCGGTCGACCTCGTTGCCCAGCCTGCATTTCAACGCACAAAACAACACGACCACGTGTGCCTGCAGCCTCATTCATGATCCAAGCCCTGGCTGTTTGGACTTACGCGTAGTGCTTCGACTCTCACACTTGCGCACGGCGGGCAAGGCTTCGACACTATTGTAAGACGCATGTCACCATGTAGGGCTTGAGGATGTTCAAGGCTTAAGGCAGGTTTCGGTCATTTTCGGTCTGATAGCTGGGAAAGTTGCCATGCAGTGCAACATGAAACAAGGGGGCAGAAATTGTTTGTCTAATTCGGCCGTTGGCTTGCAATACGTCACTTTCACAATCTACACAATAACACCGAAGCCTAATCGTTTGACGTTTGAAGTCGGCCCACGCGCATAAAGTCGAAGCATGTCGAAGCACAAACTGCGAAGCCGCAAGATCACGCCGTTTTTTCTGGAGCGCGGAATATGAACATCCATCGAATCGACACGTGGCACCCAATGCTTCAGAAAACGAACGTGACGCATGTGAAACCAACTGCTTGTCGCTGTGTGTTTCCGTAGCTTTGTGTGCAAATGGACGAGCACATGAAAACAACCGAATCTCATGTTTTTAGGTACTATTGGGCAGGGGCAGACTGCGTCTCGGACACGGGTCCCAACTTGGAGACCGCAGGAGGTTGTGCGAGGTCCACGCGAGGTGTGCTGCAGGAACCCCAAACTCAAGCCCGCATCCCGAAGCCGGAGGGAAAAAAAGCACTAGATTAAATAAGCTCAACTGCATGCGGCCAACTGCACACCCTCCCCATGCACCTCGTGAGGTTGCCGAAGGACTGGTCGAGCCTGGCTCGTTGATCCACACGACTCAGCCCTTGCTTTTTGCGCGACAGGACGTGCAATCACATGCATCACGCAGCCAAGCTGGTCCTCTGCCGGTTCAACTTGACGCTGAGCGACTCAATGCAAACATCGTCAATGTTATGGGCCTTCCGGCAGGTCATAGCGAACCGGGAACGCTCTTTCTTCGGGAATTGTCTCTAACCAAGCTTCAATGGCCATCGCTTTTCCGCATTGTGCCGCTGATAGCTGCTGGGGAACTATACATGTGTGGCGCTGAAACTCCGGTTTGGTGCACCAAGCCTAACCACCTGCAAATACCAGGAGCAGCGCTGCTTGCCTGTGGATCGCAAGTGGGGCGCCGGGAGCGGCGCACCCGATCACGGACATGCCTAGTGCCCCAATTGCCGGCGTACCACTCGCGGCTAACACCGTTGCACCTTCTTTTGGGGAGATGCCCCTGCCACCTGCCAGTGCCAGAGCCATCGCGCCACGGCATTGGGATGCCAAACGCTGCCAAGTCGCAGCGGCAGGGGCCACCCGAAAGCACTGGCACATGCGAAGGGCCCCAGTCGGCATTAGACCTTCTGCTAAGGGATCACCGCCAGCCATCATTGCCGCACCCGACTTGGAAACACCCACCCAGTTGAAGAGTGACCAACTTGCAGCCATGCTGCCAGCAACTGGGCTAGGCCGTGACAAGCCCAAGAGCATGTCCTTTGGGCCTCCGAGCCTGTTCTCTTCCATCACAGCCTTTAGGGCTGCAGCAGCAGGGATGCCTACTCGCCGAGGAATTCCAGCAGTTCCCTTCTCCGTCTCCGCCACATCGCGGTAGTCACCTTCCTGATCTGTTCCTATCTGTAGCAGAGCAGGCGGCTTTCCACGCTGCACTTCTGCTTCGAAAACCTCCAGTTCTCCTCCCACTGGCACGCAGCCCAGCAGATCAACCATAGCTGACGCAGTGGTGCCTGGCAGGAGGAGCCCGACGAATCCCCCAGGAACCGCCTGGCCATTAACCCAAACGGCTGGTGCTCCAGGTTGTTCCGGCGGTGCTGCCAGCATCCCGGCCTTCACGGAGGTTGGCCACTTTTTGTCTATGGTCCCGAGCGTGCGTGCCAGACCAGGTGCGGAAATTGCGGGGTCACCCAGCAGAAGGATGCAGCCTGCATCGCCCAGCTTCTGCAAGTCCATGTCCAAGGTATCAGGGGTCAAAGCAAAACCCTGTGCGACACGTCCGGGCTGCACATCCATAACACCCAGCTGCAAAGTCGAACCTCCCGACGTGCAAGCTATGACCGTAACCGCTCCACCTAGGCCCGAGCCAATGCTCTGAACTATGCTGGCCGCTCCAGCAGAGAGCCTGCGCGGAATTAGGACCACTGCAAAGCCCGCTCCTCTGGATCCAACAGCTGCCAATACTTCATTTACCGCCGCTTGTGCATCTGCCTGGGCCGACTCTGCGACACCGCCGAGCGCTTGCAGGCCTCTTGGTGCGCCCAATCTTCGGCCAAGGCGGGACGAACTTCTTGGAGAGAACGTTAAGCTACACACAGCCACAGCCAATGCGCCAGCAGCCTTTTCCACCCAACGTGGCGTGCGCCTGTGCCTGTCATGAGGGGAAGCACAGACTACAGGCTGTAGCGCTCTTTGAGCTGCCGTAAAGCCTGCATCTGTCCGCAGCTTCGACGCTAGCGGTTGAGGGCGGACAGCAAGCATGCCAGCACCAGCGCGGCAACTCACTCGTAAGCCCATATGCTTGATCATAATTCTGCGGTGCACGAACATCAAATATTCCAGGGCGACCACGTATCCCTGTGCTGACAAGTGAACGACCAACGTTCCGCCTAATGTGCAGAGATTTGGACCTGCCCTACGATTCCCATTAACAGTTGCCGCTTTCGAGCGTTTCTGCGGTGCTTTGTCCGGGTCTGCCTACAACACACATGTAAGAAGGACAGCTTTGTTCCCAATGACTCCACATTGCCACAATCATTCAGCAAGCTCGCCAGCTTCACGTCTCAACGTCTCAGCCTCTTGAACCCCTTGTCCCATCATGAGGACGCGTTCCGATATCGCAAGAAGACGTATAATCCAGCCAACTGCGGCCAGCTGGCAGAGATTGGCAGAGCTAAGGAAGTGGAGTTCCGTAGATTCGCCTCTGGCTCGCTCTTCGAGCCGCCACAGCGGTACATTGTGCATGCTGCGGTGTGCAAGGCTGTAGTCGCGAGTGTGCCCCTGCTTTGAAGGAAGCGAAATCTTGTTTAAAGTTTGGCGCTGCTGCCAGCTGGGAGCTTCAAACAATTGGGCAGAATTCAAAAGCATCATGCAGTCAAGGCTTGAAGGGCTTCGTCCCATGCCTTTTTGACACCGGGATCTGTCTCGGGCCAAGTTTGTCCTCAGCTGAAAGCCAAGTAACCCCACGCGCAGAGTTGCAAACTACTGCACATACACTGTATATGGCCATGACAGTGCGGTGACAATGGGCAACCCAGGCTCCTTGGACGGTCAACGCGTTCAAGGCTGCTGGTCTCCCCTCGTGGGTCATCTTGCCTGAACCAAAGAGTTCATGAAGCAGGTGCCCTGGTCAGGACTGGTGCCCCCTGGTGTCAGTCATGGCTTTATATTTCAAATTTGTGAACCCTTTATCATCGACTTTGATGCCATACCAGGTAACCCAGCAGCGTGACAGCTTCCTCTCGAATCATGGCATCACCATGGTTGGTAAAAGGACCCGCCAGCTGGCACACTTGAGCCTCTCGACCTTCAAGCAAGTCCCCCAGACACTTCAGGGCGCCATGTACGACGATGGAGGCTGGATCCTTCAAAGAATGGGAAAGGCTGTCAAGTAGCGAGTCCTTGTCTTGCTCCAGGTTCTTCAAGGACTGCAGGGAGGCCAATCGGACATACGCATCTTGGTGCGTAAGCTGCCTTCTCAAGTCTTCACAGATCTTTGTATTGAAGGTCGCACATTGCCCTAGGACCCCAATCGCTGTGGACTTGAGCACCACATCTTCATCAGCGGCCAGTTTCAGCAGCATCGCCGTCACATCGGCCTGCCCACGCTGCGATACGTAAGGCAGAAGCTCGACTGCTGCGCAGCGCGTTGTCACTTGGATTTCGTTGTCGATAAAATCCTGGGCACAGTGGCAGGCTCGTCTGATTGAACAGCTGTGGCCACGATATCGGCCGACTGTACTATAGCCAACACAAGCCTACCCTCTTCCCTGGGACGCCGCTGAGACCTTCCAAGGACCTGCAAGTGTTTACACATTTTACACCTACCTGAGGCCTTCTTGAGCCAGAGGCTTGAGCGCCTCACAATTTCATTTTAGGTTCACCCGGCTGTGCCTGCAGCCTAGGAGCTACAAACTCCAAATCCTACAACCACTTTCGATGCAGAGGGGACTAGGAAACCCTCCACCGCTGAACTTACTACCAAAAACACGACTCCAAACTTTTCGAGACCATTTGGAAAAAAGTAGCCGCTAGCCTCTAGCCAAAATGTTTTGCATCCACAGCTGTGCCCAGTCACCAGCAACGGACCCACATCTTTGCCTTTTAGAAGCTCCTTGAGGACGGTCTGACAACCAGTCTGCGTGGCAGGCTTGCCTAGGCGGAGGCCGTTCAGCAGGTCCTGAATTCGCAGGCACTGCACTTTAAGAGAAGGGTACACGCCGGATGCAACGTTAAGGGCAGGGGTCTGCCGAACTGATACACTGGCACGTTCTCCGAAGAGTTCTGGAGAAAGTGCCCCTGCATCCGAGGTGCTACTTGGAGATCGTCAGGCAGATCGTGATCGGCGATGAGTTGGAGCAACGGAGTCTTGCAAACCTCGCACCCAGAGACCATCTTCTTGCACAAAGCCTGCAGGCAGAAGGAATCATGCCGTATCTTGGCCGTAGATACTCGGATTCTCGGATGCATCGGATGCATCGGTGAAGTTTTTGGACTGCTGGGCCTGCGCCATCAAACCCTAACTGCACTCATTTTTTCCTGCCTTGGCTGCCAGGCACACGGCCTCTTGAGCTCGGGGGATGCCGGCTTTCGCAGCCGGCCCGACCACACTGACTGCCATCATGACCTGTGCAAATGACGAAACAGCCCTCAGATCAACTCGATGCATTTGCCATCACTACCGCTTTAGGTCCAAAACTCTCTTGGTCATCTCCGCGTTTTGGCATGTCATGTGTTGCAGCCCTGCATTATTGGGTATGATGGCTGCATCTGTGCCGGGGTAGCTTCTGAATTTTCTGGTCCAA
Source organism: Symbiodinium natans (assembly GCA_905221605.1). Lineage (NCBI taxonomy): Eukaryota > Dinophyceae > Suessiales > Symbiodiniaceae > Symbiodinium > Symbiodinium natans. Next base: position 161,124 of record CAJNDS010002671.1, on the reverse strand, counting down.
TGGTTGCCTGGGGCTGCTGCGACATACTTGCGCTATGAAACTGTGCCGGGGCGGGGCGGGGGGGGGGGGGGGATTGCATTTGATCTTGAAAGCGGCACATCTGCTTCAGGTAGGTCGCAGCGGCAGGCCATTCGTGGCTTTGAAAGCTGTGAGAGTTCTTCAGGTAGCCTTGGCTGGAGCTCGAGCCCTGCACCTGGTCTAGGAAGCCTAATAACGCCTGAAACAAGGAATGGATGAACCATACCGGCACTATCCAGCTCCAGCGCTGTCTTCCTTGCCGTGTACATAAAGCATTGCTTTTAACGGGCCGTTCTAATTGCCACGCATGACAAATGAATCATGCTGCACATGACATCTGAAGGTCCAGGACATGAAATAGCAACGGCATAGGGCACAAGCTTATCCCCCGCATCCCCTGTGATCAGGTGGCCACAGACTGGAAACCCAAGTTCAAAAGCCCCAAGTGCAAGTCTTGCCCGAATGCTGAGCCAATCAAGGCAAGCAGCGCCATACAACAGAAACGAGCCTGTCGTCGACCGTTTCAGAATAAGAAGCCATGCGTTGGATCACCGCCTGCATGGAGCATTCTTGCAAGCTCCGACTTGACAACATGAATGAGATCTGCCATATTGTTGACAGTCCTGTTCCTTGTCCTAATTCTGATGTTTACCAGTATACCTACGGTACCAATGCACAGTCTTGCAGTCCTGGCAGTCTGCGCCACCCCTCCGCTTGAGCTCGCCGAAGAGCCCGCGCAAGATCTGCAGAACGTGCGCAGGAGGCATGAAAACTGAAGCCACATCAACTGGGCATCTGCTCATGCTGCACCTCTGGACGCGATGCAGGCGAGAGCGATGCCAAGTGATCCGAGATCAATAGCAGGTGCTCTCCTGACGACTTGAGAAGTCTTTTGAACAATTTCGGTCAATTCAATGCGTGTGAACATGTCCGTAAACCGAAAGGTCGCTAATGGCAAGCGTGCTCTGTAAAGAAGCGGCTTGGAAATCCTACCTCTACTGACCAAAGCACCTTCGGAGGTGTGTAGCTCGTGTGTCATCGCCTGCACCAAGACAGTGGATTGGAGTGGGAGGGCCGCGAAGGATCCGGGAATTCTGGGCAACCCGAGGCTCAATAAGCAGCACGATCGGCACGCCTTGACCGCCGCTTCATGCTCACAAGGCGCCACTCTGACCAAGACGGCGGCTGCTCGGGCGCGCTGGAACGGCACCTGATGGGAGTGGGGCGATGGTGTCAAATCGGAGTACCTTTCATTGCCCGGAATCGTAGGAAACAACCGAGAAGCCAGGAGACTTCAACTGATGCGGCAACAGACAGTTCAACAAAAATGCCCAGCTGAACTTCAGAACACCCAGGTGATCGTCTTAAGGGGAGCTTGTCGAACGCAACCCAACGCACGACACCCCACCAGTCATGCAATGCGCATCACATGCATCATGAAGGCGCCGGACGAACTCCTCCTGATCCCTGAGATGCTGCTTGAAACAGGACCCTGCCGTACTTGGGCTCTCACTGACCCTGCTGGCATTCTTCAACCTGCGTGTCCTTAGACTCAGACCTTTTCTTGCATCCTCCCATGTCAGCCATGGGCTGAGATAAGATGTCACCGAACTTACGTATCAACTTGTCGAAACGAGACGGGGGCGGCAGTTTTGACAGGTTGGAGCAGGGTGGTTCCCTGGCTTTGTCACACCTCTCCTTCTCAATGCTCTGGTTCCTTCTCAGCTGGAATGAACATCCCGTGGCGAACTGCTTCCACTAGTCATGTGTTTCAAGGGCGCATGCTCGATTCTGACCAGAAAAACAAGGCCGTGCGCAACAAGCTGTAGGTAGTGCACTCAATTGCAAGGACGAATCCGGTGACAAGCTGCCGGCAAATGGACGAGCTACGAGTACTGCCGAGTGGGCAAAGTCTGGTGGGATGGGACTGCAGCACAGCAGTGAAGGCCTTTGCCGGCACCAGCTCCTCCAAGAGCAGGTTTATCACAGCAGCTTCGTCCCGCTTTCCCACCTGCAAGACAGGCACATCTGCTTTGCCAGCAGATCGCAACACACACGCTACAGACTAGAATGTGAAATTATTCGAAACTATTCTGCACGAAAAAGCAGGGTTACTCAGCATCAAGAGGTTGATGGTGTTCAGTTGGCACGGGCCTTGACAAGGGCATCGCACATCCTCCCGTGCGCAGCACGTTCCACTTGCATGAAAGCAATGAGGAGGCTAGCCACCTTCTCAGAATCTGCAAGGTGCTCTACTTCTTGGAAGTGTGACCAGCCAGCTTCCTTGGCTTCGTCGGCAGCAAAACACATGGCCCCGACCAGCCAGGATAGCGTGTGCAGATGGCCCGCTGCCATGTGCACCAGAACCTCCATGATCTCGACCGCAGCATGCCAAGGTACATCGTTGCCGTGTGGTGTGCAAGTCTCAAGCTGTTCTCGCAGGCCGCTGGCTGTGTCGGAGTCGTGGCAAAAAAGCTGCTTTAAAGAGTCACGAGCTGCTTTTCGAATTTCTTGCCGAGAATCCCGCAACTTTCCAGCCAGAGCAGGCACCGAGCGATCCAAGCACTTGTCGCCCAGCTGCGCCAAGGCCTTGATAGCCACAAGGACGTGCTCGACATCAGACGACAGGCTTGCAAAAGCCGGCTCGACGTCTGTAAGTAAGGACAGCTGTAATGGCTGCTGCCCGTCTGAATACAATGACAAGGGAAAACGGTCCTGCAAACTTTGCGAAACTGCCCAGCTGGTGGAATGGAAGGCCCTGAAAAACTGCAAGGAGATCAATGCCCATTCGCAAAGAATTCCGCACGCAACGCTGAACTTGGCTTGATGTCCGGGCGTAAACGTTTCTCCCATCTCCAGGGCCAATGCTTCAGCTCGGAGCACGTGCGTCTCTCGCATGTTGGCTTGGACCACCTCCTCAGGAAACTCCTGCAAGCTTCGTAGGAACTGTTGTGTTTCGACACACATTAACGCCCTCAAGTTGTCCCAACCGGGATCCTGGATCGACCGTGGTAGTCGAATCGAACTTCTCACAGATGGGCAGGATGTGATGAGACAGAAGACAGCCGTCAGGCATTGGTACATATGCCGATGCGGCCTGTGGATGGCCATCAACTCATAAAGGTAGTTACGGTCCAGCTTGTTGATGATCTCTGTGCCCTCCCTCCTCAGAATTCCCGCCAGCTTCTGACCAAAATCCTCGGACACAGGAGATTCTAGGACGAGCTTTTGACACAGCGTCGGCACCCCGGACAGCTCGGCAAGCCTCGCTTTCAGCTCTCCAATTGTATCATCGAGGCCTGCCTCCAACTCCAGCTCCTGGCCATTAATCCTTCGGATGCGCACCAACACCTTTGCATCGTCCATGGCACTAGAACATAGAGTCTAGTACACGCGAGCCATGCAGTTGCCGATGTGATGGCGATGATGATGATGATGATGATGATGGTGGTGATGATGACGACGACGAACGTTTTAGTTAGTGTTGCTTCTCGTGGTTTGTAGTTGTGTGTTTGTTTGGGTTTCGCGGTGTTTTTGCATGTATGTTGCGCCTATGCATGTGTACATGTGTGCAAGCATTGGTGTATGCACATGTGCGCGTTTGTACACACGTGTAGTGTGAACATTATTGACATTATTGATCGTGGTAGTGGTAGCAGCAGTAGCAGCCGTAGCAGATGCAGCAGCGGTAGTAGGAGTAGGAGTAGGAGTAGGCGTAGGAGTAGCCATAGGAGTAGCAGTAGGAGTAGCAGTAGTAGTAGCAGTAGGAGTAGGAGTAGGAGTAGGAGTAGGAGTCGGAGTAGGAGTAGGAGTAGGAGTAGGAGTAGGAGTAGGAGTAGTAGTAGTTGTAGTAGTAGTAGTAGTAGTAGGAGAAGAGTAGTAGTAGTAGTAGTAGTAGTAGTAGTAGTAGTAGTAGTAGTAGTAGTAGTAGTAGTAGTAGTAGTAGTAGTAGTAGTAGTAGTAGTAGAAGTAGAAGTAGAAGTAGAAGTGAAAGTAAAAGTAGAAGTAGTAGTAGTAGTAGTAGTAGTAGTAGTAGTAGTAGTAGTAGTAGTAGTAGTAGTAGTAGTAGTAGTAGTACTAGTAGTAGTAGTAGTAGTAGTAGTAGTAGAAGTAGAAGTAGAAGTAGAAGTAGAAGTAGAAGTAGAAGTAGAAGTAGAAGTGAAAGTAAAAGTAGAAGTAGAAGTAGAAGTAGTAGTAGTAGTAGTAGTAGTAGTAGTAGTAGTAGTAGTAGTAGTAGTAGTTGTTGTTGTTGTTGTTGTTGTTGTGGTAGTACGAGTACGCGCGTCATGGATATTTGACGCTGCGTCTTCGTCACAGCACGCCTGCAAAAACCCTGTAATATGCGATGTTTCCAGATGTGGCATCACCCGAGTTGCCAGGGCGGGAAACTACTTGTTTCGTGCGCGACGTGCTTGTCTAGCATCTGGGCTTCACAGGTTGAGTTTTTGTAGTGTTCAAGGGAAGAGTCAGAGAAACAGTGTTGCAAAAAAACCCTGTATCCTGAAACCAAAGCCTGAAGTGCAAACCCCAACGTCCTATGTGCTGAAACCCCACACCCAAAAGCCTGAAGTGCTCGCCCAAAAGTCCTGTGTGCTTAAACCTGAAACCCTAAACCCTAAACCCCACAGCTTCAAGTGGAAGCCCAAAAGTCCTGTGCGCTTAAACCTTCCTGCTGCCCAAAACCCCACAGCTTCCCCACAGCTTCAAGTGGAAGCCCAACGTCCTGTGTGCTTAAACCCTGGAAGTCCAAACGTCCTGTGTGCTTAAACCCTAAAACCCAAAACACCACAGCTTGAAGTCCTCCCCCTCTCCCCCCCCGCACCAGCCCCAAGCCCCCCCCCCCCCAAAGCCAAGCCAAGCCAATTTAAATCATAAATTATTCGCGCATGGCTCTCATGGGAAATCCAAGACCCTCATAGGAAATCCTAGGCCCTCATAGGAAATCCAAGGCCCTCATCAGAAAAAGCATTTTTCCAGAAAATGTAAAATAAGCTCAAAACTCGAGTTGTGAAGGGGTAAAGTTATAAAAAAAAAAAGAGGCCCGCATAGGAAATCAAAGGCCCTCATCAGCAAAAACATTTTCCCGCCCTCCCCAGAAAATGTAAAATAAGCTCAAAACTCGAGTTGTGAAGGGGTAAAGTTATAAAAAAAAAAAGAGGCCCGCATAGGAAATCAAAGGCCCTCATCAGCAAAAACATTTTCCCGCCCTCCCCAGAAAATGCAAAATAAGCTCAAAACTCGAGTTTTGAAGGTGTAGAGTAAGGAATAACACGGCGTCAATTGTCCATGACGTTCTGAATCACAGTAATCATAGTAATCATACTAATCATAGTCATCATAGTAATCATAGTAATCATAGTAAATCATAGCAATCATAGTAATCATAGTAATCACAGAAATAACAGTAATCACAGTAATCACAGTAGTCACAATAATCATAGTAATCATAGTAATCATAGTAATCATAGCAATCATAGTAGTAGTAGTAGTAGTAGTAGTAGTAGTAGTAGTAGTAGTAGTAGTAGTAGTAGTAGTAGTAGTAGTAGTAGTAGTAGTAGTAGTAGTAGTAGTTGTTGTTGTTGTTGTTGTTGTTGTACTAGTACTAGTACTAGTACGAGTACTAGTACTAGTACTAGTACTTGTACGAGTACTAGTAGTACTAGTAGTAGTAGTAGTAGTAGTCGTAGTAGTAGTAGTAGTAGTAGTAGTAGTAGTAGTAGTAGTAGTAGCAGTAGTAGCAGTAGTAGTAGTAGTAGTAGTAGTAGTAGTAGTAGTAGTAGTAGTAGTAGACGAAGTAGTAGTAGACGAAGTAGTAGTAGACGAAGTAGTAGTAGTAGTAGTAGTAGTAGTAGTAGTAGTAGTAGTAGTAGTAGTAGTAGTAGTAGTAGTAGTAGTAGTAGTAGTAGGAGGAGAACGACTGCATTGTTTTCGTGCAAAGAACTTGTACATCTCAAACGAGTAAGTTACATATACACAAACGCTGCACATGCTTGTTTAGTGTGCAGCTTATTGAGTTGCCGTGTGTGCTAGCCAAGGGTTACCTCAAACACTCTTGCTTCGGCAAGTCCGGGAGCAATTCTGGCATACCTGCAAGCATGCTGAAGACATGCAGACTACCGCATAGACTGCAACCTGGCCTGTCACCTCTTATCTAACAGGCCTGCAACTGGCTGCAGACTACGAGCCCTGCTCATCTTTTCAGGTATTCCGCAATCCATGCTGAATTACTCCAACAAATCCTTAGTCGGTCAACCTTACCTTTGTCAGCAGCCAGAGACGGCTCACAACATAAGAACGTCAAGATTGCAACCTTATCTTGCATCCACGATCTTCTGGGGCTCCTCCTCAATGTGCTTGCGAAGCGAGAATGTCAGCAAGAGGCTTGGAATCATGAAGAGGCCTCCATATAGAACATATGCGCCCATTCTCCACGTGGGAGCACCAGGAGCAATAGGATCCAAGAACTGAAATACGACGCCAAAGCAGACAGCCCCTATTGCACCGCTGATTTGGGTTACGAGGTTCAAAGTGGCTTGCAGCATTCCCTGTTGCTCAGCAGAGCTAGACTTGCCAACAAGAGCCACCAAGACAGCGGCGCTCATGAGCGGGAGGCCACCGAACAAAACGCATTCGAGATAGATGTGCCAATGCTTTGTCGCGAGCATTATGATGACACTAGCCATTCCAACGGATATGGTGCTGGTGGCTAGCACTCCCACCCGGCCAAGGGCAGGAAGAAGTAGGTTCACCCCAATGGCCATCCATGCTATGGCGGAAACTGCATCCAGAAGCCCCCCCATGTAGTTATCTTGCCGGCTCCAGGCGAAATGCTGCTGCAGGAACCTGGCTAGAATTGCAAGCCAGCCAGTGTAGTGAAAAGCGTCAATCACACCAATGGCCGCCAACTTCTGAACTAAAGGGCTCTGTAGCAATGCACGAAAGGAGGTTGTGGGAATCAACAGGGACCAAGAGAAGGGTATCCTCTTCTCCTGTGCCAGTGACTCCGGCAACCAGAAGATAGCCAGCAGCAAGTCTATGAGCTTTCCGACCATACCCACCATGAGCGCCATCCTCATGCTCAGGACACTTCCCAGCAAGGCCCCCAGGAGCCCGCTGAAAATGCATGTGCCTTCCACAAAAGTGATTGCACGAACGATGCTGGGGGCATGGTCGATGCGATCAACGTACCACGCTGTTGGCACGGCGAAATAAGGGATCAATCCAAGAAAACCAATCCAATAGTCCCACCAGACCTGCAGCTGTGCAAACAAAGCGAGAGATGCATCATTCAAGTTGGCAAGCCTAACCCCACACACCAAGAGTCAGAAGAGTGGCAAGACATTTCACACTAGGCCACCGGACTGGAAGGTTGAACCAGGCCACAGCAGCACCGGCGGCGCTGGTGATTGCCTAGCTTGGCCAGAACAGAGTTGGGGATGTACCCGCCTAAGCGTTTCTCCTCAAAAAGCTTTGCAGACCAGGATGCCATGCTTGTCCGAATCGTAATGATTGCCGGTCGCCTTCCGAGCGAGTCGCTGAGTGCACCAAGCCTGGCCAGCTAGCCAGCACAAATGCATCTCCTCAACCAGAACCCCAGCAAGGTCAATGATCGGACAAGTGACGCTGGCCCGGTGAAGAACTGGACCACTGGCCCTGCCAGGCCTTGCGAATGCACATGCGAGGCACAACTCTCAGAGAGGCAAGGCCCTAAACAGATGCGAGGTTTGGATGTGCAACATCAAGGGTTTATCTGCGTGGCCGTGTGGTTCCTCGTGGGTTCGCATTCGCATCTGGGAGCAGGTCGGCACATGTGGCACCAGGCATGGAGCTTAAGTTTAAGGCAGGCTTCCGCATCTGAACCTATGCGGCCGATTCTGTCAGCATTTCTCAACCCCCGCCTTTTGCTACAATGAGTTGCATAGCTATCACCGCAGCTTGGCTACAAGGTGCCGTGGCCATGTCTATTGCGCAATCCACGGGCTTGCTCGAAACTTGCCGTGCAAAGAAGTTCAAGTACCTTGGTCCAGAACATCGAGATGTCAGGTGCTAGTGACTCACCAGCGCACCCAAGTCCAGCACAATGGAAGCAAAGGCACATGTAGGGGTAGCTCGGGGCGGCTGCTGCCAATGAAAAGATTCCCAGCAAGTGGATGACCCACATGGGGCCAATGCGCGGAAGAATGTAAGACAGACCTAACTCGACGAAACAATACTGCTTGCTTGATCTTTGGTGAAAAAACAAAGCAGAAAGCATCAAAACAACTGCTTTCAAAGCAAGACCGTGCGTCTTCGTGGAGGTTCCATTTGGTCCTCCTCCTGAAGTGCTTCGACTTCAACTGGATGGTTAGCAGGCTTGAGGGGGTGACAGCGCAGGCAGTAGGAGACGAGGAAAGCTGCCACATGCGGCAGCACGACTGCTAGGACAAAGGATGTTTTGCCCACATTCCCGTTAAGGAGACTTCCGAAGAAGGACTGGTGCTCTGAGCCAGGGCCTCGAGCTCCTCGAGCTGCTGCAGGATGCCCCTGTGATTCACCACCTCTCTCAAGCTTCGTGCTTACTTGCAGCAGCTCCAGGAGCAACGCCTCTTCGTCTGCGGAGGTGTCAACGGTGTCAACCGAATCAAAAACTAGCTGGGCTTCGCAGGTTTCCGTATGCCCAGCAGGCCCAGCATCGGGGCAGGCTACAGCCGTTACAGCCTCCCATGCCCTAGCTGGGATGCATGAAGGTGAAACGTAAGCTGCCACTCCGAGGAGATGGCCAAGTCGTAGCATTTTTTACGACCCGAGTCTTGAGAGGCAAAATGCGGTTCACCAGCGTGTGCGTGCTTTGCATGGCCCTGCGTGGCTGCTGGAGCAAGCAAACAATAACGAACATGTAAGGCCTCGTCGAACACCACGATGCTTGGCTCGACCGACGTGCTGCCTCCAGTTCAACTCCGGCCCCTGCGTCCTTGAACTAACTGAAACCGTCTTATCTCCGGCCTCGAGTGTTGGCGCGGGCTCCCGGAAGGCTCGGGGCTCCACCCAGGCTCGAAGCTAGGGACACCTTTGGATCCAGGACGTACCTGGGTCTCGAAGAACACACACAAACGCTCACCAGCAGCATGTTCGGGAACTGGCGTCTCAGTTTCTTAAAGCCAAGACCTGTGCTGCCTGCAAGAAGCTGAGCCGTCTACTGGTAGTTGAGCACCACCACACTCGAGGCTTGAATCAATCGACGCGCTGCGTAATACGGGCACCATCCATAGCCCCTGCAGTCCCGAGCTGCACGGACACTAAAAGCTCAGCCAGGCAGCATTCAAAGAGATCATGTTGAGACATTGTGTTGCTGCTGAAACTAGAGAACTCGAACAATGTCTGTGCTCCTACATTATAAGGCAGGTTTACAAGAAGAAACAGTTCTTCCCCGGCAAGTCTCGACTCCAGACCCTTGGCGCGCAAGTCCTCAATGGTGTAGATGCCTTCGCATTGGCATCGCTGCACGGACATAATTGAAAAAGGTGCGCCTTTTGGATTCGCTTTTTGGCCTTGACACCCGTGCAATCTGAGGAACAAGTGCCAGCACAGTTGAACAGATATTCCGACTACTTTCAGCTTGCAGTAGATTAAACCTGGACGCAGCCACTTTACTGATCCTAGGTCCCAGCTAGGGATGATGATGCGGTATCCAACCTGTTTCGAGGAGCTGGGACTGGTGAGCAAGTGCAGTCTCGTACCTTGGCAAATTGCCGAGTACTTAAGTTGTGCCCGTGACTTGATGCTTTGGTTGCTTCGAGCCCTCTCTCATGTCACATAGCGTGGCCAACGGTTTTGCCTCGGCACTTCTCGAAGTGCGTGCACAGGCTTTCCTTCTTCGCCTTCTCTCGCGCCCATGGTGCAGTTAGCTGCCGGCACATCCTCAGCCAGCAATTGAAAGGCCGCATCGTGTTATCTGAGTCCACACCTGATGGACAGCTGGGAACATCTGGGAACAACTGCACACTCACTCCAAGTCAGCCCGTTCACTCGTCCACACGCTCTCGGTCACCTTCCTTGCTGACCTCGGGGTGGACGCACATGTTTCCTTGGGTTGCGCAGGGATACGGCTATATCGCCACGTCAAGCCAGAAAGAATGCCGACGTGTGCCACTGCCTCATGCAAGTCCCCAACATCTTGGCAAACGCGCTGTCTGGCTCAGATCTCTTGCATAACCAGGCGCGTCTTGCAGAAAGCCCGACCTGAACTTGCAGTTCTGCCGGACAGACCGGCTCCGCAGATGCTGCCACAGAAAAAACGCCGGGAGATCTCAACATCATCAGGCATCCTCTCCAAAGGATCTCAAAAAAACCCAAACCGGGTCATATTTGTAAATTGACGAGCTGCTGCCAAGATGTGGCCGGCAGACAAGCCGCTGGGCTGGGCTGTGCTCTCTGTGCTCTCGGGGAGCTCCTCACCTTACGCACTGCACAAGCACAAGGGTTTAGGGTTTAGGGTTTAGGGTTTAGGGTTTAGGGTTTAGGGTTTAGGGTTTAAGGTTTAGTTAAGGGTTTAGGGTTTAGTCAGCTGCGAGTGTCCGCGGTTACAGCGCCCCGACTTCCTGTCAGCACCCATCCGCGAATTTTGCAAAACAAGACCAGACCACCACGAAATCCACAGCATCAACTTGGCTGCGTGGCTCTTTAGGCTGGCTTCTGCTTCAGGACGGCTAAGAGGCTAAACCCAGCCAAGCCTCGATCTTTATTTGCCGTCTCGCGGTCTTCGGCCAAGACCTGCACGCGGAAGTCGATGACCTGGCATTCGGGCAGAGCTGCGCAGAGCACGTCATCTAGGGATCACCCTGGAGCTGCGCCTTGCGCAGCTCCTCAAGTGCTTTGCTCATCTCAGGAACTGTTCGTGTACAGTAGACCAGGCGGCCCACTTCGGGATGTGCCCACTGGTACCTGAAGCTATGTGTCGAGTTTCCATCACTGTGAAGAGCTGACAGGCGCAGGAGCATCCCAACCGCGCTTATGCTCGAAGTACGACAGGCGGCGAAGTGATCAGTGAGAATAAGGTGACGGTCTTGCCTGAAAGCGAAACATGGAAGGCCGGTTTGTCAAATTTTGACACGAATTTCTTCAAAACCC
>CAJNDS010002671.1:0-145000 GCA_905221605.1 Symbiodinium natans | reverse complement strand
AGCCCAATATTGGTTGAGGTTGCGGCTCTTCCCAAGACCAGTATGACTGCAAAAACATGGCTGCCATCTATGGGCCCTGAGTCTATCGGAGAACCTGAATGTCTTCTAGAGCTTGAGTGGAAAACCATGTCCTCATCAAACATTACGAAACCCTCTCTCCACATTTATTCTGCATTTTAAAATGCATCTCGGAGTGGGGGGAGACATCGAGCCAAACTCAAGCCACGCGAACGTTCACGCAATGAATGTTCAGGAGCTTGCTTGTTTCCTCCTCCGAAAGGGTTTTTCAGGTGGCGGAACCGGCCGAAACAACCGTCTCTGTGGTGCCCGATTCATGTGCCACATGCAATTCACGTTTGTCAAGTGCCAGATCTCCAGACCCCCTCACCACCAACCCCCCCTCCCCCAACCTCAAAACAACTCTTTGCTTCATCTACCTCAAGAAGTTCAAGAAGTGAACGAAAACGCAGAAAGAGTGGTGGTGATCTGGTCACACATGCAGACAGCAAACCGACTGACTAACCGCCAAGCGGCAGACACTCTTGAGCTCAAGGCCGGTCCCTACCGGCTGCACATGGCATGTGAGGGCCGTACTCAACAGAAACGGCAGCCACTCCTACAGTCTACGAAGTGTCTACAATGCTTTTTTGAGCCCAAACAAGGCGTTGCGACGTGACACTTGCGAGCTCATCAGACTCGTCAGAATCACCTTGCATTCGCCCCCCCCCATACTGTCAGATGGGCAAAGGCTAGTTGCGGGTCCTTACACTCGGATGAACGCCATGGACGCTGTCTGAAAGGATCTGAATTGAATGCTCACGACAAGTACTTCAGCTGAGGCACGACGGCTAGACTTACGAGTAGAACTGTCGCAATACGCAGGGCTTGGGTGACGGCCATCGAACATGGCCTTGTGAAGTTTTGTGCTCCGGGCACATACAGTATCATCTGAAGTCGGATGATGGCAAGAGTCGTACTTGACGACGTCAGGCACGCACGTGGCGTGTGAGGGGTTGGCTGGTTACCTCCTCTCTGGAGAGGCCGGTCATGGTGGCGACCTTGCGGTTCCACTCCACCACCTTCCGAGAGAAGCGAGTTCGGGGAGGGGTGGATGGCCAAATACTTCCCAAAGGAATGTGTCAAGAAGCCTTTTTAAGACTTCATAGATGGCTTCAGTTTGTTCAGCAGCGCAATGGCCTGGCCCTCCGGGTCGATCTCGAAGATGGGAACGTTTGCCGTGTTCAGGAGCCGCTTCAAATCCTCCGCCACCTGCTTCTCAGCTCAAGCCATTGCGCATCACAGAGTCCCTCCCATAGCACGACTGCCTGCTGTGCCCCAACCATGGCTCTGCCGAGCTCGGTGATGTCCTGCGTCAGTGTACTTAGGAGCCTACTGTAAATCAATACAGTATTTGACTGCAGGGGCATCTTGTATTCAGTCAGATTCCTGGCCAACGAATACGACGCCAAAGACGTCACCAAGCGAATCACGCCGCGGCGTGGCATTCAGCAGAAGCTCCAGGTGTTCGCCAGACTGCGACAAGCGTCGGGGACGCATGTGATTTGGCAAGTGTCAGAAACATGCTTGACCTCGCAGTGACGCGCTGCCACATGCCATGACATCTTTTGGCATGTCAATGTGGCCCCTACGCTAGCTACGCCTTGCTGACCAGGACGAACTTGAAGCTGGCTGTCGCTTCACCCTGAAGTGCCTAGCAAGGGCACAAGTTGTACTCTCACTTTTGCATGTTGAAACGCTGACGCTCCGCTGCTAAGAGAACATGGACATGCACTAAAAACAGACTTCTTTTGCTTGGCACATCCCCACCCTGACGCATCTGTCTGCGTGGCGGGGTGGGCAGCGCAGGTATATATCTATATATGAGATATATACATATATATATACATATATACACACAGTTACACATATATATATACATATGTATATGTCTATCGAAATCCAAACAGCCCTGCGCCGCGGGAACGAACAGGCACACACCTCAATCTCACTCCACAAGGAATGAACGCAGGTGTCGCTGCTTGGACGGCCATGGCACCTTTTCCAGAACGGCTCGAACGCGGTCCTGGAAGTCGGCCCGGATGAACTCCTGAGACGTCGCTGCGATGTAAGTATGGGGTCAGCTTGGGCAATTAGCAAGGTAATCATCACCTGCAGGATTCTAAGGTGCTCCTTGCTTGTGTCGATTCATGACGTGACCGGTTCGGTTGGAACAAGAACGCTTTTGTTCCACGCATCTTCTCGTGCAATGTAGACTGGAAAATCGAGTTGCGCCACTGCAAGAGCTGGAAGAAAGAATGCCCCACTGCGGATCGTGTGACGGTGCACTGTCGGAGGCAAACTTGCTGTGGTGCCGAAATGTTCTGGTGAATGCTGTACAGACGATGCTTGTGACATCGCTAGTTTCTGATAGCGGATCTAGAATCCGAATAACAAGCAAGTTGCCAGCTGAAGGCTGGGTGGACTCTTCCAGCGTGTTCTCGCATGTCTGCGCATGGGATATCTACAAGTGCGGCAGAGCATCATGACGTCCCCAATCGATCCCTGCGATAGCTTGTCTGAGTCTGTTCCTCTTCAACCATGGACACACCATGAACCTCCGGATCGAAGTTTGCAAGGTCCCCCTCAGAGCTGCTCGGACAGAGGCTCATTACTTGAAGCGAAGTACTGCTGCCGTGCATTGGCGAGGCCAGGACGCCAAGAGACGGAGAGTGCCCAATACCTTCACCCATGGAAGCAATCGAAGCCAAGGACGCGCTCCGTGCCCGCATTGATCTGGACCCTGTTCTGGACACTCTGGACAGAGCTGGGCTGACAGCTGGGCTCAAAGACCGAACTGGACCTGCTTCTAGGAGGTTTTCTCCCGCCTGGCGCTTCTCCTGCAGTTGTAGAGCGGCACAGGCAATCATGGGGATGAGAGTCACCAGTATGCAGAGCAGCAGCATTGGAGTAAAGTCTTTCAGCGTCAGCAGGCTGAAATTGATCAACGGAACTTGGACTAAATTCACAAGACCTCCTGAAAGAAAGCAAATGCCTTGAATCCTGCCCATGTTCAAGACTCCAAAGTAGTGCGCGTTGAATTGCGGGACGTTGCTGAACAAAAATGCCCTGAAGACGGCGAATAGGCACACTGTCAGAACTTGGAGCCACAGACTTGGGATCAGCTGGAGGGCGTTCAAGACGATCCCTAAGACGTTCGTGACCTGCAGCGTTCCAACATTGCCGAACCGGCGGATTGATGCAGTGATCGCAGGAACCGCCAGGAAGCCCATGGGAATGACGAAGGACACAATGGTATTCACATGCAGGAGCTGCGCCGCAGTGTCTGTCTTTCCGGCGATCTGTGCATTCACTTCATTGACAGAACCGATGTAAAGGTTCGAGTGTGTCAATTGGACCGTGCTGAACAGCAAGATCGCAAGAAACTCCAAGCTCTTCATCTGCTGAAATATTGTCCGGGCCTCTATGGAGCCACCTGCCTGTTGTCTGGCTTTAGCTTCTGCTCGAACTCGCTGCATTTCGGGCATGTTCAGCTTCCAGGCAATGGGGAGCAGCAAGAAGAGGACCACACCGAGTGCGGCATAGCCCCCAAAGGTAGCTTCATATCCCCCTCCATTGATATATATCACGCGAAGGAGTGGAAACACAAGACAACTTCCATCAAACAGCACGCTGGCGGTGGCGATCAACAAGGCCGAATGGGACGGGAAAAGAAACCCGACCGAGTAGCCACAGAACCGAATCAACGAGCCTCCTATCGCCACCCCTACGAGGAAAGGAGGGAACAAGTCCACGTGCCAGGAATGAAAGGTCAATCTCAAGCATGCGATGCCAACGACGCTGAGCACGCCAATGGCGCCACCTACAATGATGGTCACCAAAGGTCCTGCCCTGTCGAGCAGAAGACCACCTGGCAAAGAAGACAAGCCGTAAGCGGTGCTTGCAAGTGTAAAGGCGCTGTTCAAAGCTGCCGTCTGGGCATCACAAGGAGGCCCAGCTTCGCAGAGCCAATCGTAGAAGTTCTCTTTGACCAAGATCTGAGACAGGGCCGTCCAACCAAAAACCGTGCCAGAAAACAAGACGAGGCTCAGAAAGTTGAGGATCAGGAGAAAAAGCTTGCGTCCTGGAACCATGGCAGCTGGCTGGAGGCTCCCTGAGGTACTTTGTTGGCTCTGTGACACCAGTGCTGGACCTTCTGCTGAGCAGCTCGAACCATGTGAAACCTGGCTGTCGTATTTTCTTTTGACGTTGTTTGAACCATGCCCCTGTGTAGCTTGAACCGAGCCGACACAACGTGGGCTATCGTCTGCGATGGTTCAACATCTCCCCACCCAGCACACCAAAGCACTCGGACTCTGGCCTACGCCTTTTTACCGCCAGGCCGGCACTGCTTCGCGCATGACGTGGTCGAACCTTGCCAGACAGGTCTCCCTGAAGGGCCACCTCCCGTTTTGGAAGAAGGCCACTTCCAGCATGAGCCCAAGATGCTCAGCAGCAGTACCTCAGTCACACCGCGGCCGCGCATGTGAACATACATGCGGTTCCACGCAAGAAGCTGTATGGAGAAGACACTGCGCAGGGGAGTCAGGACCCCGATCCCCAGAGATTCAACGATGTCCAAAGGCAAGCGAGCGGTTTTCTCGAAAATATCGCTTCCGGTATCCAGGACTTATAACCATCATTGCAATTGTCCTCACCATCCTCATGGTCGTCAGCAGCCCCGCCATCGTCATCATCATTTTCGTCAACATCATCATTTTCGTCAACACCACCGTCATAGCATCGGCAAAGCACAAACTACAGCACAATCTGACGCACAACCTGATACATTGCAATGTGTGCAAGTCGCCAGGGCTTCTTCTGCGAGGCTTTCGCCTTCCGGCGGCCGGGTTCAAAGGCATCCTCGGCGCAACGCGGAGCAGCAACATGACATCTTGAAACATATTTTGAAACATCTTCCCCCATTGGCCCATTGGCCCCTCCATGACATACTCCTCCAATTATATACACAGGGACATTAGTAAATGCTGTAGCTCATGCGTAGAATTCGGATTGAGAGCTGGCAAGCGTGCACGAAGGCAGCGCAGCCACAACGCAAGCAAGCTCACAGCCCAGCACGCTGCCCAGCACGCTGCTCAGCACAAGCATCAGCTCGGCTGAGCCAGCAACTTCGCAGGACTCCGCCCAGCAAAAAGACATGCCCTGTTCTCCTGCAAGATCCAAGAACGGACAAGGCAAGGAAGTCATGCTGCGGAGATTACTGCAGAGGCTGTGTTGATGACATTCCTGCGCTCCTGATACTGGCATGGCAAGTTTGCGCAACTTATGAAGCTACTTACCTCTCTATGTAGTTCGCCGTTTACCAACTTCCTGCCCACCCCAAGTCGAAGCTTTGGCGACCTTCCATGTGACCACCAGCGCCCGCCTTCTGGGGACATAGCATCATGCAGGTCACCACCTGCAGGAGACAGCCATGGCCTTTGTCAACTCTGTCCCCCTGCCTGTGGGCTTTTTACGTGTCTGCGGTTGCCCTGCTTACATCAGGCCCCTGAGCCATAAAGGCCTTTTGAAACTCAAGGCCTAAGCCCTCCTTAAACCCCCCAAGCCCTGGAGCCCGTCAATTAACTAATAAAAGCATCTTACCCTCAAACCTATGCATCATAGATCGATCATCCCTCCCAGCATCACACCCATGCGTGCGATACCGTTGAGGGAATGTCTGCTTGGATCCCTTGCGCTAGCCGGATCCCTGAAGCATAAAGTCACTACAGCAACATCCATAGCCCTCCTCTCACACTCAGCAACAGTGCAGAGAAACCCCCTTCAAAACTCTAAACCCGTTGTCATGCCAAACAGTGAAAGACCATTCGGAACTGGCACTCAAAAAAGGCGGAGCACGGTTTCGATTCGAACAGAGTCGCTGGGACCAAGCCGAGAGCGCGATTTGGCAACCAAGAAGTGCGCAAGGAATGCGCACCGAGGCGCAAGTGTCCTTTGCAATGCTGCGGGATGCCAGATCCACCCCAAGGGACTTGATGCGAAGCGAACCATCCGACGGTCCAACAATCCAAAACGCAGAAAAGCACGCACCCGCCGCATTTGTGACACGGAGAGGCAAAGCCCAACGTGCCGCGCTGTGGACTGCACTTCGGGAGACCCCACAAACTCCGCGAGTTGGCCCAAAATGCAACATTATTGTACTTCGAGCATCCCCACCCTCTCTGGCTAGAGATACTATGAAATTGGGCACTCCAGGGACACGAGCACTCCAGGGACACTCTGATTTGTTGGGCACTCCAGGGACACTCTGGAGTTGGGCACTCCGAGGCTCTGGGGTGGGCACCCGCCTAATCAGAACCTGAAGCCCATATCAATTCCCTGAAACACCCACCCCCGGCAAGCTCGCCCACACTCACACGGAAACTATTGTTCATCAGAAGCCCGCCAACACAACACAGAAGTTCAATCGACGGTGTATCGTTGTGTCATGATGCTATTAGAGAGCCGCCTCTAGACTCAAAGCCGCCTCACACAGCTTGACATGCCAACCGTCTGCAGACCCTACAACACGCAAAAGCAGAAGCGAAAGCAACCTGAGGCCAGGCACTCAGATTCTTGCTTGCCCGCAGTGGCTGATCTGCGGCTGGAACCTCAGCCACAGAGACGGCCAGTTGAGGCTGACAGAAGCACTGGTGTCATGGTTCATGGAGGGATCTCAATGTGGCATACTTGCCCTTTCCTGGGAAGTTGAACAGCTTAAGTCGGGTAATGAGGCAATCATCACATGTCCCATGTCTATCCGACCCTTCAGCAGGGAGTAGTGTACTTCAGCCGATCGCACTTGCCCCTGCACATGAAACCCAGTTGAGACCATGGCCGGCGAGCTTCTCTGACTCTTACCCATGCTTCCGCTTAGCTCGGCCTTGGCTACAGGCACCATAAGGCACGTATCTTCAGGGCGTGGATGAGAGGCTCGAACAGATCAAACAAGACACTGCATACCAGCATGTTTCGAGAACCTTGCTAGGACGGAAAAATTTCGCCCGAGAAAACTGACCTCGCTGTGCTGTTCCCTTGGCTTTTGCAACTGTTGAATCTCAGCTCCGATTCATAGCACCTTGATCGGAGATCGTGCTCTGACAACACACTTCAGGCGGAACAAATTCGGAGGCACAAAATTAGACATACAAAGCTCCTTTAAGCGAAAGCAAAACCAGTGACCCTCTGGCACTGAACCCAAACCTCTCTTCCCTGAGCATCTGGCTGAGCCAGATTGCGACGCCTCCTGGATTGGGCTGATCGTAGCCGGCCTGCCCTCGGTAGGCGCTCTTGCATTTTCTCAGTGGAAGTCTGCTGCCATTGCTGTAGCTAAACGTGTTCGGGATGTCAGGAATTGTCAGAAACTACAAAGGCAGCGCGTGCCTAGACAAGTATTTTGATACAGCCCGAAGCTCTTAGCAACGCCGAGATGACACTGACTGCAAACCAGCTATTTTTGTGAACCCTCGTGCACGCTTGTTTGGAAAGGGTTGGCAGTGTATGGTAAATAGCTGTACCGCCTGGGAATACTTCTGGTGCCAAGTGGCTGAACCACTCATGCCAAGCCGTGTGCGGGCAACTGGCGTCTCAAGGGGCGACCGGAAGTCTGCAGTAATCGTAGACCTTGGGATGCACAGCACACGACGGGTCCTCTGCTTGATAGAGGGAAGAGGCCGCTCTGTCAACCTGCCCTTCTCTGGCGAACTCAGTGAGGCAAGCCCATTCAAAAAACTCCAGGTACGGCGCAGACCTTTTTAGAACGTACCATGCAGCTGGGGAGTGCATCAAGGCACATGGTTTGCCAGTGTGGCATCCCACCGGTCTGGCGAAGAAACTGTTCCATGTCCTGCCTGAAGGCCTCAGTCTCGACACTGCAGACGCCAGCCGACACAAACACCCGAGCCAACCTCCCACTAGAGTCCAACATGATGTCGCACCTCGAAGTCTGCCTCGCGGCGTACCAGCATCCCGCGCACTTCTCGCAGCTCAGCAAGAAGCTGATCCTGCCTGGGCTCGTGTGATCCACATGCTGGGGAGGGCCCCTTGTATCTTGCCACTTGTCTTTTGTATCACTCATAGGTTCTGTCCAGTTGCTTTTGTAGGAATGCTGCGTTTGCGCCTGGCACGTGCTCCGGTTTCCACGCAGTTTGAGGCTGTCCACAGTGCGCCTCCCAGGTTCCAAGCAGCTCACTTAAACAGCTTCGACATGAATAGCTCAGGGGAGACGAAGCCACCCCGAATCTCCGAAACAGCGCGGCGGAGCTCCAGCCCTGTGCCTGCGAAGCCAGGGCCTCTGCGGCAAGGCTGCCGCGTGGGCGTGGTCGTGGTGCCTTGCTTTTCAAGGCTTTTAACGGTCGTGAGGTCAGCCGATTGATATCCGAAAGCATCGCCACCAGTCGTGGAGAAAACGAAACAACTGACGTGGTCAATGAGCAGCAAGTGAGTGCCTCTCAATTATTCAACTCAAGACAGAGGTTCACAGTTGGGCAGTGCTGGGTGATTGTCAAGGGTGTTTTGGCTTCCGATCGATGTTTTGTGCCTGGCACTCAATCGTTTCTGCCCATATCGCCCTTAACACATCCCTCCGTGTGAGGAGACGGTCGGGGTTGAGATAATTCCTTTGCCTGGCTCCAATCTCCTCAAAATCGGGAGTCTTCGGCCGAAGCTGCCCTCGGCAGGGGCTGCGTGCTCGGTCATTTAAACAACATATTTGCGAAGTTTGCTCTCGAAGATTCGCGGGCTCGCCTCATGAGTAAAATTCGCTGTCATCTTCGCCTTGTGAAACTGCTTTTTGAGAGGGGCGTGGTGTGCAGGACTTATTGCGTTTAGCATTGTGCCCTTTCTCCTTGAGGTGGATGTTGACCTGCAAACTTCTTATCGCTTGGTGGTATAGCTGGATAGTACTCGGTGGTCACTGTCAAGGGCGGTCTTGCGCAACCACCATTTCAGAGGTTGTGGCTTTCAACACCGTTTGCCGTGGTCATCGGCCCTCGTTCTGAAGTGCAACTTCTGCATGTTGAAGAACTCCCCCCAAAGCTTTAAGATGCACAATTGCAGCTTTGAAAAAGAGCATAATTGGAGCAGGGTGCAGGAGCTTCCTCTCTAGAAGCCTGGCTCTCCAAGCTTTGCCTTGTCAAGCGTGCGCAACCATGTGCTGGGTTGGCAATATGGGGAACTTCAGGTTCCGTTGGTCCTATGGTCCTTAGACACAAGGAACCCGTGTCGGGGACTCTAGACGGTCAGACATGACGGGAGGTAGAGGCCAATCGTCACCCCGAAACAGCCGCGGCTGCAGCTATGACAGCGCCATGACACAACACAAGGTCTGCGCCTCTGTCCATCACCACTTCTTGGGGGCATGCTGCCTGTTGGGCCAGACAGAGCCTCAGCAGCACGGGGTGAAAGCATTTCGAAGCTCAGGCTCAAGCCCCCAATCTGATAGACCTGAAACCTTCATGACTCATAACCCCAAAGCCCAAAAAGGGTCCTCAATGTCAGTGCCCACGCATATGCCGGATGTGGACAGGCCCACAACTATGCATCCTCAGCCAAGAAGCGCATGGTCGCGGGGGAAGCCCCTGCCGCTCTCGCTGCAAAGCATCCTTTCACATCAAATCAAGTGGGTCTTTCAGTCCTTCGCCCTCAAGTGTCCTTTTGCGCAAAGTTGCTATGTCGCAAAGTCGGGCTCCGGAAATTTCAGCGTGATCAGTGTGATTTCTCACTTCTCACTCCGGTGGATGCTTGGAAGGTGCGAAAGAACCTACTTGCGGAGGGCCGAGGATTCACAGAGCAATGCAGCTGTGCAGTCACATGCTTGTGATAACTCTGTGCCGGTGCCTGGTAGGACCAGAGCAGGGCATGGCTCGCATCACCCACCGCATCGAACGCCTTGGAGACTTAGAGCTGCAACGTAAAACAGCGTGCTCTCGCATTTGCCTCAACGACCTCTCAGACTGCGGGGCGTGATTATGGGCAAACTGGACACCTCTCATCCTTGCTGACATGGTGTAAGATGGAACTATCTGGCACACCATGCGACAGTGAGGGCAGGGGCATACACTAATACTGCAGCGAAGGTACAGGCAGATCTGTCACCGTGTGCCAGCCGGCGTACGTTCCGGCCATGGTCAGGCCACCGCCTGCAAAGCCGATCTGCTAGAGCAAATGCGCATTAATTAGTGGCCCAATGTAGCCCCCCAGTTGAGTGCTGCGTACCTGGGTGATAGCCCTGTGCCGGCCACGGACCATGCCAGCTTGCAGGCGGGACATGCTGCGACGGGAAGGGGCTCAGTATTGGGCGCAGCATGGTGTCGATGTGTTAGGACTCTGCTTTGCCACATCAGGCTCTATTGGGTACCCATTGTCATTTGCAGGTTTGTCTAACGTGCTTGAAGCAGTGAGGCCACCGCAAATGCTGCAGCAAGCATGGCACGCATAATTAGCCCTGCACATCACAGTCTCCCATCATCTTGCAACTGCCAGGCGGGTCTTCGAAGGAAAGCTTCGAACTCTGCGCTCCTCGACAAGGGCTTGACCCATAGCTTCGTCCTGGAGCCAACACCATGCATGGTTGCAACATGTCCAACTCGTCAAGGCGCAGCACACAGCAAAGACATGCAAGTAAACATGAGCCAAACTTACATCTGGTGGTGGCGATATCGGCGGAATTTATTGACGCGCCCACGGTGTCTCTCGTGAGGGAGGCCTAGCTACGAAGGTGAAACATTTGCATTACACAATCGCCATGCAGCAGCTGAACTCCCATAGCATCCCAGAGCACTCCACCAACTGTGCTAAATCATGCGTTTTCCATTTTTCACACAGACTCAGGATGGCTGCTAAGTGAGACCTGCACGTCACTTCCGGGCATGCAGTCGATCACCAGGAAAACGGCCCAGATGTCTTGCCAGGGCCTGCGCAATCGAGCACCCCCGGTATCGACAGCATCAGGAGACCGCACATGACCGCGCATGACCGCTCAACGGTTCAACTTCATGCCTTCTCGGTTCCACAAGTGTAGCCGCAAATGCAGCCGATCTCAGGTTCTGAATCCTCATCTGTGCCAGGTCGGGCCGGTTGACCACCCGAACTGGCATAGGAGACATGGGCATCCTTGGGACGGTGTGTTGGATGTCATGGACGACGAAGGCAACATCCCTCAGAGAATCTCTCATGCTGCACAGCTGCTCTTGGCGGCAACCCGCCTAGCCCAAAGCCGCCCAATGCTGCCTGCGAAGCACTAACAAGGTCAGTGCGTACGAAGGATCAGGATTTAAGCTGCTGTTGCTGCCCATGGCCGTCTGGACAAGACTCGGGCAACAACATATGCACCGCTGCACCCTATGCATGTACCATACCCTTACACTATCGATGTAACACGGCATCTTGTTCCTTTCGAAGTGAGCGAAGCCCGCGTGACAGTTCGAGCACGCTAAGGGTGCGGCAGGATGTGGTTATAAGCACCAACCAGCTTCAGCGCTCAAAAAGCTACATGTAATTCTACAAAGCAGCTTGACAAGCTGCTTGATACCTGATCACTCCCCTCTGAGGTATCGATGGTTTATGCGCAGTCGTGCTAACCTGCGCAATTACAGTGCCCAGATGTCATACAGGCTCGCACATCAGAAGCAAAAGAAGGAACGGTGACTGTCTGCTCGCCACACCATTTGAGAGTGTGCCAACAGCTACCTGAACGTGCCAGCGCAATCGAGCACACAAGTGGCCTCCAACTCTCTATGACCACCTGGCCCGCCAAGAAGTCTTTGCAGAGCAGGTGGCAGATGGTCGGGCAAATCCGGCATATCCTGTCGCAACTGCTGCTTCTCTGCTATGCGTGTGAGTTGCCAATGCTCGCACCTCCAGCTCATGAGGATCGAGACCCCCGTCCAGCAAATGCGGTGGTATAGATCCCGCCGATCCCAGAACCTCCTGGTCAGCGCATTCAAAGTGGTGCCTTCAGACTTCTCCAGGCCCAACTCTGATGACAGAGCGGGTCACAGTTGGTCTCTTCCCTTCTGGCATGGGCTGGCCTTGAGCATATCGAGCCCTCCCAAGTCCAGGTCGCTTTCCCCGCCCAGCAGCCGCTGGAGTGCAGGGGGCATACCAGGACCGCCAAGGAGATCCTGGCGCGTGAAAGGATAACGACGTTCTGCTCAAAGCCGGTCTTTCAACAAATCACCAAAATCGCCTCCAACCCATCTAGGCCATCGATGCCTGGCAAGCTACACGACGAAGGCAGAGAGGCAGAGTCATGGTGATACCGCAACTTGCGGGCCTTCTCGATACCCACCCATCGACTGCAGTAGCTCCTGCCCAACAGGTATGTACTTGCCGCGGCTATGCAGCTGGAGAAAGAGTACTCCTCTTCGTCATCTTCCTCCTGTGAAGTGTGCAAAATTGCAACTGCGGAAAGTGTCACTTGCGCTACATGACGATTGACCAACGTGTACCCGCGCAGAGGGTTTTGGCCCATTTTGGGTACCCCCAATAGCCGACCAGCGTCCACCCGTGGACGACGTCCCGGGACCAGCGGGGATTTGTGCCAGTCATCGTGTGCGGATGCGCAAAATCTTTTTTTGTCCCCCCACACCCACCCCCGCCCCTACACCCAACCCTGGACCCTGGGCGCCCTAAATGCCCCGCCAATGAACCCTCCGTTAGCCGCAGTACCCTTGCCGAGGCGGCGTCGCGTCAGCGGATAGACAAAGGTCATACGCAAATGAAGAAATGAAAACGAGAAGCGCCTCGTTCAAGTCATCGATGCGCGCTTGCAGGCGACGCAGAAGCAGAGGTCGATTTTCCTTCAGCGCATCCGCCTCCTCCAAGGGAACACCGAGAATGCCCGCGAGCTTCTTCGGATCCGGAACAAAAGTCGCAGTCTGCTTCCATTCGCGGCGCTCCTGTGTCAACGCGGCAGGGCATTGGCGACATCAGTAGAAAGCAAGCAGTGACGAAGCGTGAACTGCACACTGACATTCCTATCGCCCCCCAAGTGAAGCCTCTTATCATAAGGCCATGGAGCTGCAGGAATTCAGCTTCAGGCTTCAAACTTGACCCACTCCTCACCGGTCAGATGTTCCTCACTGAGGGGCTCGGAACCGGCGACGGCACGGTACCTTAAAGCATGTGGTCGTGCCCTGAAGCCGGCATACATGTGTAAGCTACGTCGACTGAGTTCCATCACGAAATATCACGAACTAGACACAATGTACTTCATTTCGCACGGGCAAAAACAGGTTCTGTCGCACACGAACAATACGGAAGGTACGGCTTAACCCACAATTTCGATCATCCCACCCCTCGACATTCTGCTCTCTGTGTCTCCGTGTCTCCGTGTCTCTGTGTCTCTGTGTCTCTGTGTCTCTGTGTCTCCTTGTCTCTGTGTGTCTGTGTGTCTGTGTGTCTGTGTGTCTGTGTCTCTGTGTCTCTGTGTCTGTGTGTGTCTGTGTGTCTGTGTGCCTGTGTGCCTGTGCCTGTGCCTGTGTCTGTGCCTGTGCCTGTGCCTGTGTCTGTGTCTGTGTGCGCGTGCGCGTGCGCGTGTGTGCGTGTTCGTGTGCGTGTGCGTGTGCGTGCGCGTCCGCGCGTGCGCGAGTGCGCGTGCACGTCCGGGTGCGCGTCCGCGTGCGCGTGCGCGTGCGCGTGTGTGTGCGCGTGTGCGTGTGCGTGCGCGCGTGTGCTTTGACATGCTGTGGGGTGTGTCAAACATTTTCGGCGTGACCGTGGCTTGCTCTGTTCTTGAATTGCTTGCCAGATTTCCCAGGTCGTCTGGGGAACGCTTGTTGCAAGGAAGCTCATTTGCACCAGTGAACGCTTGCAAGACGAAGAAGTTGGACTCACCCGTTGATACCAAACGAAAATGGAAGTCCCATCTATCCGTCAGACCCATGTCAACCGGCCCCTGGCGTCATTGCTGAATATGAGACTCGAGGCACGGGGTTTCAAGGTTTGCACCAGATGATTCATATGTGTAGGCGTGCCTTTCCCCGCTGTCTCCTGTCGGTAGCTGGGTTGAGTCCTTACAACTTCCACCCTGCACAGATGCCCCGAGCAGTGCTGCAAAGAATGATGTGTCGATCCAGTTCGCTGTCGCCGCCCTGATTGTTGCTGTTATCGCTGCCGCCGTGGCTTTTGCGCCGGTGGCGCTGGTGCGGACGTGCTACTGAACGCTTGCCGCTCCCAATCACTCGGCCGCAACTGGCAACTGGCATGGCATTCGTGAACTACACAAACAACCTAGTCTAGTTTGACTAGAATCTACCTTGACACTGGTCACTGGCACCCTCGGGTACAAAGATCTGTCTTGCCACAGGGTGCATCTCGAGGACCTCGTCCAGGACCTGGGATGATCAACTTTCAATTTTTTTGTACTACTCCGATAACATCATGGCAAGACACCTGGATAGTCTCTGGTTCTCAGATCTGGTCGACATGTCATGATTTCATGTTCTCCTTCCCTACAGAACCCATCATGCGAGAGGCTACTGCATGGCCAAGATGCCTTCGCTTTGTCCACCCGTTTTTGCATATGGGCACGGATGTCTGGAACTGGCACCTGGGCATAAAGCACATCAAGCTGACAGCGACAGGCCTGGTAGCGAACCTGCCAAGGTTTCCCCATCTGAGAAAATGTTAACTTGAAGGGCAAACTGGGAAGCCAAAAACAAAACGTCGTCATGATCCCACCACATGTCAATCACAAAACCCGTCTGCCTGGCAAAGTGGCCACGGAGACGATTTACTCGCTTTAGCTATGCTCAAGATGCAATGCTGGTCACCACACCCCGTGCACCTTGGACACATCTGCCTTTGTGCCATCCGGCAGGACGAACTCTCCAGAAGGGTCCCCAATGCCAGTGACTTGCTTCATGAACGACTCAAAGGAAAGCTTCCTCTGTTTGGCATGCATACAAGAGTTTCTGCAGATCTCTGAATACCTCATTGCAAGCTTCCATCCAAACCATATGTGCATTCGAGCAACATCAAAAAAAACACCAAAGTTCAGCAAAACCAAACCAGTAACGCAGATGAGAACAAAATCTTTAATCAGAGTCGATTCTCGGAGCTTTTCGAGTCTTCAACGGACAACGTCAAGAGAGGGCAGTGCCATATGCGTGTGCACGCACTCACGCACGCTGTCGAGCGTGCGGGATTGCGTGGGGCAGGCGGGCGGGCGGGCAAGCGGGCGTGCCCGCTGCATGCACGTGCCTGCCTACTTCAAACAAACGTTCAAACGAAAATTGTTATTGCTTTCGCGCAGGCGGGCAGCGGGGATATTTGTGGCCCCCCCCCCCCCCCCCTCCCTGTAACCTGCGCCGAGCATTTGAAGGAGCCGCCATCCGATGCCTCGGAGCCCCCTAGAACTCGGCCACCCCGTCGAGGAAGCGCATGCAAGCGCACACAATGATATGAGATAAATATTGGGTGTAGGATTGGTATGAAACAATACTGAAAGAGTTCGATTGGAAAATCATTGTGGATTGCTTAGAATGCAATACATCAGCATGGTGTATAATTGCGCAGACAAGATAGAGTCTGCATGCATGCATGCCTGCGCGGGTGCATGCATGTGTGTGTGTGTGTGTGCTAAAGAGAGAGAGAGAGAGAGAGAGAGAGAGAGAGAGAGAAAGAAAGAGAGAGAGAGAGAGAGAGTGTGTGTGTGTGTAGGTGCTTCTGTTGGTTGGCTTGCTTGTTGGCCTGCAGGTTTATTTGTTTTGTTTGTTTTGCTCGCATGCTTGCTTACTTGCTTCTGTTTAGCTTGTTCCACATGATGTGACAATTCTTCCAAGAAGCATGCTTTTGATAGTTTCCTTTGCCCACTCCTCGCAGTCATAGTGATGCTTCCGCTCGAAATGCACCAGCATCAGCCGTTTGTTGGAACCAACGTGCCCGCAAATGGTGCAACGAAGCTTTCCGCCGGCGGCAGCGACGTTCCTCGCTGCTATGTCAAGACTTGCCTACCAAGCCCCCGCCAGCACAGCCTTGCTACATCTTGCTACTACCTGGCTTTGCCTAACTCAAAGCGACGAGGCTTTGCGACACTGCCGCAATACACTGGACTGCTCACCGAGGGGCTCGTCCATGAACTGCTGCATCTTCTCGTCGTCATCATGCCATGGCAGCACGGACTGCATCATGTCGTCTACCACTCCGCCGTCTTCCATCATCTCGCCCACCCACATGTTCAAGAACTGGTCCATGTCAAAATCCTCCAGATCCATGTCTCCGGACTTGTCGTACTTCAAGCGTTTCTTGTCGTCGGACAGCACCGAGTATGCTTCGGTTATCCTCTGAAACTTGATTTTCGCATCCGGCGCAGGGTTCTTGTCGGGGTGGTATTTCAGCGACTTCTGGCGATAAGCCTTTTTGAGCCTCAGTTGTGACAGCCTCGAGCAAAACAGCTCTGCAGCAAGACTGCAAAGAGAAAGCAACCCAAACAACCATCCTTCACAGCCAGGCGGCTCATCTGCCTTAGCGCCTTTGGACACCTCAAAAACGCAAGGACTTCAAGGATGCTGTGCACCGACACACACGCACCCATACACGCCCACAGACACACAGAGACCCGCAGGCACACATACACATACACACACACTCTCTTGCAATGCAGATTCTCTGCTCGCTTTTTTAGACAGCTTAGCGCTGCAATGTCTGGACGCGCAGGCAATACATTCTCTCGATGCCACCATCTGCTTGCATCCCAAGGCACATAAACGCATGCCGAGCGGCACCACATAAAAACGCAGACAAAAGTGCAAACTTCACTAAAGAAAAGCGTCATATACGGCTTTCACGACAGAGGATGGCACAAAAATTGAGCCACTCTTTGCAGGTACGTCAGGGTGATCAGCCCAAATATCTGCAGTAGCTATGGCCGCTTCGTTGGACGCCCCTGCTATTCGCACAAAGCCCTCTCTCGTTTAACTACGAGACAGATTTAAAACCAAGGGGGATATGTCTACAAATCTTCGCTGGTCGAGCTAGAACATGGACCGCGTCTCCAGTAGTAAATTTCTGTGGGTGCACACACACAGACACACAGCGACACCAAGACACACAGAGACACCAAGACACACAGACACTCAAACACTCAGACACACTCACGCGCACCCTCACACGCAGAGTCACACCTCACCAACCTCTCAACTGCCGCCCAAGAAGCCCCAAGGATTTTGTACAGGTCTTTCTCGTTCAGGAGGTCCACCTGACAGGCAGGAGCTCGTTCTCTTGCCAGCACTTTTCTTGCCAGAATGGCACCGCAAATAACTCGACCACAAAGATGAGGGACCGCGCCGACTGAGCCTCTTCAGGTCCCGGTTCCCCGGCCATGGCTTCCGAAGCGAAAGGGGTGCTGGTGACCCGTGACTTGATTCGACCCTCTGGCTTTGGCATTTGGGATGCCTGTCCAGGCTTGGCGAGAAACGACCTGGTTCCCGGGCACTTCAAGGAGAAACTAGCCATGTCACGGATGCCTTCAACTGCGCCGTCCTTGTCTGTGGGATGTCATGCGAAACCTGCCTGTGTCATGTGGCTTTGAGGCTACACGGCTGCAGGTTCTCAACTTCTGCAAAGACCATCCAAGAAAAAACATATCCACACGGAATCACTGCATCGAAGCTGCAACAGCTGAGTCCAATCAGCTCGCTGTGTCTGTGCTTCCTCTAAGGCATCCTACGGTTGGCCTCCATGACCAAGCCGATACAGATTCCCTACCCTAAGTAAGCCATCAACAACCCGACCTTGGCAAAGCCCGACAGCGCGGCTGCTTTGCGATTCCACTCCACGACCTTTGTCGTCAAAGCAAGAACAAGCCACCGACGGAATAGGCAGTGTAGTATCCGTGCGGCACAAAACCAAAAGCTGAAGGCCACCAAGCCTCCCTGGCCACCAGATGTTTTTTTATTTGGAACCCCTTTCGGAGAGATGCCTCGTGTTTCCTTTCTCCGTGTTTCCCTCCCAAATCTCTCTGTCCTTCATGTCCCCCCCTTTCCCTTTGCCTCCCTCCCAAACTCTAGAAGGAAGGACCCCCTTGAACGGGGTTCGTGGGTCGAAACCCTCTCTCTTTCCTTCTGTCTTCTGGAGGCACGAAATGCGAGCAGGGCTCTCTCTCTTTCATCTCTCTCCACTTCTCTGAGGGCTTCATCAGGTCGCCCTCCCCGCGCTCCGGCGCGCCCCTACATTAAGCTTGGTGGAATCCGTTTCGCCCCACATGTACAGGCTACAGTACTAGTGGAAGGTTCGAAGGAAATGCAAGGTCTTTCTTGTCCATGTCTTTCTTTCTTCGTTTCCTTCATTTCGGTCGTTCTTTTCTTATTGCCGTCTTTTAGCTCTGTATTTCTTATTTTCTTTGTTTACGTGTTTCGCTATTTCTTTGTGTTGTTATTTCTGTATTTATTTATTTCTTTTTGTATCTCTTTTTCTACCTTTCGTTGTTGCTTGTCTTGCTTCCTTTTTGTATTTCGTTCTTTCTTGCTGTTCTTTCTTGTCTCTCTGTCTTCTGGTGTATGTCTTCCTCTTTTTCTTTCATTTCCTTGTATCCTTATCCTTCTTTCTGTCTTTCTGTGCGTTTTCCTTTCGAGGGGTTTAGGGCCGGCCCTGCAGAGTGTGCTTCCCAGATTGCTGACACCTAAATTTTGCAAAAAAAAAAAAAAAACTCCCCCATGCCCCATTGCATCCACTAAAACGGTTGTCGTCGCCTTCTACGGCTACAGGAAGAAAGCGCAAGGTTCTCGGATTGGCTCGGAAAGGGCATGCACCACCCACTCTTTAAGCCCATCAGCACACATGGGTGGAAACAAATGGTAATTGTTTCCCATACCGACTGCTGGAAACAACTGGAGGTCCTGGAGACGACCAGCGGTCCTAGAGCGAATGCAACACTAAAAGGCTGGTGCCATACTGGCTGTAGGAGTCCTCAAGAGTAGATGTTGTCACGACTTCTACCGTCTCCCTTGGGACCGTGTTTAGGGTGACCCCTTTCCTGAAAAGTAAAACTCGCCATCCACAGCACCGAGACACCGAACAGCACCCCCCAGCGTCAGCCCCCGTACGATTTGAGCCCAAACGCCTCCTTCTCTCTCTTCCTCATTCTGCTGGGCTTAGGGGAGCACCCCTCCTCGAGTCTCACGGTCCGTGTCACTTTTGCCCCCCCAAACTGCTTAACCAGCTTAACCTGTTTGTCTGTATGAGGCCCGGGTTTTCCAACACATCATGTTCAGTCTTCTTTTCTTCTTTCCTTCTATCTTTCAATCCTTGGGCATTCATTTTAGCTACCTCTCTCTCTCTCTCTCTCTCCATCCGGTCATGGGTATCGATTCGCACTAGGATCTGGCCGAGTGTATGGGGCATGTGCTGACATTTGATGAGATTTGCGTCGTGAGGCGGCTAGGGCTGACTCGAAAGCTGTTAAAGCCATGGCGTCCTCGAAGGCTCCAAGCCAGTGTATCCAGCATTGGAAATGTTGAGGCCGAGGTGAAACAGAGCAGCCCCTCACATCCAGCAAGTCTCGCTGCTTGCAGGAGGGAAGCGCATGCCTGCCCGCACATCCAGAACACCAAAAAGCAAGATGTGACAAGCCTCCAAGGCTGCAAGGCCTAGGCCCACTTAGCAGCAGGTTGGATGGATCAGGGCGGCGTTGTGGCGGCAAATGCAGCCCTGGCCGATCAGTAGTTTAACAGACCCCACACCCAACGTGAAACTGTCAGATTTGCCCTTGCCCAGCAAACCCAACATTGGCTGGTGCCTGCTGGCAGGTGAGAGGGTACGCCGGCTGCCTGTCAGAGGAATGTTGTGGTCCCATGTCTCGCGCACTGCGCCAACCCATGCTGCACGATGAAAGTGAGCTCCAAACAAGCATGCACAGATTGTTTATCATACTGCCAAGCGTCTGCGAAGCATCAGCGGCCACAATGGCCACGTCATCCAACGCTATACCCTCGCCACCTGCCAGGAACCCGACACAAACCACCCAAGTGAATGCGCCACCGAAGAAAAGGCGCAGCAGTCATCCATACTGGCTGAAAAACGATGCCTCGAGTGAAATCGCCAAGGATGGCGATTCGGGAAACGTTTGTCCTGAGTTAGCCGATGCCGGCTAGGCAGTCACGCGACCAACAGTCTCAACCGGCAGATGCCATCCAGTCCCCGTGACCAGGCGGCTTCTTGGCCAAGTGTCAATATCGCCGCGATTTGGCAGGGCGTTGCGTACTGGAACTCTGCGGCAGAATTCAGGGGATCGTATGACCACCTTGCATCAGCTGTTCTCCCACATCTTGCTACGCGCCCGATCTTGCTGCTCCTGCTCAGAGACCTACTCTTACGGGATGCGGCCGTTGCACAATAAATACTGCCCTGATTCGGGCTTCCTGCACGATGTCACAAGCATTCATGCACACACCGGCCTTCCATTCTCATTCAACAGAAACTCCATGTAGACTTCGTTTCCAACCCAACGCAGCGTGTCGTCGATAAAACCTGCCACATGTGTCATGCCGACATGCATTCAGCATGCCTCCTCAACTGGCCCACCCTAGCTAAAAAAGACATGGCTTTTGGAAGCACTCTGTCAACGCATCCGCATTGCACATCAAGGCACGAATAATGCGAGCCCCGTGGCCCGTGTCACAATACCTCACAGAAAAGGCGAGCGTTTTCGTCGGAAGGCCACTTGACACAAAGTCAAAGCCAGACAGAAGTACAAGGGAGTCAGAAGCCAGAAAGGGGAATCCCCAAGACGAGCCCGAACCAAGTCTGAGGCTCAGGCTGACACTCGATCGTCACCCAGTCCAGGGGATCGTTTCTTAGTGCATGGTACGTGTTCCATGGAACTACTTCCCGCACATGCTGCAGGCACGACACCACATCTCCAGGTGCATCCAGGCGCTTCGATTTTTCTATTTATCAACATAACCCCTAGTCACGCACAGTGTCAACTCTCGGAAGTTGCCATACTGCGCACGGAAGCGGAAGCGCAAGGTTCCGCCATAGGACACCGCCAATTCCTGCCAGTCCCCACTTAATATCACGGGTGTGTCAATGTGCACGAAGCAAGCAAGATACTAGTGACTGATTGGAGAAGTTGATCTAGTTATGCCGACATACCGTCACAACCTTAGGATTGTGTACAAAGGCTTGCGCGGTACTCCCGCAGGACGTAACAATTGAACTCGTGCCAGTATGCGACAAGTGCTATGCCTGGATGAAACGAAGCAAGGTGCCTACACACACATACACACACACACACACCGTTTGCGTAAACTCGAGAGATCCGTTTGCTACTCCTATGCTTGAGGGATGCGCCTTCTTGTGAAAGACGCTCGGGGATGCTTCAAAGTACCACTTGGCAAGGTCAATGCCCGTGTCGAAGTCCAAGCTCTGGACCTCGTCGGCACCTCGGAAGGGGACAATGTGGCCAAGATGGCCAAGATGGCCACCTGGTAGCTTCTGCAAACCGAGGTGCCGTAAATGTATTGGTTGAGCCCACCCCAGGAAACCGCTTGGTGCTTTACTCCAGCGGCAGGTGTGTTTCCTCACGGCGATGCTTCGGCTGGTGCGAACGATCTGACAGCGCCAAGCGGGCTGAGTCCCTCGGGCAGCCTCCAACGACTTCGAGCTGGCCAGAAATAGTCCAGCCATCGGCAGTATTTGCCTCAGAGGAATGACTGCACTTGAGATCTTTAGCAACCGTGGTGCGCCATTAAGCAGCAACTGCTCCAGCTGTTGTACCCGTTGATACATGATGCGGAACCCGATGGAAAAGAGCTTTACTCGCGTGCAAGCCCACGAACACAAGTCCGAATGCTGGATGGGGCCGCCGCTTGGCTGAAATCAGAGCCGGCAATTTGCCGCTGAGGATTGGCCTGATGCCGCAATACGTGGCTGAACCTATGTGCTGTCAGCCCTCGAACAATCCAAGCAGTTTTCAGGCTGCAGCCAGCACAACAAGCCCTGGCTCAGACTGCACATCGATGTTGGTATCGCCATCTGAAGCGACAAGGCTTGCGAACTTTTTGAATGTCACGGGACATGTCAGCACATGTCAGCCTGGACTTACTCCAATCGGCGCCCGCACAGCGAAAGTGAACCTTATCCGGCCGTAGCACGCACATCACGATGCACAAGTCAGAAAGGCCCAGCAAACTCTGCCCTGCTTTTGATCGCCCAGTGCAGTTCCGGCACGAAGTCCAAGCATTTGGAGTCGCCCACTTGTTAGCAGGAGGGACATAAACAACCTGCGGCAACATGCCATGCGCAGCGCAATGAAGTCAATAAATCACAATTCTGGCCGAAAGGAATAACAGCCAACAGACAGTGACAAATGCTGAGAAGCACAAAACCCATGGTGCTGGCAAGCACTTTGTCAGCCTGCCACTCTTCAATCATACCTACTCATGCTCGGCCAAGTATACATCCCGAGCAGTACTGCAGCAGCCATGAAGCCGAATGGGAAGGTCATCTGCCCAACATTGAAAGAAACCCACTTTCTTTCCATCGCCCACCTGCTGCTTCGGATCTGTCACCAGAAATGGGAGCAGATGTGGCCCAATTGGATCGGGTGCCTCCGAAAACATGGCGGGTGCTTCAAGAGTTCATGAAGCACAGATATCTAAGCATCCAAGGCCTGAAGGGGCTCCGAACCAAAGCTGCGAAAGTTCGGAGAGGTCTCATAAAGCCTCAAGAACGCCGTGGGCGACCATCGGCTTATAACTTGGGCTCAATGAAAACTGGACATGGCATGGAAGAGAAAGGAGTTTCATTGAAACTTGAGCTGAGATGGCAGCAAGCCCTCTTCCGGAAGCGTGAGGATGTAGTAACTTGGTACATGCCATGGGTAAACAACGCATCGGTCATGGCCAACACCCATCTACAAGAGTGGCGTGACTTACTCCGTGCGTTGCAGCCGTGTCGCTCTTTGTTGTGTGGTCCGCCGACGTAGCCCTCCAGTAGACAAACCTTGGCTTCCGCGGCAGATGGAGCACATGAAACAAATCTATTTTTGCGGCGAAATCAAGACAAAGCACTGTCGGTGTATCTGCTTTCACCGCACAGGCAGTGTGCCGGGCGATGGGGTCCCTGACATAGCCGTCCAGTTGGGAGAAGATCTGACTCATCCTTACTCTGCCAGGCCCTCCTCCTTCCCTCTGACCACGCTGGTCTTTCCCACTACAGTGGTTGTTGCGAATGATGTTCCTGCTCTTTTGCATGCTGACACCCTTCACTGCGACATGTGAGGCACGGTGTGCAGCGCTGATCAAGATGGGTTCTTGCACTGCGGACAGCTGGGGACAGTACGTGATTGTGACTTCTTACCCTGAATCCCTGCTCTGAACCCCGCTCTCTTTATTGACCCGTTGCATGCGAGATTGAGGCAGCTGCTAGCAGGGTTTTTTAGATCTCGAGCCTTTTCACTAGATCCTGGCCGTGCTACGCCGAAACTGCTTGATCACTGAAAGCTCAAAAACAAGCCAAAAAATACTGCGAGACTGAGCGGCTCGATGGCTGATATCGGGGGCCAAAGAAACGCTCCAACCAAACCACGGGCCCACATGGCTGCGATGCAAGTAGACGTAATGAAGAGACCTGCTGTTCTTGTTCTGGGCAACTGCACAAGCCTCCGCGTTGGCTTGACCGTTGAGTCCCGTACGCTTCCGCTTCGGCAGGCTTAGTGCCCTTAGGCCCTAGGGGGTGGCGTAGATTTGGCTTTTGGTGCGGCCATGAAAGCTGCGAGCCAAGGCTGCCTTCGACAAAGCTAGACGAAGAAGTTCAGCACTGGACCACTGCCACTTGATGTTTCTAAAATGCTTGTAAGCGATTCGAGGCCTACAAGGCTGACGCCCCAATCCCGTTCCGAGATGTTCCGGGACCTCGACAAGCCCATGTCGCGAGACCTGGGCTACACATTCAAACAGCACTGAGCATCAGAACTCGTGGCGAAAGCAATAGCCAATATTGACCCAACGTTCTTCTGACTCTGAAGTTGAAGACGGGATGCACCGACAATAGGCGCGTTGGCAGTCTCCACAAACAGTGCAAGATCCTTTGGCAAATCCGGTGTCAGTCCCGACAACACACACACACACACACACACACACATTGTCAGGATCTGGGTTTTCGCCCTCACGCGGTCCTCTGCAGTCCCGCGTTGCTCTGCCATGACCTGGGCATATCTGGGCAGCATGTCTTCAGAGCGTGCCACCCCCCCCCCCCCCCCCCAACGTTAGTTGACGAAGTCGTGCTGCCTCCCCGACGTTTGCTACAGTACGGTCCCACATAGTCCCGGGCTCGATTCAATTCTGTTACATCCTGCCCCACGCAGAGGACGCCAGTGACCTGCATGGTGCAAGAAATGCCAGGAAGTCCTTCTTAGCCAATCTGTGCACAATAAAGGGCAAAGCTTCAGCCAGAAAAATGGATGCGAATGGGCACTGAATGGAATTTTAATCCTGTGGCTCAAAAACCCGGCGCCTCCCCCTGCTCGCCAAGTCGTGCCGATGCATTCAGCCGCACTGTGCGTCGAGTGCCTTCCTGTAGTGGCAGGGTCTCTATTGAGTAAGCTGCTCGAGCTCAAGCCCTAAACCGCAAAACCGCATGCCCGGAACTGATTGAACATGCCCGGAACTGTCGTTGCACCGCTTCCAGTTTTAACCGCTATAACGTGAACCTTTTTTCCAGCAGATCCTGGCCTGCTCTTCAAGGCAGAACTCGACGTTTTCCACCTGTACATGCATCCAGAATTTGAGGGATAAAGGAACAACCAGCACAGCAAGCTCGTAAGCGCTACTCTACATTAGGGCTAACATCTCCGCCCGAACAAGATTCGATCGCCCTTGCAGGTGCACGAGGGTTTGACGAATCATTGCATTGGCTTCCTGGACATTGTGGGCGTCGCCGCATGCTCGAGTCTGGCTACTTGCTACTAATCGGCGCAAGGCGGCGCCTTTTCACCGCTGAGCGCCTGCTGGAGCATGTCCGCGACATCCTGCAATCTGCACAACACGCTATTTGTGTACGTAACGTATTGAAAGGAGAGGCGGGGGAAAAGTGGACGGACCGAGTTGAGACAGGTTGAGGTGTCAAATTCAAGGGACAAGGAAGACCTATGAGAATCTGAGGCCGTGACCGTCTGGTGTTCCTTCAGAATGAAGTTGTCCACTAAACCTTTGCCCAATGCGTCCTGGCAAGTGGGCAAAGGTCGGCAAAACTTGTGCCCAGGTGGGGGCGCGGGGGCGGACGACAGCTCCACAAAATTATGACCCTAGGGCGGCTAGTTTCGCAGGAGGAGAGTGTGATATACAAATCCAAGGCCTGTTTTAAGATGGCTCTCTAGCAGAAACTGCTCGAAGGTCCGAGCGGACGCGGCCCCCCTTGCCCATAATTCGACCGGGATTAGGATGCGAAATTGGGATCCACCCCTTGCCCCGAGCCGCGCAGAGTCTTCAACGAGACCTTGCTCAAGTTTCAAGAGGGAGCTATTTTCTCGCAATGGCTGTGCGCCAACCTGCCTGAACTGATCATCTTCCGACCCTTCACTGCGCTCACAGAGCAGTCCTCCTTGGACCAACCAGACAGCTGGGCCTTACAGCGCGAAAGGGCTGCCGTCTCTCTTCTGACGCTGATCTTGCAGCAAGCATGGCCGAGAACTAGCACACAACTCGGTCCTTGGGCTATGTGCACTCCATTCCCTCTCTCCTCTCTCCACTCTGTGCCGCGGTGCTTGAACGCCTGGAGGCTGAGGCAAGCGCAATGTGACTATTCCATTCGTTGACATTCCCAGCCGGATCTACGCCGACAATGCAGGCATGGGCAGTCTCAATGAGCCTGTCAAGGCTCCAGGCTCCAGGCAGGTAGCTGGACAGACATCAGACACCTTGTCAAGCTGAACAGTGCTAACAGCCTTTGAAGATCCTCGGCCATCCGCGTGGCCTCCCGCATGCTGTTCCTGGGAAGATTCACGCAATCGGACACTTGACCGTGGTGATCTTCGATGACC
The DNA here is from genome assembly GCA_905221605.1 of Symbiodinium natans. Classification (NCBI taxonomy): domain Eukaryota; class Dinophyceae; order Suessiales; family Symbiodiniaceae; genus Symbiodinium; species Symbiodinium natans. The sequence continues at coordinate 118,959 of CAJNDS010002671.1, read as the reverse complement.
CGAGAATGGTCTAGGTCTGTACCCTGCAAGCAAGAGCCGCAGTCAGGACAAGTTAACCCAATTCCCCTGAAATTTCTGCGCAAGGCCTCCACACTTTGAATCACTCACTCAAAGGGACCAGATAAAACCCTCAAGTCTGCTTTCGCCTCCTGTGCACGGCTGGGCGAACGGCATTCACCGCATGCAGCGATGCAGGTGTCACGAGTGGTGTCACGAGTCCGAGCAACAAGGTTTCATCTCCCGAGGATGTCCAAATCGCAAGCGATTAAATCTTAAGATTTGGGCTATCAATACCCAGAGCAACAAGCCCTATGTCTTCTGTGTATTTGCAATCCGCTGAGGCCTTGGGCCGCAGGTGTCATAATCCCATACACCACTTTGCACTTTTTGGCCTGAAATGGGTACCCCCCCCTTAACGAGCCCCGCCCAGCCCCCCCCTCCCCCCCCTCCCCCCGCCCCCCCCCGTGACAAATCCCACCGGCCCCGCAACCCCCCCCCCCTTTCCCCACCCCTCTGCCCCCAGCACCCTGTATGTTACAGAAGCTCAGGCGGAGGTGGGTCGCCGTAGCGTTAAAATTACACGAGTCCTTTGCTGGGGTTCCTGCCTGATACTGGTCAAATCCTGCCCGCAAGCCACCACACCTATCAACGCGCAGCAACGTGCCAACAGTTGCGTTTCACCGATACATGTACCGATACATGGACCAATACGCAGCAGTTGTGCATCATGGCGACGAATCCTGATAGGGACCAAAAAAGGGCATGACATGCTTTCCTTGAGTTTCGTGTCTTATCTTCTATGCACACTTCGCACAGACATGAAAGCTCCAGCCTGCAACTTCGCCCGCCGTGTCGCGGAAAGTGGCGCCGCTCATTCTCAGGACTGCCTCTGGAACATATAAACTTAGTATAAACTTAGTATAAAACGTAGTATAAAACTTAGTATCAACTTAGTCTAAACTTAGTAGAACTCTATCAGTCGCTCCCCCGGCACTTTTGCAACTTTGCACCAGAATGGGGGGCCTTCGCCTCGCTCTTGGTTCGGATGATGACTTCGAACTCGCCCAAGTCCTCAAGCGCACAGAAGTTTTTATAAAAATACCCTCTTTGCACGACTCAATGCACAACCCATGAAACTCTGAGCAGAAATGCCTCACGGCCGTGCAAGACTGCCAGGACCATCGCAGCCTCGAAATCCTCGCCGGGAGATTTCTGAACTCTGACATCCAGCTGTAAGGGGGCCTCTCTGCACCTTGGCACATGTCCTTCTGATGCCGATAACATTTGTTGAGTCATTATCCAGTATCCAGCATGTACGGCTGCTGTCCTCGACTCCCTCTACCACAAAATCCTCAAGGAAAGGTCGTCCCAACACCTGCGCTGTTCTCTGACCAGGCGTCCCACCATACACTCGAGTACGCCGATTGAAGCAATGCTATTTTTGTGTCACATGCCTCCTGCCGCGAGAAGCCCGTGATTGCCGCAACCTGCAGATACCCACCACGAATCTGAAACGACTTGGTGACCCATGTGACACTGCTGCGAACGAATGAGGCTACGATGACGAAGTCAAACTCTCACAGCTTCGTCTTCGTGCTGCCGCAACCCGGACCACTGCCTTATCATTCCACTCAATGAGCTCGCCGCGCACATCCACCTCAAGTCCACAAGCAGACTCAGGAACGGCGTCTGGACACAATTGCCACCTGTCGCGCACTAACGTTCCGATAATTTCAAGGTATGCCAGCACAAGTATGCCCAAATTGTCGGCCTAGCTTCTGCAGGGAGGCTCAGGGAACAAAACGAGATAGCCATAAGCCCTGGCAAAAGTCCATGTACCTCTACAAATCACTTTATGAATCTAAAATCATAAAAGAGGCGTCTCACAAATATCCGATGGCAAACACTGCATGCAGCCGATGGTAGAATTAGAACGTGTTGTTGAAACACCCACATGCAAATGACAGCTAGGAGACCGCAAGCACTGGAGCATGTGCACCACGCAGCAGGCGTGCCATGTCCTGTTGTGAGCCAGGGTCGTTTTCTATCGCCTCTGACACTACATGAACGAGGGGTGGCCCACATGCAGACAACCCGTGCAGCTAAGAAGCTATCCCATGTGATGGAGATTACGTAGGACTTTCCATCAATGCTAAGGGACGTAGAGGCCTAGACTTACAGTCTTCGAGGGTTGGTTGAGCGCCAATTGGCCAATGCACTGGGCTGGAAGACCGTACGATGGCAAATCACGTGTCATTTTTGTGTTCCACCGATTTCTTCTGTCGCTGCGGCAAAGTGCGCGCGCTCATCGGACCGACTCTTCATCTGCTCAGGCGAAAAGTCAACGAGATCCGCGAGCCGGTGGAGGGGATCATCTGTTCGTTCGCCACCGGGACCTTCGAGACTATGGTGACGCAGCTGGCAGCGCTGTCGGGCGGCATGGCTTTGACTGACTCGACAATGGTGTCCCTCTGCTCCTTCAAGCTGTCAAGCTGATCTTGATCCTAAGCCGGCACTGTCACTGTGAATGAATCAACAGCTTTCCAGGTGATGTGATGCGGGCTGCCATGGGCTGCCTTTATCCCGGCCCTGTCGCATGCTTCGGCGCCCGGCCCTTTTCCAGAATGTCAGCCTTCTGCATCTGGATGTGTTGGAAAGCCGCTTTGGCAAGCTCATGCCGGTGGCTGTTCTTGTCTGGATGCCACTCGAAGAGCATGCGCCTGAGCGCACGTCGTCTCTGCGAAGTTTCCTTCAAACGTTTGATGGCCGCCAGCTCATCGTCAAGTGCAGCCAGCTGCTCTTCCAGCCCAGGACCAGGATTGCGCCACTTCAGCTCTGCTGGGCCGATGGGACGAAGGGCAGCCAGTCCAAGAATTCCCAGGGCGATCTGGCTTCGCTTTGGTTCTCCGAGAAGTTCCAAGCCACGGAAGAGTCCGGCGGGGTCCGCAAACCCCTGCTCTGTCACACCTTGCAAAGAGCAAGCGGCCAACAGGGCCACCAGCTCCCGCAGGAAAGGCTTCTGAGCCAGAAGTCTTGTCGACTCATCTGTGCCCAGCTCAACACAGCTCACCTCGTCCAGTACGCTCTTGCCATCCTTGTCCTTGGCTGCTGGTTCTAAAACCCTAGTTAAAATGAAGCCGCTGCGGCTGTTCTTGCTTTGAAGCTTGGTCTCATCACAGGCCCTGATGACAGCAAATATGCTTGCATGCACATGTTTGGGCTGCGAAGCAGCTTCGGCAGAAGTACGGCATGGCAACTTGCCTTTTGTCCAGTCAGTCCCAGTCACACGAGCCCGAGGGTCGCCGTGCGCCAACAGGAGCTCTGCGGCAAGGTGGAGAGTGGACACTTGGCCCCGGCCTCCCATCAGAGTTCTCCAAAAACTCATGCACGCACACGTCCTATTTGCCACAAACCGATGCACCTGCTGCTGCAGCCTCGCAAAGATCATGTAAGGGCCGCCTGCCCCGGCCATCCTGACAAGCACAAACGTGCACGAAAGGCTTGCAGCAGACCCAGCAAAACGTCTTCTCCGTCTCTTCGTCTACTGCAAGCTGAAGCAGGCGTCCCAGGTATTTGCATCTGCTGCAGAGCCGTCACGAAGGAGCTCCCTTACTCGCCTTAGATCAGCAGCACGAAGCCGTGCACTTCGCAGCTCTGCAGACCGTCTCATCATCTTCGCTTTTGGTTTGAGGCAGCAGGCACTGCATCACCTCGGCGTATAGCCGAGCGCAGTAGGTTGTTGGTCTGGTAGCCCTGGTCTGGCTGCTGGGCCCTGCCGAGTTGCTGCGCAGTTGGGGATCGGAAGGTGGTGTGATACATTCGTGAGACCTAGAGGCCGAACTTCAAGGCCCCTCCATATGCCACTCCTCTATTGCGCCTCTGAGTATTACAACTCCCACCGTTCCCCCATGACATTCGGGAACTGCAACACGGCACATGTCCCAGCCTCGGACAGTCAGGAAAGAATCCCAAAGCAATGTCCTTCCTGGGCAACTTGAAAACTCGTCCGTCACTGCAGTGTTCACGCAAGGGTTCACAACATTTCACAATGCCATTCTTCGTAACCCGTCCATCTTGATGCTCAGGATCTCTTTTGCAGGTGGTCTTTCCAGCCAGGTGCGGTCGCAATTTGCGCTCTTGTTGGTGTAGGGGTCCTCCATGTTTCCAGGATGTTCTTAGATCTAAGAACCACCAGGAACTAAGCTCACTCCTTGAAGGGCCGCAGCGTCGCTATGAGAGATGCCGTAGAGATACCTAGCAGTGCATGAAGGCCGAGAGATCACTTGGATCGCTGCTGTGCATCAAAGCCGTTTCTTGGATCGTTCATCCTCCACAAGCCAAGAAGCTGGGCACATCGTGGAGTAGGCCTGCCTCATCGTAAACATTGAAGCGCAGGGCCTGAGCCAAACAAGTCAAAACATTAAGTGTCAATATTCTGTGATCAAGGCTGGCACTCCCAACACTCCCAGCACGCCTGCCGGATCGGTCCGAAGTCCATAACATTTACGAGCCCGTCCACAAGCCAGAACAGAACCTTCGGCGTAGACAAAGTTCAACACAGCTTATGCAAGGGCACGGTGCCCGCATTCACTAAGCAAGCACAACGGTAAGCTTCTCGATTGGCTGCCTTCGGGTAGATGTCGTGACGGAAGAGTCTGCCGCCTGACCAGTCACGGGAGAAAGGACAACACACCCGACTTTTTGAGTGTAATCTCCGCAAAGCGATCAGAAGACTCTCCGATTGCCACGCGTGCCGACATTCAATCTTGCCTTTGACGCTTTTGGCAGACAGCCCCGAGGTCAACGCAGACCTTTCGCAAATCGTTTGCGCTGTCAGCAACTCAGCCAGTATCCACCCATATCCACCCCGTCCTTCCAGTCAGGTCTGGAGGCATGCGCTGGGACGCTTGAGGAGCTTGAGGATGTTGGAGCATGGCCACAAAGCAAAGCCTGGAGCAAGTCAACTTGGAGCACCTTCACTCTGCCTCCGTTTCCTTCCTGAATTGCCAAGATGACTGCTACGGTGCACTCGCCTGGCTCGTGAACCGCCCCACAGCCGCAGAATGCTGTAGAGCTCCTCCAGCCTAGAGCGGACTGCGCCAGAAGAACGAGGCCGTAACGAGGCGATTAAGCCAGCTCGACAACGATGCCGAAAAGTAGCCGGTGCAATTCGTGGGGTGACTCTCCCACATAGCGGACGAACTGCAAAGGACGGGAGCCACGTACGTCGCGGCTATGGCGGCAGAGGACCCTGTCAGGATTCAACTGATCAAATCGCAACGAAGCTTGTCACAGGCCTCTGGGAAACGGTCTGAGCGTGACTGAAACCGAAGCTGACTATGGTGGCTCCTGAACCGTCGAATTCGTCGATCCAACTTGGCTTGGTCCGACTGCGGGTGATGGTGTGGAAACCTGGAAGACCATGCATGAGAGAAACGTCCCACAACCAACAACGCAGCCGTAAATGGTACAGTGACTTTCATGTTGTGTTACATGGTGTGCGAAGCGTTGGGGGGCAAGAGCGATTTTTTGTTGTAGCCTGGCGCGTTTGTTTTGCTGTGGAGGCCCAGCGCATTTTTCTTGCTGTGGAGGCTCTTTTGCTGTGGAGGTGTGGTGCATTTTTGCTGTGGAGGCCGGGCAAGTACTTTCTAGAGGCCGGGCGCGTGCTCTTTTCTATGGAGGCCGGACGCGTGATTTCTTGCCGTGGATGCTGTGGAGGTCGGGCGTGTCCTTCTCTGCTAGGGAGGCAACACGCGCTTCATTGATTGGTGGGCGGCCGGGACCGTTTAATCATTTTTGCTGTGCAGGTCGGGCGCGCTTTTTTGCTGTGGAAGCTTGCGCGGTTCAAAAAGCGCAGGGGCCACCCCCATTTGCAAACGCAATGCTCGCATCATTGGCTTAACAAAGGGGCGTTAAGGTGTGGAGGGGGGGGGGGGGGGGGCGGGGGGGGCGCAATTTGCTCTGTTTCTCTGGTTATATCTGAAAAAATCTCTCATCCCTTTGTGTTTTCATAGGAGCACAAATGTTCGCGTGACGGGTTTCAATGAAGTTTCATATGCCTTGAAGCAGGCTGGCACTGCTTAAAAACACAATGCGATTTCAAAAAAAGAGTCATATGCGTTCAAGCAAGCTTGACTCATCTGCATTGAAGCAGAGAAGTGCCTGCATGGGGGTAAGCATGAAAAGAACAACATGAGGGCCTGACTAAATCTAGGAACATCGGCAGCCTCTGCAATGCTGTGGTGCCCGTGGTTACTTGTGTCTTGACAAGAGCAGTCTGCTGGCGAATCGCCCATTCGGAGACGCACAGTGACGAATTGTCAGAGGGCACATGTCGGCAGAATGCGCACGGTGGCTCAGACTCATCTGTGCGTTCCAGAGAGCACTTGGCGATGGCTTAGGCAAGACTTCAAAAGAACCCTTGTTCGAATAGAGGCCGGCCTGTTCAGGAGCTTTAGTTGCTTGTACGTAACAACAACGACGACAAGGACAGCGACAAGCGACATACGACAAAACAGCAACCAAAAAACAGCACAAGACTAACAGCAAAACAGCCAACAGCAACCAACTACTTTCACCTGGTCCCATCTACTCTAGCACGGCGGCTAACTGAGTGCTCACACTCTCTGACACCATTTGCCCAAGACAAACCGATTGCCATCAGTCAACCGATTCCTACTCTGCTCGAAGAACTGCCTGTCAGCGCAACGTTCCACCAAGAGGCGTGTGCATCCACGAACGGTAGTTGTGAAAGATGATGTTCGGGAGTCCTGAGACAACTTCGTCATCGCGGGAATCCAATACCACGGCAACCTTCGCTTCAGACCCTCAGCAGCATCCTGGCGGGTGCACATCGATCATGTCATTGTAGTGGAAGAAATTGGCGAAGTCATGCCGGAGAAAATGCAGAACCGCATCCAAAGATGTCCTGCAGTTCGAACCATTTCTTGCACGGAGTAGGCATGCAGCCAGGTTTTTTGAGTGTTTTTTTGGGTTTTTTGGGTATGTTTTTGGGTTTAGGGTATGTTTTTGGGTTTAGGGTATGTTTTTGGGTTTAGGGTTTAGGGTTTAGGGTTTAGGGGTTAGGGGTTAGGGTTTAGGGTTTAGGGTTTAGGGTTTTAGGGTTTTAGGGTCTTAGGGTCTTAGGGTTTTAGGGTTTTAGGGTTTTAGGGTTTTAGGGTGTTAGGGTTTTAGGGTGTTAGGGTGTTAGGGTGTTCGGGTGTTAGGGTTTTAGGGTGTTAGGGTTTTAGGGTTTTAGGGTGTTAGGGTTTTGGGGTGCTAGGGTTTTAGGGTGTTAGGGTTTTAGGGTTTTAGGGTTTTAGGGTTTTGGGGTTTTAGGGTTTTAGGGTTTAGGGTTTAGGGTTTAGGGTTTAGGGTTTAGGGTTTAGGGTTTAGGGCTTAGGGTTTAGGATTTACTCGGCTTTAGGGTTTAGGGTTTAGGGTTTAGAAAACCAAAAAAAATACCCAAAAAAAACGAAAAAGATATACCCAAAAAGAACCCCCACCCTGCAACAGGTCGGAACATGAGAGACTGCTCGAACCATGCCAAGGCTGGCTCTGCCCAACTTGACATTTCAACCGTTCATATTGTCATATCTTACGACTCTTGGTGTAAATCGCTTTGCATCCCAGGCGCAGCAGAGAATCAAAAGGCAAGTACCTGAAGCACCGTGAAGATTGGACAGCAATTTCGCCTTCATGCATGAGGATAGGCAGAGTAGGCTTGAAGAATCATGAACGACTGGCATGCATTCAGCTCTCTATTTTGGTGTATTGGCCAAGTTTCTCCGCGCCGTGAAAGTAGGGGTAGCCAACCTTTGCAAGCAGGCATGTGCACGGCATGCGGCACAACTTCTGGCACCGCTGCAGCGCGTGGCTCCATGCAACTGCAACTGCATGAGGCAACATTCCGCAACGCAAGACATTGCAACGCAAGACATTCCGAATCACAAATAGACACTGCGCGACACCTAGGAGCCCCCAAAAGGAGATCAACCTCTTTTGTATGGCGAGCCAACGACCGACGCCAATTCGGACTGCAAGACGCCCTACACAAAACACACAGGCACTCGGTACAGGGCTCGGGTGCAGGATCCACTTCCCAGATCCAGAACAGTTGCGCATGGGGGCATACAATTTCAAGGTTAAGGATTTAAGGGTTTAAGAGGTGAGGACTTTAAGGGTCACTAAGGCAGCCCAACTTCAGACAGCATTTCACCACACTCGCATCATGGAGATCACGCTCAAGCACCTTGTCCATCGCGGAGGGTTGGGACCGAGTCACATGAGTCACAAACAACGAGTCGGAAAATGCCCGAGGCGAGCGACTCAGAAAAAATCGGGGACGGGCACAGCTTGGCAGCTGGAAAGGTTTCGGGTGGGGCCTAAGGGCCGAAGATTTACAGGCATCCAGAAGAGTTTCGGGTTGGGGCTAACACCGCACGTATTCTTCGTGGAGAAGGTATGCAGTTCCAGCAGAGCACCCGATCACACCTTCGGATTAGAACTGGCAAACTCCAAGAAGCCGCCCACGGAAAACCCATCAACTAAGCAGGAGAACCTCAGACCTTTGGGATCCTTCTCAGACTATCAAACCTGCGTTGGGCGCTGCAGTACAGGTGAAGTCTTGGAGTCGTCAACAATCTGCCGAAGACAGCCTGCTTCTTGGCGCCGTGTTGAGCTGCTTCGAGCCCGCAACCATTCAAGCACATTGTAGCCAAGCAGCCGGACAGTGTGCATCCCCGGAGCACTCGTCAATACCCAGTTTGACGCAGCAGCGGTTCCTTGGAACAGTTCAAGCAAAGTCGGCAACCGCAGGACAAGAAAGTGTTTTTGCTTGCGCGACCTAATGACGTGCGTACACGCATTCGCCCGTTGCGGCTCGCTCAATTTGAAAGGCCAGGGCTCCCAAGACTCACTGGATACAAGCCGCGGCCTGCGCAACAAAACAAGCTTTTGAGTTTCAAAACTTGCAAAGAATGCAGAAAGATTCAGTTGCCAAAGTTGCCGAGGCCGAGGTCTGCTACTATTGTCGGGTTTCACAGCGATTTTTGTACAAAGCAACGCCGCTGGCAGCCACACGGTCTCGAGTCGCTCTTGCCTGACGGCCAGCAAGGACAATTGCTGAGCCCATCCGCGCCACCACAGGCCTGGCAGATCTCAGCTTCCACAGTCTGCTCGAAGGTCACAAAAGTCTCACAAATACGCACAAAAAGGTGCGCTGTCGAACGCCTCTGCCAGGGCTAGCTCGGAGGTATGCATCCTCATCACCTTCAAAGCCACAGCATGGGCTTGTGGTCCGCACCAGGCTAGGCTCAAGTAAGCAGACTCACTTGGGTTCTGGTGGCCATGGCCTGTCTCGAAGCCAGCACCAGCACCTCGGTCATGTTGGGACGTTGGGACAGGCTACGGCTGTGTTGGATTGACAGTTGACCAGACCATGCGGTGTTCATACGGAATCACACTGTAAGTTCAGGCACGGCAGCCAAAGATTGCACGCCAAGGCACTTCCCAACACTGGCCGTCGCAGTCCCACCACAGAGTTTGCGCGCGCTGGCCATTCAAGCCTGGACCAAGGCGGTTGCTCCAACCACCAGTAGACGCTGCTAACCCTTCTGCATCCAAGTAACCGCTGCTTCTGCTCTGTCCAAAGATGACCACCTGCCGGGTGCAGAATGCGCCAGAACTTCAAAAGCAGAAATGTAGAGGACGGCATGGGAGTGCAGAAGTGACTAGCCTTCAAGCTCACTCCTGCCTGGGAGCCCACGTCAACTTGACTGTCGCAGCCCTCTGCCCCTGGTGTGCAACAGCAGCCCAGCTCGTCCATGGTGGCATGGGCCTCCCAGTTAAAAGAGAAAAACGGACAAACGGACCCTGGAAGCGGAAACATGCATCTCTGAATGGATTTGGTCGCAGCACGCCGCGAAAACTTGACAGACCCACAGTCTCATGACAGCCTCGTGACCTGCATTACCGCGCTCGGCATGCTCTATCCAAGCATGCGCATTGTTCTCAAATGAGTCCAGTACTAGTTTCCCAAATCTGGTTGACCAAGCCATTTGCGCACCACCTACTTCATGCGATCCAGGAGCAAGCTTGTTCTCGCATTCCAGCAATTGCTCCAAGCAGGACAGAGACCGAATTGAAAGACCGACAGGAGAAGACAGACAGAGAGCACGCAAACTCACAAACAGCAGGGCAAATGCCCACTGAGTTCTTAGTCGAGCTTGTTGTAGTGGCATCACAAGACGGTTGTCTCTTCGAGTCGGGGGGCCAGGTTTAGCGGGCTGTTAGTCGAAGACCCTTGGTATGCCTGATCCATGAGCTCCCACTTTGATGACAGATGGATTCTGTCCCCCTCTCCAGCCTTAGTGTCACTCTTGAATCTCTTGAACAGCTTGGACACCAGTCCTCTCAGAAGCCCTGTGCAGCCAAGACTCACAAGCTGGGCAAGTCGGCACGCTCTCGCGACGGAGCTCCATGAGAAGACCTCTCGAACAGCGTGCCCGTGCCGGCCATCAACTTTCAGATGCCCTTGTTACCCCTTGTTGCTTTGTTGCGTCTTGATTCCAAACCCACAAGCATGGTTTGGCTTAGGATTTCAAATGAAACATACACTTGCAGGGGAAGAAAGCAGGCCCCGTGACCCCCAACTCTAGCTTCTGGTCAGGGGGCAACTGCGGCAAAGCCGATGCTCACCGGGGCAAGACAGCTGCAAGCCATCGCCAGCCGCAAAACTGCAACCTCATTCAGGAGGTCGAAGATAGAATGCTTGCAAGTCCGTTGCTCATTAGGCTAGCGCACGCAGGCTAACGTGGACCTTTTCCAGCACAACATCCCTACTCTACAACTTGGTGGTGGTCGAGACTAGTGCCAAGCCAAGTCGCAATCGCAGCAAACCTCATCAACAACTGTATCTTCAATGTCGGTCAAGTGGCGGGCATTAGAGGTGCTAGAGGCGCAAGGTTAGCTCGCCTAGTCACACGTTCGTGCCATGCTTTGTGTGGCAATGTGCATCAGCTTAGCAGACGCAAAGTAGGACCCTCTCTTGCAGAGCACAGCTCCCCTCACCCTTCAAAGTTCTCTTGATGGGGAAAATTCAACCTCATTTCCATCGAATTGGCTGTGCCAACACGGAGGCTTCATGCTTCAGGCCACCTCCCGAGAAGCGAGATGGCTCGCTGCACGTGCATCCGCACCTGGCTGTACTGTTCTACTGTTCAAGCAGTGCGCAGGAACTTTGGGCCAGACAGCACGTCACTGTGGCCTGCCAGATCTCCGGTTTGGGTAGCGAGCGCCTTGGGGCGGGCATGCTCCAACCCTGGACGAGTAGCGACTCATGCGGTTGTTCTTCTTTCACGCCCCTTTTTCGGGTAATTTTGTGCACCTGGATAAGTCCTGTTTAAAGCCTCCTGACGGGAATTTCTTCCAGTTTCGACTCTTGCTGTCGTGGATTGTGTTGACAATGTACTGAAAACAACACATGCATTTCGAGATTTTGGACTCGTACCAGCTCTGGATCATATGAACGCAGACCACCCTTTCCCACTTCTACGTGTCTGCTAAATCCTAAAATGTCGAAAGCAAGCTTTAAGAAAAGCGCAACAGGCGCAGGACTTTGCTGGGCAGGAGTTCTCCAAAACCCAGTGCTGTTTCTTCGAGCGCTGCCTGCAGCAGAGATCGTTGTGTGATGTTCTTGCATTTCCGAATGTTCGAGCCCTGTGGGGCCGTACTCATATCGGCGTTTCATCATGGGTGTCTCATGGCATAATTCTCGAAGACAGATGGCTGGAGATCCACACGCACATCTTCTTGCAGCAAGAAAACTCCGAGAAGTGTTCACCCGAAACACAGAACCACAGCTCTGAGCACGGAGGCCAAAAACAGTACCATGTACAAACTGCAGAAGCTGCAACAGCTTCAGATTGCGACTGCTTCAGGAACGATCGAAGCTTGCAAACATGGGAAGGGACACAAGCCCAAATGCATCACAACAACATGTTGGACTTGCAAGCTTGGTGGCGCAACTTGTTCTTGTAGCTCAGCAAAAGTGCTAAGGCTCTGGAATCTAGAATGCCCGAAAAAAAGGCATGAAAATGTTTTTTTGGATCTCCGACTCAGAGCGTTCTGTAACCAATGCACGCTGAAGCAGGGCTATCGCCGCCATGTTTGTCGTCGCCATGGCGCGCACTGTCATGACATGAGCTACCTGCAAGGCACACACGAGGCCATGGGCAAGGTTTACGCAGCTCAATGGGCCCGATGCTGGGCTTGAGCCTTTTCCTATTTAACGAGCCCGTGCAGAACTGAGCCTGGCACCATGTTCTCCGGGCGTAGCTTTTGCGCCACCTCCCGGTCCTCTGCACAGACTGTGATGCACCAGCGGCCACAGGGAAGAGTCACCTGGACAAGTTTGGACAAGTTGACAAGGGAACTATGCTGCTTTCTTGCCTGATGATTGAGAGCGATGCTATGGTCAGACACACGTCGCCTTTCCGTCACCTACAACACTCCTAAGGCACAGATCGCACGCGCAGTCGGCTCTTTCCATTAGTCAAGAATCACGTCTGCTCGCTCTCACAATATGCTGACAGATTCCTCAGCATTGCGAGTTGCTGAAGCAAGGCCGTCATGTCAACCTGGGTTTGGCAGCCCAGCTTCATGCCATGGATCGTCATGGATCGTCTACGTTTCACGAAACATCACGAAACAAGGGATGCGAAACAATAGAAGGAGCTGACAGGGTCGCCAATTAATTGTCACCACCGTGCCGTCATCTTCTCCCACGGCAACGAAATTAATACACGAGTCAGGAATGCAAGATGCGCAGCATTGCAAATTCCCTACATGTGTCGGGATGTTGTGGGGAAACACGTCACGTTCGGGTGAGTGAGACGAAGTTTACTCATGTCCATGCAACGGAGCGAGAAAAGCTCCGGAAGGTTCCTGCACGTCTATGGAACTCTTCCTTAGCGATTGGCTTTGTGGGCGTTGCTTCGCAACGTGCCGTCGAGATAGATTACAATGATTTACATGATTACAGCATTCTCCGATAGAGATAGTAATTCCAGCGGCTCCTCTTGGAGGAGTCGCACCAATCATTGATCAGATTTGATCAGAACCTGTGGGAAAGCTGTGGCCCCAAGTCGGTTTCCATGGAAGCCCTCAGTCTGCAGTCGCTTAGGAACACACACAGCCAAGTGCATCTGACAGATGCTAGGCTAAGTTAGGCTTTTAAGCCAAAGTGCGAGCGCTTCACGACGGCCTTGTCGACGCGGATCTTGTCGACGCGATCCTCCTCACCCAAGGCCGTGGCGGCTGCCATCCGTGAGGCAAAGCCATGGCTCTCACGGGAGAGGCCGGCAGCTGTGAAGAGCGTCTGCAAAGAACGCGTCGAAGACCGGTGTGACGGTCCAGCAGGAGACAGCGTGTTGGCCAACAGCTGCGCAAGTAGCAGCTCGAGCTTGGTCTCCAAGCGATGCATGTCGATGGCTTTGGCAGGGCCTGACATGGAAGACGTACGCTACACGCAGCCGCTAAGTTGCTGCTGCACAACCGCAAATTTCGAAGCAGGCAGGAAGAACGGCTGAGGCCTCAAGTCGGGTTACAGTAGGGCAGAGTAGGTAGGGCATGGCAGGGCCAGAGTAACGGGGTCCGCTGAAGACTCTGAGAAAGCAATCGCATTGCAAGGGAGCGCCTTTCAGCTTCCGAGCGGATTCGAGGAATTCCTGCATCACGTGTTCTCAGTATTCTCAGCAACTGCCCTTGGATCAGATGAGCCCCTATTCCATCGGTGAGCAAAGCCGTCTCAAGGCCTTCATTGATATCTCTCCGTCCCCGTCGTCTAACATCTCAAAGAGGCCCAGCAGATCATGGTAATCCAGCTCCTTCTCATACATCTGATGCATAAATATCAGGTCCACAGTCTAAGGTCCAAGGAAACTTGTTCTCTTGCATTACTAAAAACAGCTCATGCTGGCCAAGCTTCCAATTGGCTCATCCAAAACCTGATCTTCCAGATCAACAGACTCTGAAAAGACTGGACAGGGAAATTCCAAAAAGCCAAGCTAAGCTAAGTCCAAAACCGAAGCTTCGGAGACTCAATGAGCTGGGCAAACTCATCAAAGGTCACCTGATGCAACTGACAAGCATTGCCTGTGTGCTCGCATGGCATGCAAGGTCTGACAACAACACGCAACCTTAATGACCGACCAATGGCATCTGAAGCTGCACAACGAGAAAAAAATAAATGTTAAAAAAAAAAAAAACTTGAGACACGAGTCCAAACTAAGGACAGAAAATCAAGAATAACTCACGCGAGGAGCCATACCATCCTCTGAAGTATCCATGGCGCTAAACAACCGTTGGACCTGGTCAGCAACGCTGCAAGTTTTTCATGGGCATGTCCTGCCTAGCAAGCGTGAGCGAGAAACACAACGCTGCCACGCAGCTAAACAGGGATACTTCAATCCAAGGCAGGCGGGCGTCGGGTTTGTTTAAGGTGTGAATATTTAGTTCATGCAGGGAAACGAACAAGAAGCGGATCGGGTGCACCTTCTTGGTGTACAGAGCCCAGTCCTTTTGTTTCTGCTTGAAAGCCAGATCTTCATCATTTGCCGCCATAAGCATCGTTTGCTGCACAAACACGGCATTCACAACCTTGACTGCCCGTTTTGTACTTTTACTACAAGTGAAGGTTGCACGCATGTCCCAACGAAGTTGTTTCTTACTAAGCCCAAAAAGCACAAATTGTAAACTTTTTCTGGCGCCAAGGTGCATTCAACACGGCAAATCCAATCATGCACCTGTAAACCAGAAAGAACAAGGAAAACGCTTCGTCGACGAAGTCCACAAGCACGCGACAAGGTGGTCCCCAGTTTGCAAATAAAATTTCGAACATCGTCAGAAAGGTGCGAGTGAAAGTGCCATAATAATCCCAAACCTGCTGCCGGATTACCAGCGGTTTGGTGTCGTCGTTGAGGTACTCTCTGACCAAAGCGCTCAAGATCATCCCAGCAATGCATTGGATAAAAGTGAGCAGACAAAATGACCAGAAGAGCATGTCCACGGACGAGGCGCAGCATTTCAATAGGAGCTGCAAGGAATCCATTGATCGTGACATGGTGACCATTCGAAATGCTCTGGCCAACTTCCCCAAGCGAATAAGTCGCAGGTAGACCGCATCGATGGCTAAGCTTGGCATGAACCACTGCACGCTTGATGTTGCCACGACGATGGCGTCAATCCAGTTCATCACCGTCCGCCAGAAGCGACACCGCAACACAACTATTCGAACAGTGACGTCGACAGCAAAAATTGCCGAAAAAACGAAATCGCCCGTTGTGATGACGCGGTTGATGGTTGGCCAAGAGTCTTGTGACAGAGTGGGTTCCTCGTACTTCTCTATTTCCCAGCCCGAGATCATGCCTGAAACGCCGAGTCACATTTTTGCAGGTGCACTGCAAACCCTCCGTCCATGAATGCACAAGAACTTGCTAGTTCGCGAAGATGAGCAACAACGAACTGCTTTGTCGCTGCTCCGGCATGGGGCCGAGCAGCTCCGAATCAAATCCGAATCAAACAAAAACTCGAACTGCTCGCGCCCCGACCCTCGCGCAAAGAGACGAACTGCGGTCGAGCTTCGCGTGCCGGACTGACGGACACTGAAAGATTACGGGGAAGTGTGGGGGGGGAGCAAACTGTGGCCTCTAGCCTGCATCTTGGCGAGGTATCTGATGGGGCAAGAACTGCACACTTGTGACGCACCCTGCCTACCGCCCTAACCCAAGCCAACCTTCCTGGACTTGGGGGAACCTGTGCTGCGCGTGACAAAACCCGATCGCATGTGCCATCAAAATGCATTCTAAGTTAAGTTGATTCACCCTGGACACAAAACAAAGCCAAAGAAATCAACGTAACACTTTGCCGAACATCTCTTCTGCCTCCTCTCTTTTCAACAGTGCGGTTGAGAAAGCACTCTCAACAACAAACTTGTGGGGGTGGAGTTGTAGTATGAAGCTGCAGGGGATTTTCGTTCTCTTCTCTTTTCTAGGTCCTGGAACAGGCATTCTCAAAACATGCTCGCTTTCCCTCCCTCCTGTGGCATGCGATGGAAAGCAACTGCGCAAGGCCGACAAGGACATGCAAGTTTGAAAAAGGAGGGGAGGCAGGCTACAAGAGACGGCAACGCCTTTAAGATCTTCATGAGAATCCAGGTCTAGGTGTCTAGAAAACGACTCAAGGTCGGAAGAGCATCACAAGCGAATTTGGACCCCTCCGGCCGAGGAATTGCATCTCCAGGGCCATGAAGAACACGTTTGCAACCAGCAGAGCTGACAGCGCTGACTCAAACGTTGCAGACTGCAAGAATTCGGCCCAGCGATCAAGCCGTGAGACCTGCAAGGGCATCAAGGACCCGCGTCTGCTCGTGCAAAAACCCGCTTCGGCTACTGACAGGACGGCTGACAATGGCTCGACAACGGCTCTGCCGACTCTCTATGCAGATTTCGGTGGACCTGGCCTGGCTGCCATCTTGACTCCGGTCCCTGCGCAAAGAATGCATCACCAGTTCAACTAGGTCAATCATTCTTCATTGCCTTTCAACGCGTTGGGGCGCGCCTCATGCTGTGGGGGCTGTTGGGGTCGAACCGCTGCGGAGGCATAACCGAAAGCCGAGGCGTCGGCCTGGTACGCGTGTACAACTTT
The DNA here is from genome assembly GCA_905221605.1 of Symbiodinium natans. Taxonomy (NCBI): domain Eukaryota; class Dinophyceae; order Suessiales; family Symbiodiniaceae; genus Symbiodinium; species Symbiodinium natans. The sequence goes on along the minus strand of CAJNDS010002671.1, from coordinate 102,255 downwards.
CTGTGGGTTCGTCATATGGACATACCAATTATACTTGCTGCCCCGTCAAGCTGTTCGGCATATAACAAAAAGCATACCATTCCTTTCCATCCATCCAGCTCTCTGCCTGTTGCTCGGCTCGCGGGCCACTGGCGGCTCCCGCGGTGCGGGCGGTGGTGCACTACTGATGGACCCCGATCCTCAAGGAGTCAAGCAAGAAAGCCCTGGTAAAAGACAACGAAGCAAGCAACTCACAATTGCAGCTGAGGCTCTGGATATAGTCAAGCTTGGTGGTGGCTCCTCCGGTTGAGATGCAGTGCAAGCTCATCATGCTCATCGGGCGATTCAAAAAAGCTCAGGGGACGGAGGCTCTGGAGATCTCTGGAGATCTCTGGAGGCTAGTCCTTGGAGTCCTTGACCACATCGGAGCCTTGGGTCGCAAGCTCCGACCGGAGCTTTGCCATGTCCTGCACCTTGGGGAAGGGCATGACTCGGCATGACTGCATCAACCAATCTGGGAACCTGCAAAGAGTCTGGGCAGTGGGCATGTTGCGCTGCCAGCAGCTGCAACAGGCGTTTGAACTCCAGTGAGCATTCGGAGCTCACTTCACTTCCAGCTTTCGGAGCGGAGATCCTTGGCAGGGTACGGACGGCAACGAAGCAGCATTCGCAAGCAGCAGGAATGCGCGGCCATGCGAGGCCTTCTGCTGTTCTAGGCTACCGGCTTCTGAGGCTCAACTGGCACTGCGGCAGAGAGCGGCACCTGTGGCAGTGGAAGAGACGACAGGAGGAACCGAAGCTTGGAGGGCCAGTACCAGCGCAAGATGCACAGGCTGCAGTGCATCCACTCGGGAATTCTTCACAACTTGGCTACCAACCAAAATGCACTTCTCAACCTCGGCCGGTTCGGCCGCTGTCGTGGCATCGCTTCCCGGGTCATTGGCTGGCATGGCATCAGGAAGAACGGGCTGGTTTGATCCACGTCACTGAGAGCCGCGGAGAGGCAAACACATCGCGGCATCGCCATCATCACAATATCAACTTGTGAAACGTCTGAGTTCGCTTCGCAAAACAGCTTCGGGCTTTACGAGCCGGCCTTGGTCACTTCCTGTCGAAAATCCACTGTCCGAAATACTGCCTTAACTTCGAAGGGGGACTTCACAAGCGTGGCTCTGCCATCTGCTCCGTGCCAAGCCGCCCAACTGCCTCCTCCACCTGGAAGGTCCAGTGTCTCGTTGCCTAGCAGAAGGCCAAACCCCAAAGCACGCGCGCGGGATCGTCGAGCCGCTTCGGGCAACTTACCGATGCCTTTTCGGCCGTCTCGCCGGGCTGGATGGATCCGGAGCGCCCCGCCCTCGGCAACCCGACGGTGGCTGTAGCTTGGATGCCACCTCGCTCAAGAATCGTTTTGGAGAACAACTGCCTACCCACAGTCATGCAAAAAGTGTCTGCGGAAGCTTGTAGCCTAAATGGCGCGTGCCAAGTCACACCAAGCTCACTCGGCGACTTCGACGACCGGCACCGTCCTGCTACAAGGGGGGAGGGCAACACGCATCAAGCGCGGAAACATGTGAAACATGTGGACGCACATTCAGAGTTTTACACGTCAAAAGATCCGAAACCCCATCTTGGACGCTGCAAGTCACTTTCACTGAAAGCGAAAGCCGCACGAATCAGAGACTCGGATGGCTCGGCCACTGCCCCTACAGGACCTACAGTCGCCAGATCTCGCTGCACGGCCATACCTTGCCTCCCAGGGTGGCAGCTGCTGGCCTTTGCCGTGGAAGCCTAAGGCATGGGCAGATGCAACAACAAAGGCAAGAGAGAGATAGAGACCGATTGCACACACAAGGCGAGCTTGGACAACTTTGACGTGATGCGGACTGCTGCACTTGCTGGCAAGCCGGGCAGCTGATCAAGGCCTGCTGCTCAACGCCTCAGCATGCAGGGCATGCAGAGAAAGGGAGTATCGTGGAAGTGCTCTGTGGGCCGGCGCGTTGCTATGTCTCTGCTATCTCTGCTATCTCCGAGGCTTTCACGGAGTCGACGGCCTTCCTCCCCCATCTGATCCAAGACCATCTGCAGCTGGTCCTCTCATGCTTGCGACGAGTTCTGAATGTTCTGGAAACTATGAAGCGAAGGACACGAAGGAAACAAGACTTAACCAGGTTGCTCACAAGCTCTCTTGCGCACTCCGCACCTGTAGGAAGTGCAGCGTCTGGAAGACATTCATCATCCCCCATTGCCAGAGCTCCTCAAGAGTCTTGGCATGTCAACATGTTGAGTCAACTGCAATTCGGCACACCTCTGGGACAGACTTTTCGCTCGCTGGTCAGTGTCAGCGCTTCTCTAGGTCACGCTGCTGACCTGGCTTCACGACGATGCCATACCAAGACATTCCTGCTCACCTTCATCAACGCGTTAGCGATGAGAGTCGTCAAATTTCGTGTCGTCTCCTCAGCACAGAACTCATCTGGGATCGTATGGAGGCCCGCAAAGCGCGCTGGGCCACATCTGTAAATGCAGTTCCAATTGTATCGAACCAATGGAGACCGCGTTTGGAGACGCACGTGCCCAAAGGTGACCAACAGCATGGTGAAGCTACCACTTATGGCCTGCGCGATGCGGACTCAGCATTTTCAAAGCCTCCCTATGCGAGGCCATCCTGTACTGTTCTGTATCTCCGGCAGCCACTGGTCCTTGTCCACGCCCTCTCCGGGCAGTCATTCAGGCATAAGCTGCATGCTCACTTAACTCAAGGGAGGAAATCGGAACTCTCGGCCGGCTGCTTTTCGCCTGGTCGTGCAACTTGTTGTAATTAGTCGTGATCCGCTCCAGCTACTGCTTGATTCTCGGGTTTCCTTGTGCTCTCCTGTTGGAGTGCCAGAAGCTGGCCCAACAACGCCATTGAAAATCTTTGAAGCTTCCCCCCACAAGCTAAGTTTATCATGTGCCCCGGGGGACGGCCGGGGGACGGAGACGAGTTTCGCAAGCTGCTCGACGGAGGGCATGTCGAGCGGAACAGCTACCAGTAAGGAAACAATGAAAACAGCACACCAGAGCAAGGCTCGAGACGAATGGCTGCGACACCAGCCAGAACAATCGATGTATGCCTCAGCACAGTTCCACACAGATGAATTTTACGAGAACTTGCTTTTTTGATACGTGCTTCATGCCAGGTTGTCTGACAACACAGACAAGCATGGGAGACGAAACAACCCGCTAGCCGTCAAGCCGTGCAGCAACACATGTTCATGTCCATGGATGTCCTCTGTAGTGACAACCGCATAGCGACCAGCCCGAGGACCTTCAGCAAAGGCTTCTGTGCCATGGGTCAAGAATGGCTGTGCGATTACGAAAGACCACGGGAATCCACATCATCCCACAACACAAACGAACTCAAAAAGCCTGCACAAGCAGGTCCCCACCTCCAAACCAGTGGTTCAAGGCACCTGCGTTCGCCGCCTTGCTCAGTTCCTGGCAAGAAGCTTGTCAGATGCACAAACTTCAAGAGAAGGGGGGGGAGGGGGGTGGGGGGGCAGCGCAAAGACTCCTCCAGCACCAACGGGAACTGATGCTGAATGCCCTGGTGCCGAGCAGCTGTCCATCTAACCCATGTAACCCATTTCCTGCAAGTCTCCATCGCACGGCACCCCGAGCCTCCATTCCGAAGAACCATGTGGCCGAGCTTCCTACCAAAACCCCTCGGCTGCGTAGAGCCTCTGCTGCCTGACCTGCAGGGGGTGGAAGGCAAGTGGCAGATGAGCAGATGCGTCACACCCTGTCGTGGCTTTACAGAGCCAAGCGGCTGTTGATGGAGGGATGCGGCGAGGCAATGAGCCCTTGCTGGCGAAGTGAAACAAGTTCTGGAGCACCAAAAGCGGTGACAGTGAGAGGAGACAGAGCTCGAACCAGCCGCAGCAAAGCTTTCGTGCTGCCAGGCAGCGCAAACGCTTCATTGACAGAAGGTTGGCCGCCCGCGCTACGCGGTCCTGAGATGGAAGTGAATCGAAACAAGGGTGCCCCAAAGCATGGCCCAACCCGTTCCGATCCATTACCCGATGACCCTGCGCCTAACTTTCTCCCAGCATCGGTGTCATGGAGGAGCTCGGTCATGCGCGCCGCTGTGGGCGCCAGGGACTCGGGAAGGCCCAAGGCCCGCCTTGGTTCCATGGTTCCCACTGGACTGCAGGACATCCAAGGTGCAGTTGCGATGGTTCTCTGACTGTGGGCTGTTCTCTGCCTCTGGTGTACTCTGTCACATTCTGCCACCTCACTCAGGGAATGGCATGGCTCGATCCCGGGCTGCCTTCACCGCGGGCAAGTTCTGCAAGGCACTGTTGAACCTTGGCTTCTAGCCGGGTTGCCACGTACGACGCAAACATCGGTTGCATCGTCACACAAGCACCGATCTTCGCTAGCCGACGGCCGACTGGCTAATCGCCGTCCAGCGGCTGCGCATCAGTGTTGCCGAAGAGGTTAGGCTTCCTAGGCAAGCAGCGTATCTACGACGACAAGCTACGACAAGCTGTCCGACATAGTGCAGCTTTGTGGTGACTCTATTCTGTTCAGCCATCGTCTGCTTCATGCATCATGTGACATCCACTCCAAGTGCCGCAGGTCTCTGCAGCAATGCCAGGGACCTGTTGGCGTCCACCTTGTCAGACAGCTCTGCATGGTTCTCGTGCGCAAAGCAAGCGACAGGAGAGCCGGGGGTCTGAAGAAATGATGCGTTGCGGAATGCTTGGCTCCAGTGGCGGGTCTCTGTGTAAATTTCAAGTTGTCCAAGTGCGATGGCTTGTGAGCTCACTCTTCTGAGCTGAAACCGATCACAACATGAATGGCTGATGGATAGACACGACACGATACGACTGAACCAGCCCTTGCATGGCGGACTTCGTGTGATGCCTGCACCTCTTCTCCTTCATCCTCCGACTGCTCCAGTGGCTGCAACGCGTGCGACAAGATCTTCTCCTGAAGCAGGCCGACTAACTAGATGCCAACCCCATGACCCCGCGGTCTATGAGTAGAGGCCTGGAATGAAGCTTCCTGCTTGCTTAGTGATCAAAGGCGTACAATGGGGCACAGCTACAGGAGACATGTGAAGGCTTGTTGCACCCGGCTTCGCTTTGGAAGCGGCATTGGCAGCGTCCGCTGCCATGAAGCTACGACAAGTTCAAGACAAGATTTTCAAACACCACGTGTCTTAGCGGGGCCTTCCAGCCAAGTGAGCTTTTGAGCCGCATGCTTTTTGAGCCTCTACGCCTCGCCTCGGTGAGAACCTTCTGTTGGGTCGTTCTACGTGTCAAAGCAGGAGAAAGACAAATAGAGAAGGGAGAGAGAGAGAGAGAGAGAAAGCAAGAAAAAAAGCAAATGGAACAGAGGGCCACAGATACAGAAGGCTCTTCCCCCTTCTAAACATCCGCTCTGCCTGCTTCCGCAGCTGGGCCAAGTGAGCTTCTCGTGCACCAGCCATAGCTGAAGCAATGGCATCCTCCTCCTTAAAAGAGTCTCTTTTGAAGCGCAGGCTCAAGCAGACAAAGCACTGCACAACAAAAGTTGCACCAGTGCGGGCCAAGCTGCGCACATCGCCAGAGCGCCCGCTAGAGCGGATGGATGACTCCGCGGCAGCAGAGCAAGGGTTGAGCCTGCGGTACAAGGAGGCACAAGCCTTCTAAGTCTTCTCACGCGGGAGAGAATATGTCCATGTCTATGACAGTTGCACACAGTGTCGACTTGTTGGGCAGGCGTTTCAGCTGGCCCCTATAACTTTCAACTGAGAAGTTGAAGATTCTATGTTCTACTGTTGGCACACGGTGGCCAACATACTCGGCGAGTCTGCAGGCTGGCCTTCCGGCTTGCAATCACCATCTTCGTAGGAGTGCTGAGCAACTTGCCTCATTAGTCCAAGATCTGCAACCCGCGAACACCAAGCACAGAAACTACAGAAGATCAAACCACTTTGGGGCAAGGGGCCGCTGCACAGCTGCCAGGCCAGCTCGACAGTGAAAGCGGAGCTCCTACGTCTGTGATATTAGATGATCTTCGAAGCACGTTCCTTGAGCTATGCAGCTTGCCACCTCTTCAACTGACCGGACCTTGGCACCATCATTTTGAGAAGCCTGGGTCGTGCAAGGCAGAAGCCGGCACCGAGATCATTCACACGAAGCCACAACCATGCACGCAACCACACACGCAATCACGCACACAACCACGCACACCGCCACGAACGCAACCGCACACCCGCGCAATCGCGCACACACCACTGCGCGCACGCGAAACACACGCACGCACTCACTCGCACGCACTCGCGCGAGAGCGTGCACGAACACGAACACGCACAAGCACACACCCACACACCCGCACACCCTCACACCCTCAAACCCTCACACCCTCAAACCCTCACACCCTCACAACCTCACCCCCACAGACAGCGACCCACGGACACACAGACACACAGGCAGCAAGCGAGACAGCGAGCGAGACAGCGCGGTCAACAAAAAAACACACAAGCGAGCATGCGGCCGACCGGTTTCACGAATAGTGACAGCTGGAAACTCGAAATGTTGGCAGATGTATTCATATGTTGGCGCACATGCGCATGCATCTCGTTCTGTGCTATAGCCCCAAAAGCCAGGCTCCGTGCAGCTTGCACTCCCTCACGGTTTCCGTCCTCGCCTTCGCTGAAGCTGACATGTGCCACCGCCCACGCCCAATGACTGGTCAAGGTACGGAGCTACCCTCTGGATAAACATCATGCTTTGCAGATCTGGAGAGCCGCTCCAGTCCACACATTGCAGGCATTTGCCAGCATTTGCGGGCAAGATGCGACAGTGCTCTTGAGACTCTTGCCGGCCGCCTTCTGGGACAACGGGCTGCCCGGTGTGCCCTTCGGTTCCACTCAGCCCATCCACCGCAGCTTCCGCCCTTGCATCCTCACACCTTGGACTGGACGCTTTACGCGCACCACTGCATGAATTAGATAACTGGGGCAGGCCCTTGCTGCTCCATGAGGGAGACATGAAAAAATCCCGAAAAGCATCCCATCGCCCTCTGAGGCGCCCCTGGCCCTGGTGCTTCAAAGCCTGGGCCGTCTGGACATAGCGCCGCACATCGTCTTGGATGTCTTGGGTGTCTGGCTCCTGCTGATATTGTGAGATTGCGCAATCGTGTGACCTAATCGTGCATCGGCAGATGAGTGCACACAGCCTTCTCTGCATCCTCTTCCTGCAAACACAAAATCGAATTGAAAAAGATGATGCGCACCGGCCTGTGCTTTGTGGTCTCCAAAAGCGGCAAAAAGTGGCTGCCGCTGGCCTGCATCCTCCGCTTCTCTCCCTCCATCTCCAAAGCCAAGATGCTTTTCTTCCTGGACAATGCACGAGCAAGCAAACTGTCTGGGGCCTTCCACATCTGTCGGACAGGAAGAAATCTGATCAAGCCACGTCACTGCTGGTACGGATACAGCTGTCGAAGGGCAAGGACTTCACGTTGCACGTCCTCCGCTGCATACTCCTCCTGAAGCCTTCGACACGCGATGGACTAAGATGCTCCCGGCTCACGACGGGAAAAGCAGACACGTCTTGCTAGGCTGCTGGGGAAAATTGCTACAGTACCACACGTCAAGGTTGATTCGCCTGCCAACGCCTGCTAGACAATTTGTCAACAGTCAGACTCTCACCTGCCCAACAAGCCCTGCGCGAAGCCTCCAGGCAGCACGCCGAATGCATTCATTTCTTTGGTCCAAGGCTGCCTCCCATATGTTATGGCCAGGCTTCTGTGGGGCAGCTGCCTTTTTGGTGAAAGAGTGTGTGTGCTTTTTCTCCTAGCAGTGGCGCAGGTGCAGATCAAACCAATCCAAGCTCAAGAGCCCAAGCATGCCAGCTTGCGGCATCTCGGCGAGCACTGCTTCCAAGGGCCTCCATTCCTCCCCAACTCTCCAATCCACCGCAGCATTGCCAAAGAGGCCCGATGAACCCAAGCCATGTCTAGAGAGGACCCCCAGCCCCTCAACATATCTTATGTTGTAGATGTGCTGGCGACAAAGCTTTGCCGCACAATAGCGACCTCTCAGTAAGCCGCGCAACATGTTGGCCGTTTCCAGGGCCTTCGTTTCAACGAGGTCGGAAGAGTAGGGTCTTGGCAACTCGATGGACACGAATTTCGGGGCAAGCGGGCGAAACTTGGCACTGGAATTCGACGCTTTGCCCCGTAGAGCTGCTTGTGGCTGCGCACGGTGCGGCCCGCTTGTGTTTCGAAGAAGGCTTTCCAGACATGGCACATCCATCCCTTCCAAATCGATCTTGACGTACTCGGATCGGCTTCGACGGCTGCGGCGTGCAAATTGAGAATACAAAGCCCCGCAGGCTCGTCGTGGCACCACTTCAACTTTTGCATCCTCGGTGGACCGGCCATCCCACAATCCAGATACTTCGGGTTGGTGCTCATCGACCCTGAACTTTGCCACCTCCGGAGCGGAGCTTGCACCCGCCACAGCATGAACCAAAGTTAAGTTCCGGCGGTCTTCGAAACGCCTGAGACGTGAGCGAAGCTTCCGCAGTGCCTGGACGTTCCCTTCGACGGAAACGACCCTCAAGCCGGAGTGCAGGTAAAACTCCGTGTCCAATCCGCCGGAAGCGCCGAAATCAAAAGCCAACGGGGCACCGGTCGTAAATTTCGACGGAAACTGTTGCAGTTTAAATTTCCTGCGAACGGGTTGGTTCGTGTAGTAGTTTTGCAGTAGCTGCAATGATCGGATGAAGCGCAACTGCTCTAATGTCATGCCAAAAGCATTGAAGAGGCCACCCCAGGGTCTGAGCTGCGCATCTGCAAACGTGAGCACGTCTAATGCCTCCCCGGAGTCTGCTGACACATCCAAGGACAAGTAGTCCCACAGTATACGATGTATTGCCCCGCCAATAACACAGGAACCAGCAACCTTGCGCCGTGACATCGGGAGACCATAGTACCGAAACCAATTCGTCTCCTTGGTATCCAGAGACAACAATATCCCGGAAGTCATCCGGACCTTGAATATGAAGTTTTGCCATGTTGGTGCATCACAGCCTTGCAGGAGGCCCTTGAGTCTTGAGGGAATGGCTCGACTGATCCGGAAAAAGGAGCCTCGAGGTCGGCAGCAGCGCGAGACGTTTCGGTTCTCATTCCAGCATGGTGTGAAGCCATTTTCTTGTATCGGAAGCTGCCCGACCTTGCCTGCTTTCGGGAGCGGATAACAGCACAGCTCATGCATTAGCCATCCCGACCAGCAGCTGGGATCACCCCATTGGATCACTCCGGAAGCTGAAGTGAAAAACAAAGACACGGTGACAGTCACCAAGTGTACCCACTGGCACATTCATGGACAGCGGGCAGAATCAGACCATGCGAGCCACGTCTGAACATACATGGTACTCCTAGCCACGAACACTCCCCGGACATCTGCTGCGGATCCTCGAGCAATGCTTGCACTTATATGTGTGTGCACTTCACGTTTGACTACCTGGGCAGCTGCTTCTGGTCGCCTATCTTGACTAACTTTGGGCCGAGACTGCTGAAAGCGTCAGGAGGACCCGACAAGCGCCGTCCTACGATTCTGGCATCAATCCTTTACAACATTCTAAAACCTTCGCAACTGGACCGGCCTGCTTCTCTTCCTCAGTTTGAGCTGCTTCAAGAAGTTCTGGGCCCAGAGGCGTCATGTGCTTGGGCACTGGGTACTGCACACGGCCTTGGTGCCCACTTCACATTCCGGTGAGTCCAAGACGTATGTTGAGAAGCTGTGCCAAACATGCCTGCCAGCAAATTCTTACCCAAACACGTTCAGGACTCCCAGAGGATGCCCTCACTTGCTCGGGTGACGGATACTGGGCAGGCAACACGCTCTACCTAATGTATTGGCACCGGGATCTACCAAACCCCGGCTGCGACATGTTTCGTCACACCGTCCACCATCGATTTCAGTTGGCATCTGCACAAGCAGGGATGAACCAACAAAAATGCATAACAGCAAAACATGACTGTTGTCATTATGAGTTCTATGAAACTGGTCATGCTGACCCTGTCACATTATGGAACAGGTGATGCACAAGCGGTGGCCATACATATACATCCACCGCTACAGACCGTAAAGAGACATTCGCTGAGTTATCCTAGCTGCCGCTTTCAATCTTTTCATTTCAGGCAGACTAGCGACGGGTGCCTCAGAAGCCATCCACGTGATGTTTCATACATCTGTGGTCAGGCCCTTCCTTCTTTTTCACTAGAAAAATCAGCGCAGTGACATCCGCACGGGAAGCTCTTCAACGTCCATCCTACGCCTTTCCTTCAGTGGTGGGGCTAGTCTGCCCGAATCTGAAACGTCAAGCCCCAAAAGTCCCTAACGTGATTTTGGATGCTTGGTCAAGTTCCCAGAAAAAGGTGAGGACTGCAATCTGCTGACCTGCAACATCTAGAACCCAATCTAGACGCGGGTGCGGTGCTCTTCTACAAATCCCACAATAAAAAAACTAGACACCGATTATCCCGAAAGCAATCAGTGCGAAGATATCAACTGACACGTAGAGTTGGTTGTGTTGTCAGTGCGGTGATCGTGGTGTGGCCACGTACACATGCCAGCATGCAAAAGTCCCACATGGCCTGAGACGCCTGCTGCCATGTTGTGAACAGATCAAAGCATAGCTCTGCATGAGCGCAGGACAAGATGTCATCCGCAATGGTTGCGCGCCCACACGAGAGCCGTCGCGATATTTGCTGCGCCCTTTTCGAAGCTCCAGAGTTCTGCGCCCACGGTGTTTGCGAGGTTTTCGAAGCCCCGGAGTTCCGCGCCCACGGTATTTGCGAGGTTTTCGAAGCCCCAGAGTTCCGCGCCCACGGTATTTGCGACGTTTTCGAAGCCCCATGAGTTCCGCGCCCACGGTATTTGCGACGTTGTCGAAGCCCCAGAGTTCCGCGCCCACGGTATTTGCGAGGTTTTCGAAGCTCCAGAGTTCCGCGCCCACGGTGTTTGTGAGGTTTTCGAAGCCCCAGAGTTCCGCGCCCACGGTATTTGCGACGTTTTCGAAGCCCCAGAGTTCCGCGCCCACGGTATTTGCGACGTTTTCGAAGCCCCAGAGTTCCGCGCCCACGGTATTTGCGACGTTTTCGAAGCTCCAGAGTTCCGCGCCCACGGTGTTTGCGAGGTTTTCGAAGCCCCGGAGTTCCGCGCCCACGGTATTTGCGAGGTTTTCGAAGCCCCAGAGTTCCGCGCCCACGGTATTTGCGACGTTTTCGAAGCCCCATGAGTTCCGCACCCACGGATTTTGGACGTTGTCGAAGCCCCAGAGTTCCGCGCCCACGGTATTTGCGAGGTTTTCGAAGCTCCAGAGTTCCGCGCCCACGGTGTTTGTCAGGTTTTCGAAGCCCCAGAGTTTCGCGCCCGCGCCCACGGTGTTTGTGAGGTTTTCGAAGCCCCAGAGTTTCGCGCCCACGGTATTTGCGAGGTTTTCGAAGCCCCAGAGTTCCGCGCCCACGGTATTTGCGACGTTTTCGACGCCCCATGAGTTCCGCGCCCACGGTATTTGCGACGTTGTCGAAGCCCCAGAGTTCCGCGCCCACGGTATTTGCGAGGTTTTCGAAGCTCCAGAGTTCCGCGCCCACGGTGTTTGCGAGGTTTTCGAAGCCCCAGAGTTCCGCGCCCACGGTATTTGCGACGTTTTCGAAGCCCCAGAGTTCCGCGCCCACGGTATTTGTGAGGTTTTCGAAGCCCCAGAGTTCCGCGCCCACGGTATTTGCGACGTTTTCGAAGCTCCAGAGTTCCGCGCCCACGGTGTTTGCGAGGTTTTCGAGCTGGCCGCGGCGAAACCCACCCCAGCTTAAGAAATAAGAGAGAATTTAATAGAGGAGGTGATGTGTGGAGTGTGGTGATTGGAGTGTGGTGATGGTAGTGTGGTGATTGTAGTGTGTGTGTGTGTGTGGTAGGAGTGTGGTGATGGTAGTGTGGTGATTGTAGTGTGGTGATGGTAGTGTGAGTGTGTGGTAGTGCGAGTGTGTGGTAGTGTGGTAGGGCTAACGTTTTTGTTTCTCCGAAGAACCCTTCGCTGAAGCTTTCGGGAAAAGTCCACTTTCGCGCCACGGCAGCTCCGGGCGTCCGCGGCGTACTACGTTTGTACTACAAAAAGTCGACTTTCCAGCTACGGCAGCTCCGGGCGTCCGCGGCGTACTACGTTTGTACTACAAAAAGTCGACTTTCCAGCCACAGCAGCTCCGGGCGTCCGCGGCATACTACGTTTGTACTACAAGTACTACGTTTGTACTACAAAAAGTCGACTTTCCAGCTACGGCAGCTCCTGGCGTCCGCGGCGTACTACGTTTGTACTACAAAAAGTCGACTTTCCAGCTACGGCAGCTCCGGGCGTCCGCGGCGTACTACATTTGTACTACAAAAAGTCGATTTTCCAGCCACGGCAGCTCCGGGCGTCCGCGGCGTACTACGTTTGTACTGCAAAAAGTCGACTTTCCAGCCACGGCAGCTCCGGGCGTCCGCGGCGTACTACGTTTGTACTACAAAAGTCGACTTTCCAGGAGAGGAAGAAGAAAAGAAGAGCAGAGGAAGAGGAGAGGAAGAGGAGAGGAAGAGGAGAGGAAGAGGAGAGGAAGAGGAGAGGAAGAGCAGAGGAAGAGCAGAGGAGAGGAAGAGGAAAAGAAGAGGAGAGGAAGAGGAGAGGAAGAGGAAAAGAAGAGGAAAAGAAGAGCAGAGGAAGAGGAAAGGAAGAGGAGAGGAAGAAGAGAGGAAGAGGAGAGGAAGAGGAGAGGAAGAGGAGAGGAAGAGGAAAAGAAGAGGAGAGGAAGAGGAGAGGAAGAGGAGAGGAAGAGGAGAGGAAGAGGAGAGGAAGAGGAGAGGAAGAGGAGAGGAAGAAGAAAGGAAGAGGAAAAGAAGAGGAGAGGAAGAGCAGAGGAAGAGCAGAAGAAGAGGAGAGGAAGAGGAGAGGAAGAGGAGAGGAAGAGGAAAAGAAGAGGAGAGGAAGAGGAGAGGAAGAGGAAAAGAAAAGGAAAAGAAGAGCAGAGGAAGAGGAGAGGAAGAGGAGAGGAAGAAGAGAGGAAGAGGAGAGGAAGAGGAGAGGAAGAGGAGAGGAAGAGGAGAGGAAGAGGAGAGGAGGAGGAGAGGAAGAGGAGAGGAAGAGGAGAGGAAGAAGAGAGGAAGAGGAAAAGAAGAGGAGAGGAAGAGGAGAGGAAGAGGAAAAGAAGAGCAGAGGAAGAGGAGAGGAAGAGGAGAGGAAGAGGTGAGGAAGGCTCCGACACACGATCCCCGCAGAGGGTGCACGACCACGCTTGAAAATACGCAAAAACGCACAGCGGGAGCGCTCCGACACGCACGATCCCCGCAGAGGGTGCGCGGCGACAAATCAACATGCGCAAAAACGCACAGCGGGAGCGCTCCGACACGCACGATCCCCGCAGAGGGTGCGCGGCGACAAATCCACATGTGCAAAAACGCACAGCGGGAGCGCTCCGACACGCACGATCCCCGCAGAGGGTGCGCGGCGACAAATCCACATGCGCAAAAACGCACAGCGGGAGCGCTCCGACACGCACGATCCCCGCAGAGGGTGCACGGCGACAAATCAAAATACGCAAAAACGCACAGCGGGAGCGCCCCGACACGCACGATCCCCGCAGAGGGGTGCATCGCGCTAGCCGCGGCGAAACCCACCCCAGCCTAAGAAATAAGAGAGAATTTAATAGAGGAGGTGATGTGATGGTAGTGTGGAGTGTGGTGATTGGAGTGTGGTGATGGTAGTGGTGATTGGAGTGTGGTGATGGTAGTGTGGTGATTGTAGTGTGGTGATGGTAGTGTGAGTGTGTGGTAGTGTGGTAGGGCTAACGTTTTTTTTTCGAAGAACCCTTCGCTGAAGCTTTCGGGAAAATCAAATAAAAAGCAAGAAACAAGAAACTTCTGATCCAATGACCCCCGACATCCCATCGTCGGATCATAAGGCCATCGATGAATGATAGACGTGCGGCTTTCCTGTTTTGCTGCCAGGCAGCGGGCACCAACAGCAACTCTTGGCACAGCCTCCTCTTCCTTGTCGTTACGCGACGGCACGGCGTAACCTGTGCAGCACTGCGCTAAACATGTGCCTCGCGAGAAAATCACGTATGCTCTGCTGGACTGAATGCTCGGTGTGTCCAAATCACGCGAGGCACGCTTGGAATTCTAACCCTTGCCCCTGCACTGCGGAGGCCTATTCGAGCGGCTGTGACTTTGTCCTCCTGCACATTGAGCCAAACATAGATCGTGATCACCTCGGCTTAGCTTGGCTCGAAGAGCGTGTCATGTTTGGACTCTCCGGTCGCTGGTCTAGCAGAGGATTCTCGAGCCTTGCCCGATCAATCGCCCTGCATATGCCTGGGCCATGGCGTTGAGCGGCCGCCCTGTGATCATGAAATTGAGCCCTCCACCATCATCCTGGCCAACAGTGCGAGATTGCCCATGCGCAGTAAAGTCACGAGCTACGTATAGTAGTTGGAAAGAGGCAGCTAAGAGCTGAGATGAGATTGTCAGATGGGCCCCACCCGTCAAGTGAAGACAGAACAGAACAGAAGCTTCGGCTGCACCTTCCCGCCAACGACCGCCTGCGTGCAATTGTCGGGGCTTTTGCTGCATTCCTTAATCCGGCCGGCCACGGTACCTCACAAAAGGTAACGGTCTGGATGCGTCTGGTGTAAACTTCCGGATTTCGTGAAGAAGTCCAACGGCGCAGTTCTCAAACCTGGATTGCCGGGCAAGAAACTTTCAGGGAACAGCCGCCAACCGAATCCCAGCTTGCCACTGACGATCTGGAAGTCCACCTGAACTCCAATGGACAAAAAGCATCGTTCCTTTGGCCGTATCGCTGCGATGCTTTTCACTGTTGTCCTGTACCTGTCTGGTAAGCAGTCGGAGGCAGAGGCAGTGCCCTTGCCAGCCCGATCCTGGCAATCGTTCTCGGGTGGGTGGTTTCTGGTGAAGACTGCGTGGGTGAATGCCGCCCTGGATTCAGTACTTTGAAAGTCTCAGCCATGCATGTTGACACCTGCACCCTTCAACGCAACTCGGGGAGGACCTTATGGGGGGAAGACGGACAGGCCGTTGAATTGAAATACCCTACCATTCAGAGGAGAAAACACCCGCCGACAGGATAAGCCATTAACTATGAGAAGGTTGTGCCGCTAAGGCCTCGGACTTATGTTCTGGCCCAAGAACGATCGCGAGCTCCCAGGAACTAGCTTTCGTTGATATCAGGCTTGTGGGAGTGTTGCGCCTTCGGCAAGAGAGCTGCTCTCGATGCAGGAGAACAATAAACCTGCAGAGCGCATTGAAGCACGTTCAGATGCAACGCAGCTCTGGACCTGCTTGCTCCAATCGCCAATTGCACGGCTGGCCCACCAAGCGCCTTCGGACAGCACGGGGCTCAAAACCCACATGGTCCCACTCAAGCCTGTCGTCACAGACCGTGCCATCTTGAGGTCCCAGCAGAGGGAGTAGCTGTGGCAAGCGCTGGCTCTGAGGATCACTACTCCACGCAACCTTAATTTAAAAGCTTCGGCACACACGTTCTTTCTACACCGGCCTACTATATAGGACATGTTTCGGCTATCTGCGGCTACGACCTGTCGATGCGGATCTGATCCACTGCCGTGAATGACTGTCAGCTTCCCATCGCCGATGGCAACGCAGGCGATCACTGTCCTGCATGCAGCGCGTAACTTTCGAACATATTCCTGACTGCAAGTGCAAAAGGCTGTGCCCGTTTAGTTTTAGGGGAGCATAGCTGTTAAAACATGTTCAGAATATAGTCGAGCCCTGACTTAAAACTTCCAAGCGAAAAACACAGGCTGTTTGCAGAGATGTGTAGCGTTGTCTCTGACATTCTCGGGAAGGGGTCTGAGGGGTATAAATTGGATCAAAAACAATTGTTCAGGATCAAAACAAAGTTTGGAAAGGCTGGTACTTATGCGTAGAGGGCCCGCCCTGGAATCTGAGGGAGTTCGAGCATTTCGGATTTTTCACGGGCCGCAGTTACGCAAAATACCACCAGGCAGCCGAAAGCAGCACCTGAGCTAGTTCAACGTCGGGGTCACTCTCCGCTGCGCATTGGCCAGCACTTGTGCTGCACCCTGCGACGAGCAGCCCTTATTCACGCCACCCGACCCTAGCGGCCCTGCTCGGCCTCCCACCATGTACTCCCACGAGCCACCCGCAATCCAAAAAAACACAACAACCAGCGTGGGAATCACAATGGCAGACGACGACGGATATGCGCGCCTTCCTGCCGGATGCGGGCCTGTGCACGCCCAAGTAGGGTGGGGCTCCAAAAAAACTCATAGCTACCTGGAGGTCCTGTGCTTGTTGCCCACACTGGTTTTCTTGAGCCTGTGGCCCTGGCCCTAGAGAAAAGCACACTACCTGTCTTCGAGACCAAGACGATGCACGAGGAAATGACTGAGGCCTTTGCGCAGACACCAAGGCAAACGAGGTCACGCAAGTCGAGTGCAACTCTGCCGTTGCTTAGCTTACCGGCATCCCGTTCAAAGTTCAACAGCTGCTTGCGGTGAACACAGATAAACATCACAAATGGCGCATGGAAGAATCTACGATGCGCGGCCGGCAGTCGAGCGTGTCCGGTTTGTCACGTTTCCTTTTCTTCGTCCTTGCGAGTCTTTGCTTGTGATTCTGATGGGCTCGCCCATAAGGTGTGGGCGGGATTGCTGATTGGTTGCATGAAACGGTCCCCCCAACATGGGGAAACATTCGACGTGGCCGCCGATGTCTAGAACGATTGGGGCCTCAATCAGAGCAAAGTTTTCACAAACAGATCTTGGTGTTGCTCAGACATTGAGGGTTCCCTCGTAGGCTTCCCTTATAGGGAAACTTTTACAGTCCAAACCGAAGTCATGATTTTCAAACTTTTGTGACATCTCTTCCGTCAAGGCTTTGTTTCTGTAAATTAAATTTGGAATTCTTTTTCTCTACATTTCCCTCTACATGTATAGGCGACAGAAGGAAAAAACCTAACGCCAGCATAATGGGTTTGGAAAGGATTCGTCCTCTTCATGCGCAGTAAGAGTGTTTTTTGTTGTGGAGGTTTTTTGCTGTGGAGGCCTGGCACGTCCTTTTTCTGCTCTGGAGGCCGGGTGCATTTTTTTCCGTGGAGGCCCGGCAAGTTCCTTTGCTGTGGAGGCTGGGAGCGTTGCTTGTTTTGGCTGTGGAGGCTTGTTTTTGCTGCGGAGGCTTTGAAGCAAGCTTGCACGGCTTAAAAAGCAGCGGGGGGTGAGACCCCCCAATTTGTCGACATTACTAGTATCTGACTTATGCCCTGTCCGGCCTCGCCCCAGGCTTGGCGTAGGTGACCTCGCGGCAGCGAAGACACTTGCGACACCTTTTTTCGCGCGTTTGAAGTCCAACGCGCCTGCGCGGCGATGGGTGCACCTTGAACGCCCTTGCCTTGCGCAAAGTCTTGGCTTGAACTGGCTGGGTGTGCTCTCGTTGCGTATCTCTAGTGAGATCTTGGAGTGCCATGGTCGAGTTGACAGTCTCTAAATTGAAACAAAAATCTCACCGGAAAGTCTTTCACAATTTCCGGGATGTCATAACCTTTACATGCTTAGAGGGTCTCGTGAGTGATTTCTGAGGGTGTTCGTGAGTGCGTTGAGAGCATGAAGTGGGTAAGCAACTAAAAGAGAAACTCAGTGAGTGAGTATGCACACACCACACACTCCACTCCGCACTCGCTCCACATTTCCCTTAGCACTCCAAGATCTACTTTGCACTCCACGCTCCATGCCTCACTCGATGCCCCACTCCACTCATCATTCCACTCATCATTCCACTCATCATTCCGCTCATCGTTCCACTCATCGTTCCACTCATCATTCCACGCACCACACGTGCTCCACTCCGCATGTTACCGATGATTACAACAACCCCCCACTTGGCGACTCTAGGTGGCGGGGGCTGGGATGGCAGCTTTCTGGCCCACCCTATGGTTTCCTTTTCTTCCAGGGCACTCAGAGCCTGTGTCTGACGAATCGAAAAGCAAAGCAGGATCCACCATCAGAGAGAACCAAACTCTGCTCAATGAACTCAAACTCCTCGATTCTCAGACATAAAGACCCAAAAAGAAACCTAGATTTATGCAGAAGCGTGAGTAAATGCACCGCTGCATCGGTGCAACGGTTGCATGCTTCCAATTTATGTGAGAACCTTGCCACAAAAACTTGAACTTTCAGATTGAGGACACAATGTGATTGAATTGCATAAAGGCCCAATACTCAAAGGTCCTGAAGCCAAGATGGCCAGCCTGGTTAATGACTTTAGCATTGCATGGGTACCAAGAGCAGTAGCAAACACCGTGGTTTCATGTGGGGTTGGTGTTCAGCGGTTGAGGGAGTTAGGTTAGGGTCTGTCAAAAGCTAACACGTTCCCAAAGAGCTCGTCAAAAAGGGCACAAATCTTTTTTCTCGCCTTCCGGGGGTTCGGGTTGCTTGCTTCCATAAAACTCCACGACGCAAAAGCACTTTGACTCCAAAAGCAGAGGCTCAAGCTGCCAAGAGCCAAACGCACCAATAGGCAAACCCGGTCTCCAGCCTCAGCACGGCAAGTCCGTATCAGGACAGCGGATGGCTCAGTTGATATAGGCCAGGTTCAAGGTTCAAAGGAGCTCAAAGGATTTCAAAGGATTCTAAGACCTTTTAAGACTGAGCCTCTTGCTTGCGACAGCTGGATCAAGAAGTTCCTCGCGGGCTGCTGGCATGTGCCATGGGGGCAGAAGCAGACAAAGATGCGCTGGACGACACCCCTCCTGCCGTGGCCATCGTGGCAACCACCCACTGCAGCGTTGGCCTCCGATGCGCCCATGTTCTCTTCCGCCTGCACCATCAGTGTCTCGAAATAGTCTCAGAATCGAAATAGTCTCAGAAGTCGTAAGGGCTAAAGAGTTGAGGTGCTTGGCCCTGCCTTAACCAAGCCATCACCCTTGGGGTATAGGCGGACTTTGAATCCCAGCAAACTGCTGATGACTTGGAACTCGAGGGAACTCTCCTCAAGGCGGGAGGAAGACCACTTGTCGCGCCAATGACACGAAATATCTCGTTCTATGGCTGGGGGGCACGAAGTGTCCTCCAGCTGCAGCTGCAAAGCATACTCCAACACCTTTCCGCCTTTTGCATTGCAGCTTGCACAAGGCATGCTTTTTTTCCGGATGCCCGCCTAGCTGTTGCAACTTGCCGCTTTCGCACACCGCCAAAGCCACGGGCAAAGGCGAACCAGCCACCAAAAATGCACTAGCAGAGCACATGCAAAACATGCAGTCTGATACAACCTGGGAAATCTTCCCGCCTACCAGGGATCCGCAGGGCTGGAGCTCCAGGCCAGGCACCTCCACCTCTCAAGGGGAAACCATAGAATCTATAGAAAACCCGGCTTTCATGGAATCCTCACCGAAGCAAAGCCAGAAAGAAAAGACTTAGCTATTTGCAGTGTTCACTGTATAAGCTGGTGAAAAAAAGCAAATGAAGGCAACAAGAAGTGACAATAAGCTTAGAAAGATCACTCTTTGTCTTTTCATTTCACGCTCCGTGTTTGCTCTCCTTTGTTGAAGGAGCTGCTTTGCGAGGACGTTTTAGTCATTGGTAATGGATCATCATGAAACCAACTCAAAATCGATCAAAGACCAGATCTTTCATGGAAGATGTTCACCTCAAGAAAGCTTTGACATGACTGCGAACAAGATTGTAGAGTTTGCGCATTTCATGCATTTGGAGTCGCCATACACTGGAAGGAAGTTGAACGCAGCTTTCTTGAGTCTTGGTTGCTTTTGCAAATGGGTTCACGCGCTACAGGCTGTGGGCTCCTCCCACAGAGACCACGCCAAAAAAACACAACAAAGGCCAACAAACCCGCAAAAGACTTCATAGAAACCCCAAGCGCTTACAATGTAAGTCCAAAGAAATGCCTTGTGGAAAAGGTCGATTCGCTGTATGCAGAAATATGCATCAAAAGGCGAGGCAGGAGCCCAAGATGCTCCAGTGCCATCACCCCGAATGCGAAAAACTCCGACTCGAACCCAAGACCCCCCAACTCCCCCAAGGCCCCCAAGGATTCCAAGGCCGCCAAGGCCCCCAAGGCCCCCAGGACCCAAAGGGGACGAAGCACATCCATCAACAACGAAACAAGACCCGCAACGCACCAGGGCGGTGTACAGCGACAGTGCGCCGTTTCAGGCTGGCGGCTAGCATGCGTGCAATAAGGTTTGCCGACATAACAGGTACGCAAAGTTCGTAGCTCACCGAAGTGAGTTCTTGTCACGTGCCTGCCAGCTGCAGAAGTCGCCCACCAAGCGAAGAGGCAGCAACTCATCAACCTCAGCACTTCTTGCACTGCCAGCCATTTTTGCTCAATGTCCTGCCAAACTATATAAGATTGAGAGGGTCATCCTGCGCGCCATGTCGCACTGGGCTTCTTGGGCCTCGCCGTCCTTCAAACCACACCAGAGAGCTATTGCGAGCACCAAAAGGAAAACTTGTCCATGCCTCCAAAATACTGGCACAAGCATCACCAATCGGCAAGCACTCGGATCACAGGAACAGAGTCGACCTGCTACAGCTGCTGTCCTCATCCAAGCCTTGAGACACTCTCACGAAGCACTCGGCACCATGAAGCCACATGGTCGAAGTCACTGTCATGCAACTTGCACAGCCCATGCTGGCTTTCTGCTTCAGTGACTGAAAATTGCAGGATCAGGCCGCGGGTTCTGGATCACGTTTGTAGGGTTGTAGGGAGACGATGATAACAATAAAACACTGCTTCGTTGCTTGCACATGACTAGCTGACTAGAGCCATCAGAGTTGCCATGGGTTCATGGAGCAAAAGCGGCGGACCCTAAAACAAGCATCTGCAACTCTGCAGTCCGCAGCAGGTTCTCGTAGGTTCAGTTGGGCACATGGTGCCACGCATTCCGCTGCCATGTCCTCTGCTTCGCGCTGGTGCTGGACCAGGAGCAGGTCAATGTCATGGCACCCCATCTTAGCCAGCGCATTCGTTTGCAGGTGCAGCTCGGGCGCTCGGCCCACTGAGCAAGGGTAACTTGGCAGCGAACCACGAGGGCACCTTGTACCGACCCATCCGGTGCACAGCGGGCATGCACCTGAATCTCCACCTGCACCGAAACATGCAAAGAAGGAACACTTTTCTCCCACCTGCTCCCCTGGCCTCATGCTCATGGCCATCCAAGTCACGTAAAGCAAGCTCTGTTTGAACCGTGGCCTCGCCACCTGCTTGCCAAGCTTCTGACACGACCCACAGGGACTCAGGGACTAATGGCTGGGGATGCGACCATATATTCGTCGCAAGGCCCCGGATATCTGCTGCACGTCCTCCTGAAAAAAAAACGTCTGCAAACCTGCAGCTCTCCACAGATTACAGGTTGCATCACACTAGCCTGTCCTTAACCCTCAACCTTACGATGTTGAGTGCAGGCAGAGCTTCGCACAGACAATTGTCCAATCGTCAATCAAAACGACCGGATGGCCAACGAAGGAAGCAACATTGCGCATCATAGTTATCATACAGCAGCGACGACAACCCACCAGTCTGTTTGGCACACACAGGCATAGAAGCACAATCACTGTACCCAAGGAAGCACGACGACAAGAGAAGGAAGGTGCAGGGATTTGTTATGGCTGGGTTGACCCGCCAACCCTTCCCTCCCGCCCCCCCCAAAAGAACGGCTGTTCGAGCCGTTCCATATTGACCTGCCCCCCCCCTACCCCAACCTACGCCAGAAAATCAATAACTCGCTGACCTTGTGCGACGTGCCTACTAAAGCAAGACTAAGGCCTAGCTCCCTGGCTTTCCTGCCTTCCACACTCAGACTCGTTTGCCCACACCGCAAAGACTCGTCAAGGAAGGGAGCCCTCGAAGAAGGATGCATATTCCATATTTGTTACCGTCCCTACAAGAGAAACTACTGTTCGTCTTGTTTGGCGGTGTGACGTTTCAAGCACCAAACACCTCTCAGGGTCTTTACAATGACTCATGAATGTGGGCGTATGTGGCACTCTCGAACACCCGTTTTCGCACCAGCAACTGTGAAGGCAAAGCTCGGTGAATGTTAAGAAGGGTCAGGATTGAGGCAGCTACAATCAGCTGTGACATCCAGTCCTCCACAATGCAGCCTAGTGAAAGTACAGGCTGACCGGCTGCCTTCAGCAACTGCAGGAAAAACTGTGCTCTCACGCAAAGGCCACACTGGTGCCTCCTTCTCCGTGACACCCGTAATTTCAGCCACCTGCTTTGACGGATGCCAGATCCTTCCACTTCCTCCCTTGCACACGCCCACTTTCCGTCACTTGCGCTTCGACGCGCCTTCCGGTTCCAGGCCTCGCACGAACGCAGCAGCAGGGGTTTTCTTGTTTTTTGAAGGTGAAGGTCCTTTGGTGTGTTTTTTTTTGTTGGGCTATGTGGGGCTGCAGGTGCTGCAAATTCTTGATGGTTGGAGGCTCCAAGCCCTGCATGTTCCAGCATTTGCGGACGTGCATGGAGGAAGGAAGGAAGGAAGGAAGGGAGGAAGGGAGGAAGGGAGGAAGGGAGGAAGGGAGGAAGGGAGGAAGGGGAGGAAGGGAGGAAGGGAGGAAGGGAGGAGGGAGGAAGGAGGAAGGGAGGAAGGGAGGAAGGAGGAGGGGGAGGAAGGAGGAGGGGAGGGGAAGGGAGGAAGGGAGGAAGGGAGGAAGGGGAGGGAGGGGGAGGAAGGGAGGAAGGGAGGAGGGAGGAAGGGAGAGGAAGGGAGAGGAAGGGAGAGGAAGGGAGAGGAGGGAGAGAAGGGAAGGAAGGGAGAGGAAGGGAGAGGAAGGGAGAGAGGAGAGGGGAGAGGAGGGAGAGGAGAGGAAGGGAGGAAGGAGAGAGGGGAGAGGAAGGGAGAGGAAGAGGGAGAGGAAGGGGGAGAGGAAGGGGGAGAGGAAGGGAGAGAGGAAGGGAGAGAGGAAGGGAGAGGAAGGGAGAGGAAGGGAGAGGAAGGGAGAGGAAGGGGGAGAGGAAGGGAGAGAGGAAGGGAGAGAGGAAGGGAGAGAGGAAGGGAGAGGAAGGGAGAGGAAGGGAGAGGAAGGGGGAGGAAGGGGGAGGAAGGGGGAGGAAGGGGGGGAAGGGGGGGAAGGGGGGAAGGGGGGAAGGGGGGAAGGGGGAAAGCGGGAAGAGGAGGGGGGGGAAAGCGAGAGGATTTTTCTGCAATTTAGAACATGCAAGTTAAAGAAAAGGCATGCATGCCTGACCCATGTCTTTCTTCATGTCTTGCTTCTCTCCGGCACCTCCTCCCCTCCCGCCACTCCCTCCCCTCCCTCCCCCTCCCTCCCTTCCCTCCTCCTGCCCTCTTTCCATCCTTCCCTCCTTCGCTCCTTCCCTCATCATTCCTCCTTTTCTTCTTAACTTCTTGCTTCTCTCTGGCCGTTCCTTGCCTACGTCCCCCACCCACCCACACCCCACTCAAAAACAGGAGCAGAACTCTAACAAGAATCCTTCGCGAGCGCAGAATACCAGAAGCGTCCGCCTCGATTTGCCCATCTCCATCAATGGTGAAGATTGGCCGCAGCGATGTTTCCTCAGACCGCGTGGCCACATCCCCACATGAAACCTTTTCAGGTTGACTTTTGGGGTCGGGGAACAGAAGGTTTGACGGCTCAGGCGAGCAAGCGGCTACACGGCCGAAGCCCCCACCCCATAGCCGATAGTTGGAACGCCCTGGCGTCCAAGCTCCGAGCAAAAAGCATCAGTTCCTCGGCCACCAGCGTCTCCACCTGCTCATTCTCAGATGCACTTCAGATCCGAACCACACCAAGGAGTCGACTGCTGTACGGGATCCGTGTGTATGCAACAGCAATACAGGAGCTGCGCTCGGCAAAGCGAAAAGGATGGGACACAGCTCTCCAACTCTGCTATGGTTGTGGATGGCCAGCTGCAAGTTGGGCGTCATGCCACGCAGGTGAGGAGTTGCATTGCTTGTCACACCACATACGGTAGGGCCACACACCCCTGCCAACACAATGGCATCCAGAAAATCTCGAAAGTGCTTCGAGGAGACGACAACCGCGGGATGCCGATCTGCAACTGACAAATGTAGTGTTATGCTGTATCTGCGATGTCACCGACATTATTCTGCGACGTAACCGACATATCTTATCCAAAAAAGCACGGCCTGATTCCGCAGCGCCGGGTCATCCAATCCAGATCGATCCTTCCATGAAATCGGATCAGAATGACGTCGGAGCAGCATCTGCGGAGGAGGTAGGGCAATCCGTCCTGCGCCATTACAATGACGCCAACCGCCTCGCCCGAAGCCTTGACAGGCGCCGCTGGTTGAGTTTCTAAGCTTGGACACCGCCCACGGCCAGGGTCCAGCGCCGCCAAGCACTAATGATGCTAATGCGATGACGAGCAACATCGAATCGTGCGGTGGCATTCATCTCCAGCAGTACGACTCGGCCATCCTTCGTCAGAAGATCACACCTGGGTCAGCAGAGAGACACCACTTGCAGCAGGGAAGTCGCGGAAAGCCAGCTCAGCTAGGCACTCGAAACCGAATGTGTCCTGGCCATCCAATGTATCCACAAACACAGCATCCTCGGCTGAAAGCAGACATGCGTGACCGTGTGACCTGCCCGACTATGCAAAGCTTTGGCACTAAGTCTCGAACAAGATCCCCACCATCGCCACAAATCAGTTCCAAGAGGGGCCTGCCCAGCACCTCCTCCTGCACACAACAGGCCTTGATCAAGACCAGTGGCAGCGGGCGTAGATGGGGTCCTTTTTGAAGCCGCTCAGCTTCTCCGCTGGCTTGTTCCAAAGCATGACCTCACTGCCGTCCGGGATATCTCAACCCTCTAAATGACCGCATGGCCTTTCCAGCCATATCCACAAGAAGACTCGGTGAAGGAGCCGCTTCGATCACCTGACTGGACAAGGAACACTGGGCACCGCAAGGGCTCCTCGATATGTAGTTTATAGAATTCTCGTACATCGGCCCACGCCGAATACGCCGACACACTGCCTCGAGCATCGTCCCGGCCCGCCCGCACTCCACGCCGCACGCTCTTGCTTCCCGAGGGCGACACCGAGAGCGACACCTTGTCAAGGACTGCATTGAAATCTTCGTGGTCAACCGAAGGAACCTCCTGGCATGGGCAGTGGAATGCTACAGCATATTGGCCTGCAATCCGCTGCGTTCGTGCCTCGGCAGATTCGACCTCCTGCGCTATGCAGATGACCCCCTGCAGCTGGGGAGTGTTCAGACTGCCAAGTGTTCAGACTGCCAAGGGTCGGATAAGTCTGGGCTTGGGATGCTTGGGAAGTCCATGTCCAGCCGCCTCCCCGACATCGCCTCTCAAGGCAGGGTGGAGCAGGAAACGCTGTAGCCCTCCACCTTGCAGGCAAACACCACGAAGTATGAAGTCCGACAGCAGCTAGCAGTCGCACAGAGAGAGCAGGTCAAAGAATCAGAGGGGGAGGGAGGTGGGACATGCAAGAGCGTGCCTTTCACCAGCAAGTTGGCATGAATTGGCTGCACCTCCTCGCCCTGACCAAAAGCCGACACAACTAGGTGCCTAATCGAAGAATGATCGGCTGGCAGGTGGCCCGCCATGTGAAGCATCCCCCCATTTATGAGCTGCCAGTCCTTCATGTCCACGCCCCAACCCGTGTGTAGTCAGGGTAGTAGCAAGAAGGCCCAGTCGCAAGGATTGAAGGCTTGACAGAATGGTGGACGAGAGGCCTTTCTGGCTCTGTCGAAAGCCTTTGCGACCTCAGCCACGGGGGCCAGACTATTGACAACGGGATGACATAGCTAAGAGCTACATGTGTGAGTGGGCCAGAATCTCTACTGGAGGGCTCATACTTGTGCACGACCTCCTGGCCCTTGTGCCTGTCTTTGCGAACCCGGTTTGAAACAGGATGCCCCTCCCTTTCCAGTGACTCTCTACTTTTCCTATGTTCGTCAACGAACCATTGAAGATCATTTGCAGCACCTAGAGATGCACTAAAACAGGAAGCCCTTCGGAGGCTACAGAGGGTCATAGAAGCTCTCGTATCTGCACATGGACACTGCAGTCTCTGCATCGGCGGCCACACTGAGGGTGAATCAGTCAGTCCAGGGTCGTCGGAGAACAGGCTTGCAAGCGGTTTTCCAAAGACCTCCGCTGCACCCTCGTCCCGCTGCAGATACCATCATGTGCACATGACAAGTGTGCTCCGTCTGCCGATGCTGCCGAAACCCGGCCAGTGAAATGCACGCCCGGGGCCACACACACACACACACACTTTTTTGAATGTATACTTGGCCAAGGCCACTGATGCAAGGACTTCCAGGAAGGACTTCTAACAAAGATAACCTCAGCAACTCTGAGACTACAATTTGTTTTGGCAATACGTCGGCACGCGTTGTCAGGCACCCACCTTGTTGTAAGGTCTTCCGCTATCCGGGGAATGCTTGGGCAGCAGAGACTTTGCGGCTGCGGATTCGTCTGAGACAATGCGCGGCAGCCAACCTAGCTTCACAGTGGCAGCTGGAAGCAGGCCTCCAATCTGGACCATAACCTTGTTTTGCAGCTGCCCAAGAAGCACAACAATGGGCCGAGCAGCCGAGCACACCAATTGCTTCCAAGTATCTGCCGTGTAAAGTACCATGCCCAAATACTCCAACGCGGTCCACGTGACCGAAGAAAGCGACTGTTCTCTGATCCAGTGGTTGTGAAGTGCAGCCACCAGCACGAGATCCATGCACAACACCGTGAATGTGAAGCAAGCTGTCTGTATGCGTTGTGTTTGTCGACCTGTTCGGTAGAGCACGAATAGGATGTGCAGCAACGTCAGGCACATTGTGCAACCAGCCATCTGGATCAGGACATAGTGGAGCCGAAACTCAGTGGTTGCCGCCTGCACAAAGTCCAGGCCAGAACTGCCGATGACCAAAGCCTGCCATTGTTTTGCATAGAAGCTGACAGCGGTAGACCTTACCTGGCTTACCTTGCTTGCACAACACTCAGACCACTCAGCGGTTCCCAATCCTGGAGAAGGCTGGCCCCCGAAGTGTGGCGCCCGTGCAGCTGCACAGAAGCATGGAGCAGCACCTGAGCATCAAATACGAGGCTTGAAGGTGCTCATACATGCTCATACGACCCATCTCGGCACCTTGCAGGACATGTTCATCACATTCCTCAAGGTCAAAGACCAAGGCACGAGACAGCAGCAGCCATCACCTAAGCAGCAACTGCCCCTGCGGACGTTCTTCCACCATGTGGACATTTCAGTCGAGGTTCTGAAAACCACCGAGAGCAACGAGAGCGCGTAACGCCAGGGCCCTCGAGTGCCGGTTGCCTGGGCTGAGTGGTTTGACCATTTCAAAAGCATGCTTGCCATTGCTTGCTTCAAGGCGGGGTTGCATAATCTGACAGCTCAGTGATGCTGGGAACGTCTGACGCAGAACCTTAGCTTGGATGTCGGCTGTCAAGCACTGCCTCGGCTATTCTATTCGTTTACGCCCATGGCTCAATGCAGCATAATGCCGACGTGGCGCCGTCTAGCATGCAGTAGATTTCCTGAGTCAAAAGAAGCTTCATGTCTACGGCGGCAGATAGAAGACGCTACAACAATCATGGCTGCCGCCTTGCCACGTAATTGATCGCCGCAGCTGCAAGGCGGATAAGAACCCCCAGGCTGAGCAAGCAACCAGCATCGAATGTATCCTCCCAGCATCTGTCCCCAGTCCCGCACAACTTCTGTGGACCCCAGGGGCGTTCAAGACTACTGCATCAAACTTGGCTGAACCGCTTGGCCTGCATGCCGGACCTGAGTTGCTCTCTCTCTCTCTCTCTCTCTCTCTCTCTCTTTCTAAATATGAGGGAATATTGAATAGAACGAAGAAAAAGCGCATGTTGCCAATCGGAACTATGCGTTGCAGCACGTTGCATCACTGGCCAGGCTCCTGGCCGGAAGAAGGCCTGATGCAAAGTAGAACGTGGCAAAGCAGCTGAAGGGATCTCCCAGAGGCTCACGGGAGCCCTGGAGTCCTATCCACACTGCCTTGTTTGCCTTGAGCCCAACCAGCAGGACGCAACGGGCATGCACGAAAATCATGCAGACTGAGGCAGCTGGATCCCGATCACGAGCTTGCATGAGCAGCATTTTACGGTATTGAAGTGAATTCTGTCGATTTGTAAGACCAGCGCCTGCCCTTTGCTGAAGCCCACGGCCTTTGCAGCTGCGCCTTTGTGATGAATGAAGCCCCATGCTGAGAACACCACTCTTCTCCCCAGACTCTTCCAGAAGCGCCCACATGTTCCCAATGTTCCCCCAATGTGCGTGTCCAAGGCACCGTTCCACTCGTTTACTACACTGTGGCAATCAATGCCGAAAATTGGAACTCGTGCGTCCTTGGATCAGAGCACCGCAGGCTCCGTAGACTCAGCAGACTCGTCAGAAACTCAGCATTTTTAAGAAGGCATGTTCAACATGGTACCAGCCAGTCTTAGCAAAGCTGAGGATATGATAGGCAATTCATTCCGTGAAGAAGGCGGCTCCGCTCCAGCACATCATAGCCCAAGCATGCAACCATCACGGCTTGCTCCACGTTTTCCACGCATCGCTGGGAGCTCTGCATGTCTAGAGTCTACTGTAGAGCAGCTCACTGCTAAAGCTCCTGTGCAAGGTGAGCTGAACTGCTGCAGCTACATTTGGCATGTGTAAACATTTTGGCACAGGGCTCCTTCTTTTCGCAGCCCTGTAGTTCGCCAACAGCACTTGAACTGTACACTCATCATGTGTCTGCCGCGATACGTTCTACGCCTTAGCATCCAAGCGATCACGAGACAGGGCTTGTGGCTCGCAATCAAAAAGTGAATCTTTCTTACATTGGTCTCTGTCTTCTTATTCTCCTTCTTTCTTTCTTCCTACTTCTGCATGCGTAGAGAAGCAGGGTTTTCGATTCAAGAGTTGCTGGTGTAAGGGTAGGGAAGCGACTCGGATCCGCGCCAAGCGTCTTTGCGCAGGCCCATCGAAGGCTAAAAGTGCTGGCAGCCATGAGTTGTGAGCGCATCGGCATCGCGTGGCATCGCCATTGCTGACGATCACAAGAGCGTTGGCTGTTGGAGTCGCCATCCTCGTGACTGTCGTTACTTTGACAGGTGAGATGTGCTGACAGTCACGAGGATCGTGACTTTCGCGTGGTATTTTGTTGTTCGTCGCTTGCTGTCTGTCAGTTTAATGCTCGTTTGGTGTTTGTGTTTTGTTCGTTTCCCGATCGTTTGTTGTTCGTGCACTGTGTGCTTGTGGGACACTTGTTGCCCGTTTCTTGCTTCTGTATTCGTTTGTAGTTCGTTTGACGTTTGTGTCCTCTGCTTCGAGTAGTGGAATTCCACATTTCCAAACACGGTGGTACTCGAATTCCGCACATGCGACAAGATAACCTCGCAAGTGCCGTGGTACAGGAACTCCGCGCTTGCAAAAACCATCACAAGTGTTGTGGTGTTCTTGAACTCCGTGCTTGCAATAAATCCCTCGCAATCTTTGGGTTGCTGGAACTCCGTGCTTGCACAGCCCTCACAACTTCTCGCACCCTGCGCATTCAAAAGCCTCGAACCCTCGCAAACGTTGCAGTACTGGAATTCCGCGTTTGCACAACTCTGGCAAAAACCGTGGATTCGAATTCCGCACATGCAAAAACCCTGGTAATATCCGCGGTGCTGGAATTCCACCCTTGCGGAAGCCTCGCAAATACGTAGTACTGGAATTCTGCGCTTGCAAAGCCGTGCTTGCAATAACCCTTGCAGATTTCGTAATACCTGGTTGTCGGCGTATCATCATGTCGGCGAGTCACAAAACAATCTCCGCAACTTTACTGAGCTGAATAGTTCAAATCGTAAAAGAAGCCAGATCTTCGAAGGCGCGGAATGTTAAACCGTCGGTCGCGATCGCCTCGCCTTTGGCGGACATTCGTACTGTTGTTCTGAATGTTCTGCGGTGCAGCGACACACTCGTAGACGCGAACGTAAGCAGATGGAGGCCTTGTGATCCCTTGTGCAGCATGCATCCTGTTTGCTGCCCGTTCCAGATGATTGGCCTGCCGTTGTCCGGCAAATCATGCTGACCAAAGAGGAAGACTGGGGGTGCAAAGCCGCGGATTGAGCGGGCCATATCACGCTTGCAAGCACAAGCTTCATCCGCTTGGCACTTGCGTTCGGCTGGATACTCCGGGAAGCTGCGGAAAGTGATGCTGTGTGCATGCTTAGAAATTTCTCGGCGGACTTAGAATCCTCGCGAATGCAACTCCTGCAGGAGGAGCCGTTTGAGTGACTCCAACGAGACTGTCAAGATTACACTCAGAATACATGGCAGACGTGGAACGTTCTCCAAGAAAATTGTGCTGTCGTCAGGCACGTACGTAGTGTGCTGCTCGTTCGCATAGTATGTTCGCTGCGCAGTGCACGCACCGCTCGTGCACTGTCCTTGTTTACCCACAGAGGCGCTTCGAAAAACAAAAATATGTGGTGTAGATATCCGGTCCTTGGATTCTCCTTCTCCTTCTACATCTATCTCTACTTCCATCTCTCACATCCGTTCCGCTCTCGCATTCGCCACGAAACAAAGACCTGTGCATCACTGCCTTGCAGCCTGTGTGAGATGCCCAACAGCTGTTGACTCACGGTACATCTTTGAAGTGAAACCCGAACTTGAAGAGCCCACATGAGCCCACAGTTGGAAGGACAGGGTCAGGAAGAAGAGGGTTCAGGAAGTTGATAGTTTGAGGGCTACCTCCTGGTTCACCGAACTTCCTCATTTTACTCGGTCCCGCGCCGCTTTCCTTCCTCTTTCGCTGTTTCTTGCTTTTCGGGTCTCTTTCCACCTCTGCTTTGTCTTCTTCTTGCTCGCTTGCTCTTCTTCTTCTCTGAATGGCTGAGTGCCGGAGCCTTCGCTCGTCTGCACGCCCCGAGGTGGCTCCCTAGCATTATAACATACTTGGTTGCGCTTTCTTTCTCTCTCGCTCTCACTATCTCTCCCGTTTCTTGTGTGAAGCTTGGAAGCAACAGGAAGTGAAACCAAGCATCATTCTTGTTGCCCGTTATGGACGTCAATAGCTTGAGACCACCTCGCACCATCTGCTGTGCAGGTGGGGCGTGCCTCAGCACGCAGCGATTTGCATTGCCACTGTGCATGCTCTGCCCCATGCCAAGTCGTCCCAGACGCCGCTTGGTCTCGCCTTCGTCGCGCGAGCTCCTTGGCTGGACAGGTCGCCGTTTATGGTGTGGTTACATTGGTTGTGGGAATTTTCGTTATTACCCAGAATCCGGATGGGTGGTCACGGATCGAAGTACAAGTTTCATGGATCTTTGTATCTCTCTGTCTTGCACTGAAACAGTTGCCAAGTCTCACCAGGCTGGAGACCAGGCCCCCCAGGAGGTCTCCTGCAACACTGCCCCAGATGCAGAAAATTCCCCCATTGTTACCGCCCACAACTGTCCAGAACCAAACGTCCTGCTCCTTCCGCAGCTTCCTGCATGGCAAACTCTTTTTTTGAACCCGCGCTAAGCAACTGCCGGCATGCACACATTCGTGGATACAAGTGTATGACCTGCAGCATTTGCCACCAGTCTCTTGACAGCCATTTTCGAACAACTTCCAGCTCATGAAATCTTTGATGCTTACCGGTCCTTCATCTGTTGTCGCTCTGCACCGCACTGTGGGCCGATGCCGGCCAACTTTGTGGTTGCCTCGGCGCTCAGTTTTACGAGTCAAAGATGCTGCAGAAACCAGATCGAATCCACTAGCTGCGTCTGCTCTCGACAGTCTCGAAGGAGCGTTGGCTATGGGTCCTGTTCTGCCTAGAAGAGAATCCGAGCCATCTGAATACACAGACATACCCCAATCAGCCGTTTACAAAATGCAGTTTCGACTCGGAAACATCGTCCGAGCTAATCGCATGTGCTCCGGATTGTTCCGGCAACACCCATGCAATGTGCCTCCCGTGCGATTCCGATCACTCTAACCAAACCAAGCCACGCATGTGAGATCTTTAACCTCGGTGTCATAAGTTGGTGGGACTAGCGAGCGCAAGGCTAGACACTACCACTGCAACCTTTCGTTTGCCTTCCGCATGTGCCCCCTTTGTACACCCTGTGTACTCTCGACCTAGGCCGCATCCGACCTCACTTGCACTTGCTTCCAAGGAGCATGTGCGGCAGCTTGTGAGCTCAGCTCCTTGCTGTGGCAGCACTCATGGCTGACAAGGGAGCACATGTCGACTTGCGTGAAAAAAATGACACTGGTGGCTGTAACAGTGCAGCCTTCTGCTTGCTGATGTATTTGCGATCCTTGTGCCTTGTGGGCCCCCTGCTGTGTAGAATGGCATGGCACATTCAGCATCCCTTGCAGGTGTCCTTGATTGAGTCCAGGCGTTCGGCAGCGGAACCCCGGACAGCTCTCCTGACGACTGACGAACATTGTGCGGCTGATGGCACCACGAATTCAAAGCCATGCATGTATTGGGTATAGCAACATCACAAAACAAATGTATAATTGTATCATGCAGAAAACTGTTCGTGAATCGCTGGCACTGTTGGCACACTGTTGGCCCTGTGGCCCCAGAGGATCTTGCAGTACTTCCGGGTGCTTCAACAGAGTCTTCTTAGCTCATGCAAGTGGTACATTACGGTACATTTGACACCAAGCTTCTCCAGTTGTGCTGTAGGATTCAGTACTTTGCCGCTTCGCCGGTGGAGTTTGTCACGTAGTTCTGCCGCCTCGAATACATACTTCTCTGCCAACTGGAGTTTCCCTGCACCTGCGTCTCGAAGCTCTGCTGCGGATGGAGAAGCTTGCTGCACAGCTGGCAGGGCCAAGGCGATGACGGAGCTGACACAAGACGAGATTGCCGGACAGCGTGCGATGGTTGCGGCTGCAGTCTCTGGATATGTTACTGGTGCAGGCGGGCCCGGCAGCCGACCATCGACGGCCAGGCCCAACACCACTCCGCTCGTGAAAGCGGCTGCAGCAGCACAGACCATCGCCTTCAGGAACGAAAGCAGGCAGCCATTTGCGGCCGCTATGGACATCTCCAAACCCAAGGTGGCCGCTGCTGCTAACCACGGAACCCGGCAGAAGCTTGCCCGCTGTACCGGGTCGCGGTAAAGCTGTGCCTCGCGGCTCAGCTTTGCAGCATAACCATGGAGACGGGACAAGAGGCTGGGACCTTGGGGACCTTGGTCATCCTCAGAGGTTTCGCCGCGCCGGTGTTGAAGGACAAGGTAGACCAAAGCTGACCACAGCACGCTTGCCACACCCGCCCAAAAAAACGCACTTTCTGGGCCGCGCGACTCACTGAGGCAGGCAAGCAGGAAAGCACCTCCTGCTTGCAATGTCAGGAGAAGCGGTGCAAAGGCGATGCCCACGGCAGCGATGCAATCTGTCGCATCAACAGGAATGTCACACAACTCGCGTGTTTCTTCCAGGTTCTCTTTCAGGGTCTCCTCCATCCTTACTACCCATGACCACTCAAAATCCGCAAAAGAGCTCAGATAACCCTAGACGGTCCTACATACGACATATCTGAGATCAACTGAGAGGTGCCACATAAGAATCGTAAAGCAAGCCACAACTTCGACATCTGCACGAGGTCATCAATCAGGGCTTTGCCTTCAGCCATGCTGAAGCCCGCCTCCTCGGCCCCAAGGGCCTTGATCCTCCCGCACAACGCATACTTTTTTTGCGTACTTTGCATACGGGTGCGCACTGATGTTAGAGGAATCCAGCAACCCTGTCCTTGCCAACAGCTCTTCATTGGCGTGTTCCATGTCTGCAAAGCAGCCACACTTCCAACTGGCTAGGCGGCTGAACCGAAATGTCACAGCACTTTCCGATCCTGCCAAAAGCACGTCTCAAAAGGAGGATGGACTGTGAACCCAAGTCACGCTGTGAATGGTGGTCACCTAGGCCCTGCAGTCAGGAGGCGTCGATGATGCGACGCATGTCCTGTGCAACCCGCGCGGACATCTCGACAGACGCCTGCAAGTTGAGCATTTTCTGATGTGTCAGGCAGAGTAGAACAAACGCTTTGAGATGCAACTCGGCTTCTCGGTGTCACTCCGGCCTTGAGCGATGTCACATCATGTAGAATACAGATAGCACCTGGCAGAAGCAGCAATTCCAGACGCTTACAGTTCGCATGTCGTGATATTACCGCATCAGACTCGTAGTGTCTAGGGATGTCTAGGATGCGGAGCCTTCAACTCCCCCGCTTGCTGAGCACTGGGGCATCAGGTGCAAAATCACATCGGAGCCTTGGCAAAATGTGGCAAAAACCACGCCTCACGAACTAAAATCGCCATGGCAGTCGAAACTGAACAGGCTTGCATGATGTGTCAAGGCTGCTCGTGGCATCCCAATGAAGCATTGAGGCGGCGCTGTGGCTCCCCGCAGCGCTGCTCCGGACCACGTGCGCAGAGGCCCACCTTGCCCACTCACCCTCCACGGACTGGCTTTGCTAAACGATGTTGAATTGTCATGAAATCTGGGCACGCCATGTCTGACAAGGGAAGGGGTGCTGAACTTTCTGGCTTTATGTCAACTGTTGCCGCTATACTTCTTCACCAAACTTGCTCAACCAGCACTCCGACCTCTGCGGACCCCGGAACTCCCTGCAGCACCTGTGACCTGAGCTTCAGAAAGGAAACAAGGTCGGGCAACGCCCGGTCTCCCGAACAGGCGCAGCGAAAGCTTCCCCTTCTCGTGCGGTAGCATTTTCGTATCGCGATTTGACCAGATTAGGTGACAGAGTTTATGGCGGGTTTGAAAGAATTTTCAAGCCCCTCTGCACCCAAACGAAATGTGCATGGAGAATGCACGTGAGGAGACGAGGACGCGACAAGAGCTTAGCCACAGTCTTCCGCTGCGATGGTTCCACGAAATCTGTGAGGAGAGCCTGGGCAATCTATCCAAGAATGCTGGGAAGAGCTGAGCAGGAGCAGATTTGTGGGCTCTTCAAGTTTCTGTAGAATCTCTTGGCGGACAACCTACCAAGATTCGGCTTATCGAATCGCGCTCCTCACAGCTTCCGGTGCCAGTTTGCAGTCGGCCGAGGCCTCTGGCCGATTGGCGATTGGCGATTGGAGAACCCTCCCTCGGCCAAGACCTCCCATCCGACCCGGTGTTCCCATCTTCCGAAAGCAAACCCAAAAGCCCAAGCAGTGGGCCAGCGCTTCTCGCACGGAGCCCAGGCGGATGTGCGGAGCCTTGAAATAGCTCGGGCTGGCCATCCCAAAACTGCTGAGGGCCTTCTCCGCTGATTGGCCCAGCCTCGACTCGGCTCACGCGAAGCTGTGACTGTCTGCCTGTGTTGAGCAATGACCACCTTTTTACTTCTCGCGACGAGCTTGGCCTTGCGGTTTCGCAAAACCTCGCCCTGTCTAATGTTTTTACCATATGATACACAGACTCCCACTTTGGAGAGTCCAAACAAGCTCAGCTGGCCTGAAGAGTGGATACTTGCAGCCCTCCCGCAGGCATCGTCCTCCAATGACTTGAGCGACAGCGGATTGCAAAACATAAATGCACCTGTCATGGCACATTTTACCCAGATGTTCTTACTCAGTATCCTGATAACGGGTGCTTCTGGAGCAGGCTTGTGTTGAGCTGGGTACCTGGCAGGAGAATAAAAAAGCAGCGAAGCGTTTTCCGAGCCAAGACTTCGTATTCTGGGCCAATCACACGATTGTTCGCATCCAAGTGCTCACCGTTCGTGGTGGCCTCGCCATAACTCGATGATGCTGCGAACTCCACTGAATTATCTTTTTTCTATCGAATGCAGTACTCAATCGTGCACGCTGCCATTCGTGGCATCCTAGCCAAGTGATGTGCCTCACATGCCCTTTCATGGAGGGGCGTGAACCGCACCATGACTAGTGACTAGTGCCGGCCAAGCATCTGCATTGGCATGCTCTGTGTCACCTGAATAGTCCCAAGCACCATGCGTTTATAATTACAGCTCGAACAACGGGGCCTGTGACGTAGTGAAGTGGTTTTCAGATCTGCAGCTGAAGTGCGACCGTCCGCGGTGGCAGCGTCTGCACTTGCATCGCGGAAGCAGGCAACGCAAGGACTCTCGTAGGCACAGGGCTCATAGACCGTGCCTAAGCAAAACAGCTGCAGTTTGTCTTGGCTGGCTCTTGCAAGCAATGGGTGCAGGAATACCGGTACTCGCGGTGTTTGGAAGCGCTGCAATTGAGCGAATGAACATGAATGCTCGCGCTTACGGACTGTGCTGTTTCCTTGAAAGCATTCGGTTCAATCCGACGGCACAGTTAAGATCATTCAAAGGCAGGCGGAGGAGGAGGAGGAGGGGGAAAGGGTATTGGCTGTGCCGAGTCTGGCCCACTGTGGCACCCGCACGTTAAAGGGACCTTCGTCCAAGAAAGCACCCCTTCCAGCAGGCGTGGAGAACATCCACCACCACCACCGCCACCGCCACCACCACCACCACCACCACCCCCCACCGCCGTCCCCCACCGCACATCAAGGTGCCAACCCTGCGCTTCGAAAACACATGATGGAGACATGCCGTGGGCTGAGAAACTGCGGAAAAGCCAAAAAACAATCTGTTTCGGTACACTGCACTCAGGCGTGTCACTGCAAGAGGCGCCGGGGCCGCAGTCTGCGCGAAGTGCACCATTGGAGGTGGACTCGAAGATCTTGTGGGCCATGCCTGCCGCATGATGTGCCACAACTCATCTGCATGTTGACGCATGCAGCCTTTGGGCCTGTGGAGGAGATGATGGCTGGCACCAAGCTGTCGTAGTTGCAACGGCCTGGCGGGCGCAACATAGCGCAAAGCCTTTCCCATAGCATGTTAGTTGGAAACAACAAGAAACGATCCGACATCCAGCGGTAGCCCATAACACCAACTGATCCATCAGCGTGTTCCGCAAAGCCACAATGCCACAATGCCACAAGAACCAAGCATGTCCACCGCAGGCAACATAATTATTGCCTTCGAACCTTTCAACTTCAACAAAAGAAGTGGCATGGCACCGATCGGAATTCCTTTTAAGAAGGTCCACCCTGGAATGTGCCTGCGCCATCCTGCATGAGGAGGTGCAGTCCAACCTTGGAAGCCGCTTCTGCGTAACTCTGCGACATCCTGTGATGTCAAGGGATGTTGGATCCGTAAGCCACAGCTCTGTTCCGCAGATCCCGTGCGCCGTCTCGACTAGCTTTTCAAGAATAACCCTCCACTGCCCCCCTTACACCCTCTAAAACACCCCTGGGGACCCGCTGGCAGGCTCCCTCCCTGGCAATTTCCTCACTCTTTTCCGGGATACACCGATGAATTCTCCTCGATTGTACCTTCGCCACTGGACACTTGAATCTGCTGTTTTGGGATGAAGTCGCGATCTTTGGCTTGCAGCAGGGCATCAGCCTCCAACTTCTCCTAAACTCCTGCACTTTGTCTCCAGGGTTGGCTGGGTACGAACCTCGGCGCGGCATTTGCAAGGTGCACCGCACCATACCGCACATCCAACCAGATCGGCCTGAGCCGGAGGCTCTTGAATTTCAATTTGTCTGTGTTCCCTCCTCTCACCAGCGAAGTACAGCAACGTACGAGCCCGGACTCCCGCGTCAAGAAGTGTCAACGGTCACAAGGATGGGCGGGCGGGTCACCAACCTGATGAGCGTCATCGATTTGTCAGTTTCGTTCCGCGTCCCGTCTAGCCGTGTCGATGCCCCCTTCATGGCATCACCCCTCTGGTCATGGTATGCCCACAACAAAGCCTGAAAACCCAATTCCCACCGTGCCGAATGGGCACCGCCCTGGTCCGGAGTCTCTTGGCCAGGGCTCTAGAAGGCAACACAAGCCTTTGGGAAGCCCGTGGGAAGCCAGAACTGTCTCAGAACAGCTTGTGCAGAGCAGTCTCCATCATTACAGAGAAAACCAAAGGCTCCAACAAAACTTCGTATGATGGGAATCGACCCATTCTGAGCAAACTCCAAAAAGAGGCCGTGAAAAGCTTCCCAAAGCCTCCTTGAGCGAAGACCAACACGCGGAGATACTGCTGGCTCCGAAATGTTTCCTTTTGCTTGCGGAACTAAACTGGTCTTGGTTCCTAGGCTGCTGGTCAAGGCTGCCGGCTGACGCACCCTCAGGATTTTACACACAAGTTCTTAAATGACATGAGTGCTACCAGCGCATCATACTCTCTGAGTTTGCTCCATTCTACGTGCCAAAGGAATAACCCAGGAACGGCTGCGTGTCGCCCAGGGATGCATCCAAGAATTGCGCACCTGCCACATCAACCAAGAACTTGATGCATCGGCACCAGCATGCCGTGTGCAGAATGCTCCGGCAGACCCCTGCCTGGTGCAGTCAAAGCTGTGCCACCTTGCTGTGTCCGCTGGCACAGTCCGTAAGCAAGCGCAATATGGCGCAACCCTCCATCCAATAGCTGCCTAGAAGCTTGCAGGTCCTGTCCATGAACTTCGTGGCCTGAAATGCCGTCAAATGAAACGCAGTATGCAATAGAAAAGTACAATCCAAAACAAATAAAAAAATAAATGAAATACACAACTAAATAAAGTCATAAACAGATGGTTTCCGCACAAACCGGGCCCAAGAGCCAGCCCTACGACGTGACGCACAAGCTTGAGCAACACATCCGCCGTGCTCTGCCACCGACACCGGCGACAAATGCGACAACACGACCAGCTTGGCGAATCTTGGCGTCCACATGGTCGCCGCCCACGTTCCGAGGCCCTCGTGCCGCTCGAGTGTGGTCAGGAGGCTTTGCCCATGCCTTCGAGCTGTGAGCTGGTGGGGCAGTGAACGGGACGCACGTTTCCTTTCTCATTGCGTAGCCCGCATGCCCAGAACTTGGCCAATCTGCCCGGTGACGGATCGTCCTCAGCATCCCCCCCAAGACCAGCGCTTGCGCAGCGCGGGGCTGGCCTGCTGCTCCCAGTTTACACATTCAAGGCCGTCCCAACTGAAAATTTGGTCTCTCTGGCTTCAGAGAATTCAGAGACAGGGTTTAGCGCCGGCTTGAAATTACACTTTGTTGTGGGAAGGGTTTCGTCACCGCAGTCGACAGAACATCGGCCCTGAGTTGGAGTTTGGCGCCTGCTTGGAGAATGGCATTCGCTGGCGATTCTTGGCCTTTGGAACAGTGTCGACCGTGTTGAAGCGCACAGATCTATCCCAGGACTTGACCTTGTGCACTTAGGAACCGTATAGACAAACATTGAGAGACATTCCACGGAACAGCATACCGCCATGCCGCGGATGGAACTAGAATCAGGCCGTGGCCGCGAGGTCGTGGTTGCAGGGCTACGCCTTTCATTCTCAGCTCTGTACAACCTACTCGCACCAATTGAGCCCATTGTACTGGCAACGTGCCTGTCGGCGTCCGGGCGTTCCTGCAGCGGCATCTGGCCAACCTGCGCAGACACGATGGCTTGCACATGCCACTAGAAAGGATGATTGCCCACCTCCCGCGGCGAAAGCTTCTGCAGGTCAGGAGGAGAACTTGCACCAGCGCTGCCAATGGCAACAGTTGACACGCCTGTCCCGACTGGACATGGCCGAGGTTGGGCCACTCATCGATAACATATCACGTGTATTGATGTGTATTGGCTGCGATCAGCTGCACCGCTAGGCATACTTCCGGGCACTTGAAAGCGACTGGTCTCCTTCGCTGCTTCTGCTGCTTTGCATCACCACCTTTCCTGAGGAAATCCGTGCATTGCCCAACACTGGCCAACACTCTCAGCCTGCACACCAAAGATGTCCCACCATGTCCCACCATGTCCCAGCCTTCACTTCCACTCACAGAACTCGCACCCTCGCGGAGCTGCAGCAGGCAGCGAACAAAGATCTCCGGCGCCACCTGTTCCACACAACATCAACCACACGGAAGAAACCGAAAGGAAGAGGACAATCCCCACTGACTCCCCACTGACTCCAACAGACTTCAACAGACCGCCCCCCAAAAAACCCCAAACGCTTCAAAAAGCCTCCACAGGCAAAAGCAGAGCCAGGCCTTGGAGATTGGAAGACGGTTTTGTGAAGTTTTGTGAAGTTTTGTGTTTCAGGCTTTTGAGGCCCTTTTTGATGTTGTTTGCACGCTGCTTTGTGCGACTCGAAGGGGAGAGCATGTCAGCAGGTTTCGCACCTCATGCCTTTTTTCTACTTTATCTTCTGGGTTTGCCAATTGGAACCAGGAGTTACTGACGGAAGTGCTGTCAAAGAGCATTTGCCATCCTTCAGCCGCAAAGCACAGACGCGACTGGGCGGAGGCCGGCTCAAGCAACCTTTCAGCAAGCCCAAAGCTGCTTCGCCGCAGGCCACCTGCACATCGCTGAATATCGTCAGCATGCATAAAACCCCGCTGATTCACGAGATGCTTCTCCCCCCAACCAGCACAATGGTGAAAACCAAATGACACAGCATGACACATCAGAAGCCTCAAACAATCCGGGGTATTATTTCGATTCGCTCGCTAACAAGCTGACACTCATGTCCACGCGGCCTCCGCACACATCAACATTCGGTAAGTTGTGACAAACGTTCGAGTGTTCTGACATAGTAATTTCGAATTCACTTCTCCAAGATCAAAACACTTCCAGTTGCAGACAACAAATTTTTCTGGTCGTGGCTGCCAATCTAATTTTGGCTTCTTTTGCGAACCGCTGCCAGCCCATATCCCTCACTGTGCCACGGGTGGCTGACTGCTGTGCTGGGAGACTGTCACATTTTTCGCCAAGGCCTTGATAGGTCGACGGTCCTCACGCCAAACCACATTCTTGTTTTGTTTAGCTTCTGGGGTCGTCTCCCTGTCCCAGAAATGTCGCATTTTTCCGCCGCCGCATGCTCACACCTCGCTGCATGCGTAAACAAACCCCTTCGCACAACCTCGACATGCAGCACCGTCAGAAATTGTCTTTGGAAGCATAAAATAGAAACTGAGACTAGTCCGGAGACCCAACATTGGACGCACATCATCAAAAAGCATTTGCAGCAGTAAGGCCGCCTCTCAAGCATATGCTCAGGCTGCATTGGCAGGCTGTTTCAAGTGCATCGACTCACACGCATCCAGCCGCTCGAGATGCCCTGAATCACGCATCACCCTGCCCAAGGCTCTCGGAGCAGAGTAAATAGCCACAACTTTTGCGGACTTGAGCCTTTCCACCGTTACCTATCGGAAGTCTTCTCCTGCAGCCGATCTTTTGAGAGGACGACTCTGGGCTCACATCACACATTTTCGGTAAGTTGGCAATCAAGTTTGTTTAGGCTTTGTTTAGCTCGTGCCTGCCCCCATCCAATCACAAGTAAGCTGATGGCGGAAAAGATTTTGCCATGGCGGCGAACATATGCACGCATGCGAGGCGCACTACAGCCTCGTCGATGCTGGTCAACTGGAACGCCCGAGATTCCCCGGCGACCTCCCACTCGTGATCAACATGAAAGAGGTTCACCCATTCGCTTTCCATTTGCGTGGCTCACGAGCGGATTCCCACCTCCACGTTGACCGTATAGTCAGGATTCACGGCCAAGCTGACGGGAACTTTGTCACCACCTGGGACTTGGATGGACTTGGAAGGTCAAGCGTCGCAAACATTGGCCTCGTGACTAGTGGCCTAGCGGGGTCAAGCTTGGAATTCCATCGCGCTAGGACCAGGAGAGTGTGTGGGGGATGGCCGGTTTTTCAGACAAGAGTTTGGGGGATTGGTGGACATCCAGGTCCTCTCAACTGTTGAGCCCGGGCTCTATGTACAAGAGCTTTGGCTTCCAGACCACGCGCCAACTGCAGGAGTCCTCCCAGGGTCTCCAAACCCAGTGCAGTCCCTAAAACGCACTCAACAAAATCCAAGTGGAGCAGATGCTTACAACAATACCTGTCGAAAAACTGAAACCTGTTAGGTGGACACTTTCAGACTCGAGGACTGCAACACCGACACAGCACATTCAGTTGGAAAGTCCTACACTTACTCTTGCGCTTGTTTGCTTGTTAGGGATTCATGAAGGCCTGGGGCTTAGGGTTTTTTGCCCTTCTCAGGCTTTTAAAGATCCCTTCCTACGATTTCGTACACTGGACGGTATCAAAGACAACCAGGAACGGGGGTTGAGAGGCGAGTGCACCTACCGGCGACAATCGCAGGTGTGTCTGCGATTCGGCTCCCCATGCATGCATGCGCTTGCATGCAAGTGTGCGGTCCTTGCTGAAGCGCCAGCTGGTTAGGCTGCGTTGGTGGCTCTTCTGGTCTAGGTGCCGCAGCGTTTGTGTTCTTCACGACCTGCAGCTGCACAAGCCATGAGTCGATATGCTTTGCCACTTCCTGCTGCTGCCTTGAGCTACAGTCAGTTGTTGGCAACAGGCCTCATTCACATCCTGCTTCAGCAGGCGCTGAGCTGCAGCGAGGGCGGCTGCAAGGTCCTTGGCAAATGGCAACCTCATCCGTGATATTTATATCTCTCTCTGCCGCTGCATCCCAATGGTCCCACCGCGTGAGGCAGCCAACACCCGCTCAGAATTTATATGTCGATGCAAATTTGTCTTGTCGATCTTACGTTGGACGTGAATTGGCAGCTGGTAGCTACAGGCTTTG
This sequence comes from Symbiodinium natans, assembly GCA_905221605.1. Taxonomy (NCBI): domain Eukaryota; class Dinophyceae; order Suessiales; family Symbiodiniaceae; genus Symbiodinium; species Symbiodinium natans. The sequence goes on along the minus strand of CAJNDS010002671.1, from coordinate 59,636 downwards.
ACTACTTTTGTTTTCTCGAAAAATTTCCAATCTTTCCTAGTCCTCGGTAAGGGGAAGAATGCGACAGTTTACCGTAAGAGGTGGGAAAAGGACAAAAACTCAAGAAAAAAAGTTGCGACACAACCAGTAATGGTCAAGTGCTCCACACTGCCACCCAGCCGCAGCTTCCAACAGTGCCTCCTCCGAAGTGGCTGGTGGCCTGAGCCGAGTGGATTACAGCGGTGGCTGGCTTCGAGAATCCTCCTCACTGCTTGGGGTCAGCTTTTGCATGCTGCTGAAGTTTAGGTGCTGTTGCATGCTGCTGCATGTTGCCGCATTGTTTGCCAGCTCTAGCGTGTTCCGCAAAGCTCTGACCACGTTCTCGCATCCACATTACCGACATCACACACATGCTATAGGTATGCCCAGCTGCCGTTTCGAGACGTAGGACAGCGGTCGCTCATTCAACTTGGCAAGGAGTCATCAGCATCATGAAGGGCACAAGTCATGCGCAGTCGGCACGCGCGCCTTGGGCTCTGTCAGACAGCTGGTTCGAACCAAGCCGCGCCAGTTCTGCCCGGCTGTGGACGAGACACCGGTCTGGGACAGACACCTGAGCAAACACAGGGTGCAGAATTTGTCATGTCAATTGCATCCTTGCCGAGGATGAACCGACTCCAAAAAGACAAGCGCTAAGTCTCGATGACAAGCGACCATCTTCCTGTCATGCAGGCGCAACCGGTACAGCAATTCATCCTCAATTGTACAAGATTGTACATGCCTCCTCCAAGTTTGCGAGGTCGTGCAGGTGAACAGCAAAGTGCGGCGGGGAGGAATCATCAGGTACCTCTGCACATCACAAACCACCGTCGACCCACTTCAACAGCTAGTAGCCAACCGCGTTCGTAGGCGTGCCTGGATACCCGAAGAAGCCGCCAAATCAGATAAATCCCGGCGAAGGGTGTCTGCAAGCACTGGGTAGCCGCTAGCCTGCTCAGCCCGTCATTCACACAGGCTGGTAACCCACCTGTCGTCTCGCCATGATGATCCAGGACACTAGTCTACGAAGAGGGGGGGGTCCTCCGCCGACATCACTTCCAGAGCTCGCTGCCGCAACCTGACGGCTTTCTTCAGATTGCCGCTCCACGTTTCCAGGCTGCCCGCATACGCTGCCCGCAAAGTTGCTCCTCATCTCCAAGGATGTTGGTGCTGCTGCCGCGGGCAATGGCAACCTTCAGCCATCAAGCTTGATTCACTCACTAAGAAACATAAGAAACGGAATTGTGAAGCTACTCCTCGTTGCCAACTGAACGAAGTGCCAATAATCCTCATCCCATTAATCTTCACAGGTCCTCAGAAAGCATTCGAAGCTGTACAAATACGTGCAAAGGCTGTGCGTGCCAGGGGTCCCTGATGGCGGCAAGGAAGAGCCACGGCAGGTGGTCGCAAGCAGGACCTGGTGGGGTGAAGGCACGAAATGAGCAAACTAAAGGCACGAAGTTGTCCCCAAGAAAGAAACGCGCACAAAGAAAAATACTGTAGAATACTGTAAACGCAATGAAATATTTTGAAACTTCGCCACTCTTCTCCTCTTTTGCACCGGCACCAGATATACAACCTAAATGCACCATCAGGCGCCTGGCTGATACTGTCAGGAAACTATAGGAAACTCCGAGCTTGAGACCTGCACGTCCAGACACTCGCTTCCATCTGGCTGCGCTCCAGTCTCTGGATCCCTGACCGGCTATGCAAGTTGCATGTTGCGAACATGAGCAACCATTCCTAGCTGCCCCAACTGCAACCAGCCTGAACAGTAACGCTGCTCGCAAACCTGGAGACTCCGCCGCCAGCGCTGGGTGGTAGCTTAAATGGGCAGCAGCGGCTGCTGCACGCCGAAAGCGATAGACCCACACCTCGAGTCTTGTTGCTGTGGTCGGTTTGTGCCTGAACAGCTTCTCCGCACGCAATCCAAGGGGCATAAGCCACGGAAGTTCCACGACTCCATGCCTGCCCAACGAGACAGAGCCAGGTGCATAACATCTTCTGGCCAAACGCATCCACATGCCCTTGCTCTGCCTCATTCGTGAGAATCTGCAGGCCATCGCCCTCGACCGCCCCAGAGGCCTCCAATGCCCCGCCCAGCACCGGCAGCTGGCCCTTCAGGGAGCTCAGGAAGCCCAGCTCTGGCAGAGAGAGCGCCTTGCTTTGATCTACTCCCAGGTGGGCCTGCCACACCAGTCCTGCGCTTATCGCACGTGCGCCGCCCGCTGCCCAGCGCCTGCCAGCGGCAGGTGAAGTTGTGACTTCGGACCCGGACAGAACACATCGGGGGTCGCCTGAGCCTTGCAGAAAGATCTGGGTCCCAGATGGCCGATGCGCCCAGTTGCCTTAGACTTTCGTTCATCAGTTTAAGCTCATGCTTCGTGTCATAACTCATGAAATGCTCAGGGTTTAGGGTACCGAGGGTTTCGACTTTTCAGCCCAAGGCTTCATGCAAGGAAGGCGACAACGTGAGAATAAAGATGCCGAGACAACGCTAAAAACCCGTTGAATGCTTTCCTAGCTGCGCTCGGAGCAACGATATGTCAGCCTCAGCTAGCCATGCATGCACAAATGACAACAACATGAAGATCATGCAGAGGCCGGTCTCAGGTTCGTGATCAAATGAATGCCTGATGAGCGCCCGCCTCGAGGAGGCTCTCTGCCTCTGACCACGAGGCCTGCAATGCTGACGTAAGATGATATGTAATTTCCGGCATTGATTTGTGTGGTCACTGCACTTCCATGCACTTCTTAACATCCTTACTTCCTCACCCTCTCGCTTGGGCCTTACCCAAGGCACGAATGGCATTGTAACCAAGGCTGCTCCGATCGAGGCAGCGTGCAGCCAGGGCAACCTGGATCTGACCCGGACTGGCAAGTGTTGAAGTTAGGCCAAATCGCGCCTCCCGACGCTGCGCCACATCTGGCTCCGCCAAGCTTGAATGAAATGTGCGGAGGAGGCCATCCTCCATGCCTGGATGACAGGACACCAATGGACACAAAAAAACATGTACTCACAGTTCCAGAGAATCTAGCAGTGCAAGTCGTGACAGTTGCATGGCCATGGTGACAGCAAAGGGTAACAATCACAAACAAGCAGCTTTAAATGGTGATGCATGGCCTGGGGGCTGTGCATCGACTGTCAGCCCATCACAGTCCTCATCCTTGTCCACGCACTGTGAGGATATTCAGGCGCAGCTGCCACCGGCAACAGGATTGCGGCTTCAGCGCTCGCGGCTCCATCTCTGAACAGCACGTGTATCCCAAACACCCAAGTGTCAGCTTAAGAGCGTTTGCAGAAATTCAGCTTGTCGTGCTTGCCAGATGTTACCGGCATGGTGCGATGCTACAGCATCCAGGCATGCACAGACTTGAGCTTTCCGAGAGCCAGCATGCCGAAATATGTCACGTTCCAGCACAAACTGTCCATGGAGGCTGCACTCGCTCCAGGTGACAGGCAAGGCCGACATGGCCGCATTGCAGTACAACATCTCCCCTAGCACAGGGTGCAGCTGCGATCGGTGCGATGTGATGCCCTATTGAAGCAAGAAGCGAAGCAGCCAAGGAACAGCATTCTGGCATAAGATGGAAGCACTATCGGCCCACCCCACAACCCCGTCCACAGACTCGTGCCATTGACCTGCCACGACAAGCCTCGCCACACACTCCCCAGAAGGATGAGCATAGCCATGACCGTGGCAGGATATCATTCGCCGAAGTGTTGTTGTGAAAGCAGCCCACGTTGCCCGAAGCGGGAGTGCAAGGCCTCAATTAGCTGTGGGTCACAATGCTGAACTTCCTGGGCCTCCCACATTCACCACACTTTTCACCACCCTACTCAGATCTTAAACTGTACAAGGTGGATTCGCTGTTCGTCCTCAGAGAGAACTCTCTGGCCAGTTGTTTGGAGTGAGTTCGTGTTGCACAGCGACCTACCTCCCACAGCCCTCGACATACCAGGTGGCGTCCGCGCTCATAGGGGGATACCACCTACTCCATCCTGCTTGTAAAATCCTGTACATGTGACCATAGGTCGACCAAAACGCAGCAGCAAAAGATCACAGCAAGGACTCAGGATGACTCCGGACGTGAGAGGCTGCGAGGACTGCACGCTTGGCGAGAACCACTGCTGTTCACGCAACGAAGCCTGCAGGACTGTTGAATCTCTGCCTTGTCAACAGGTTGGCCAGTGCCGAAGGAGCAAAATGAAGCAAAGCTCCAATCACAGAGGGCGAGTCTTTGATGCACAACTGCAGAACGTTTGGAGTTCCATAGTAGTGCCATAGAGCCATGGGGTGGGATCTGGTCATGGCGCATGGTCTAACATGAGCCATTCTTGCTGTCAGGCCAAATACCCAAAGCAGCCTTTTGAGTCCCGGTCCGAGCTATGCAAACAAAACACGAAGCACACAGACAGCCCCGTAACACCGTTAAGCGCTTGCTTCACGGCACCGGTTGCCGCTTCGAGGAGACTGGAGGTTATGCCAGTTGCGAGCATTGCGAGATTGCAAGCTCTGGCAGCGTGTGGGGCTTGCGGGCTCGCTCTTCTGATGCAGCACACTTTGCCACCAAGCCTGCTGCACCAATGCTGCCCATAGGGCTGCTCGACCTTTTGAGCAGCTGAAGTCTGGAACAAGCTGCATCAGAATTTTCATGTGACCCCATTTCTCAGGAAGCAGCCTGCCCAGTAGGTCAGAGGAGCCCTCGAGTTCACACAAGTCACACAATGTCCGGAAATCGATGCTTCTGCTTCTCATCTCAGAAAGCCTTTCGCTGACCTGCACTTGGCCATCAAGCCACTTGGGCTAAGTGCGCAGCCGCCTCCACGGCAACTTCAGTGGCACCCCTGACGCCAGAATGTGGAAAGCCAATCAAGGAACCCGGGCGCAGCTTCCACGGAAAGCTACTCAGCTACTCTACGGCAACCATCTTCATCTGCACAGAGCCAAGGTTCTGTTTCGACACAGATCTTTTGGGGATTGGCATTGCCTCTTAGAGTGGCTGCTGCTTTCCGCAGGGAGCAAGACTCGTCGTGCCGAGGCGCTGCGCATCACCCGAAATGGCGAAGCCCACGAAGCCAGAAAACCTGTCTTTCCTGACAAAGGAACATGCAAAGGGAGAGAAATGCTAAGACTGCTTCGGCTGGTTTTTACACGGTAGCCACTACCTCACATTCTCGCAACCCATGTGGGCAAGGCAAGCTTTCCAGCCTTCTGCAAGACACCAGGTGCAGCCTGCAAGCTGGTTCGTGAACTTGACATTGCCGAAGCTCCGACGAATAAGACAAGGACTGTGCTAAACATCCACTCTTGGCACCTGGATGCCGATGCCCCAAATGCTGGGCAGAATGAACTAATGCAAAGCCTGGCTGCATGTAACGAGAGTGCTTCATGCACTGAAGGTCTGACTAATCCGACCGGCCCTTGACATGCGATGACATGCGATGACATGCGATGACATGCGCCGTCGCCGCTTTTGTCCTTAAGCGTCAGGGGAAGCAAGGCCAGCCCCAAAGTTCGGCAAGCCAGCCTCGCCAGGAAATCGCCTATCAGCGCTGCGTTTATCCTCACCGACGACCGGATCACTTGGTGACGTCCGAGGTGTTGGCGGCTTGCTGACATCACCTTCCACCACTAAGCGGTAGCCCTGTCCTGCAAATGGCCGAAACGCTTGAAGCGAACCATCCGGCGCTGGTGTGCCAGTTTGCATCGTGGTTCCTTCTGCACTGGCATTGCGGCGTCGCAACATCTCACGGCAGATTCGCAAGGCGCAGACCGCGCCCATCATTGCCAGCATGATGGTCAGTCCTGACGAAACCATTGCCAGGCCAATGTCAGCCATCATCATGTCATCACTACCATGCTGCTCGGGAGGCTCTTCGGTCTGTTGATGCTCGTAGTGTTCTGCGTGGGCGGGACCTTTGTCTCCTCTGCGAATTGCAAGGCCGGGGCCCCCGGGGCCATCAGCCTCTGGAACCAGGGCTTCGCTTGCAGGATCTGCCTCTTCTGCCATCCCCAACGGCATATACCCCGACACCTGCAAGGGAATCTGAGATGAGAAGCCACCAACGGGCAGAGCGGGCGCAAGCAATGCTACGCTCGCAGATGACAGCAGCACGCCAGGCACATCACGATTTTGATCCAGGCATGAAGCCGAGGTCGATGAGCGAGATGCACGGTCGGCGTGCGAGTCTTCAGGCTGATCTCCTGGCAAGGCAAGGAAAGATGCGACAGCGTCTGCATTGCCTCGCCAAGGGCGCAAGCGTCGGGGAGCCTGCATTGGACTCACCAAATACTATCCCACATACTTGTCCTTGACTATAGCTTTGGGCCAACGGAGGCACATCATGTCTGTCATGAACCAACACAACTTCTCAGGGCAGTCAGTCACTGTGCGCTGCAAAGTCTGATTGCAACCGTGCATGCGTGGACAATGGCAGGCGGTGTCGAAATGTGCCAAGGCCTCTGTGTTGCCTTGGCCAACTGCAGCTCTTCCGCAAACGCCGCAAGTGCTTCGTTTGCCTTTGCACTTGCGAAGGGTGTGCATGGTGGGCACAAGCTCTGCTGAGATTGCAAGGCCATGAACCGCCTCCGCCTGCAGGGCTGCAAGTATTGGCTTGCCAAGAACCTGCTGCCAGCCAAACCACCGGCCACAAATGAAGATAAACCAGAGCCGCTGATTAAGGCTTCATGCCAGCAACCAGCATTTGCAATGCGTCAACACACAAAAACATCAAAAACTTTGTGCCTCCGTTGCTGCCAAGGTGGTGGCCTTTGCATCGACATGCGAAAGTACACAATGCGGATTCCAAGCGGAAAGGAGTCACCTTAACGGCCGCCTCATTCCACACCTCAGGCATTCGATTCGAGGCGTGTTCTATGAACCACCAGCGCCACTTCTGGCAAACATCACGACATGGCACAATGAAGTGCTCAGCACTACGCTGTGATGCGAAGCTCCTCGTCCAACACGAAAGCGGGCAACAACGCATCCTGTTGAAGATCTTCGCAACATGACCCCCCAAACCATCCCAAACCGTTGAACGTGTGGCAAAGAAAGGAAGCATCAAGAAAGCATTGAATGTATAGAAGTGATAACCATTGAGAACCGTAGCATCACACAGCCGACAAAATGTGCAGCATGTTGAAAGGGACAGACTCTGGAGCCCCGGAATGCCTCCAGGAAGTTCGCATGCATCCGGTGTGGCCAGCGCACCGAACGAAGCAGTAAACGAAAGCCCCAGTTGGCCTAACGACCCACTCCACTAAGTCTTTCACTAAATCTTCATCGACCGCACAGAACACCGGCTACGTACATCATGAAGTTCGTGCCAAGTGACCAAGATCATGCCAAACTAACTAATTAATGGGTTGCTTGCAGTAGCCTTGGTCTACCATGGTTTGCCGAAACGTTGTGCGCTGTGTGCGTCTTGCACGTCTTGCCTTGAGATAACTGCAGAGTGTCAACTTGATATTGCCTCAATCTGTACTTGCACCTGCCTGAGCATGCCCACGAGAGCGACTGCTCGTGGCCCCAGGATCCCTCAAGTGCTGTGATCTTTTTTTGCTCCCTTGTATCGATCAGCGTATTTTGCACCCAGGCCTCATTCTACACTTCTACACGAGGCTGCACATGCAATTGCTGCAGATGCACGGAAACCATACTTGAGAGCTGAATTGCTGCCGGGCAGCCACGTCGTCAGAATGACTGACATCATTGTCCACGTTCCAGGGTCGCGCTTGGCTCACCTTGCCAAACACAAACTCCACCGGAGAGACACACCTGGGATAAACAAAACAACAAAATGAAAAAAAGCAGACATAGTACCATTGTGCTGCAAAGTGCCAACACCGGCACCGTTGCAAACGCCCGCAACTTGTTGTCAGCCGTACGTTGGGCAATGAAGTTGTCCACAGGTTGATCCACTCAGTCAGGGCTGCACATGGCTGCACGCATCATGCATTCTAGGGACCTTTAGGACCTTCGAACATGTGTTCGTCCAAGCGGGACTGGAAATTAGGTTCTCCTCACATCTCAACGCGTCCAGTCAACTGCTCAATCACATGCTCGGGTGGCTTGCTGCACCACGCGAACAGAACAGTACTTGCTGCCCAAGTACCAGGCAATGATCCTAACAGTGCCGCTGCACCAGATGGCCACAAGACATAGGCCACAGTTGTCCAAAGATATTCTGCTTCCCGTACGACAGCACTAACCTTGCCTTAGACGTGGTCATGAACAGCTCAGCGCAAGCGTAGTCGACACGATCTGAAGCACTTTTTCAGCTTGGGGTGAAACCAAGATGCCACGCCATGGCGCTGCTTTTGAGTAGCCCAAATACAAAATATCCGGCTCCTGGTCATGAGAAGCGTCAGCTCGGAACCCACTACCAGAATGAAAGCAAACTAATACATGTCGAGAACGTGATCAAGCCCATGGACTTCAGAATCGAAAGGCCGTCCGCATGGGCCGGTTTGATCTAACAATCACCCTTTCCATTCGGGGCACGTTGCCGAAGACGTTTTTGGGCGTCGTAGGTTTTGCTCGCCTTGCCATCGATCGTGCCACTCCAGGTTCAAGCTTCCCCCCTAGCGGCTTGAAATTTTGCGACTGTTTACGATGACTTTCCGTCAGTCACTTTTTCTGGGGCTTATACGATTGCCAGCCTACAGACTGTCTACGCTCCCGTTGAGCTTTGCGAGAACGGAACTTTTTGTGATGCTGCGCTGCCAATTGCTGCCACTGCACACAGGTGTATTTGTTTATATACGCTGACAACGACAACGCAAGATTCGCAAGGTCGTTGCGCGCGCACATTCTTTTCCACCCGCCTCCAACACACTGGCAATTCGTCTGCGATCTCCTCGGGTGTATTATTCGATCGAAGTAACTTTGAGGCATATATTAAAGAAGCTTTCTCCTCAACGGTGCTCCCAAACCCTCGAAAACCTGGACCTAACTAACCCTAAAACCCTCCCTAAACCCTAAAAACCCTAAAACCCCAAACCCTCAAAACGCTCAAAACCCGAAACCCGAACCTTGAAAACCCCAAAAAGCCGTAAACCCTAAAACGCTTTTAAAAAACACCTTGGCCCTAAACCTAAAAACCCTAAACCCCAAAAACTAAACCGTGTAAACCCCAAACCCTCAACCCTAAATTCCTTGACCCTAAACCCTAAAAACTAAAATCCGAAAACACGGTGGACGGTTTTTGTCCTATGCGGCCCCGCTTCTTTCTTAGGTGCAGCTTGGTTTGGCTGGCTAGGCTCGGGTTCTTCTTTTGGGCTTGGTTGAAGGCGTTTGTTTGCCTAGGTGCGACTTGGCTGTGCTTTGCATATGCTGTCGAAGTAACTGAAAACAGCGCGGGGGTTGAGGGGAGACGCGGGGTTGGGGGGGTGCAGGCCCCCCGATTTGCAAACACAATGCATCGTATGATAGGTTCGGTAGGGCTTCACATATGCGCTAAACCCTTACTTTACCCCCCTACACCCCCAAAGCCCTGAAACCGAAACCGGATAACAACAAACTCATTTGTTTTAAGAAACTAAACCTTAAAAAGTCTGAACCCTCAAGACTCTAAGCCCTGAACCCTAAAAGCCTAAACCCCTAAAAACCTAAACCCGCCACACCCTAAATCCTACACCAAAACAGCTCAAACATCTCCACATCCTCCGAAAAAGTTCCCACCTCCACTGCTGCTCGACTTGTCATGTTCTGGCTGTTCCCAGCTCCCCCGCTGGGCTTCCTAACTCGCCCAAATTTCGGGTTGTTCCCTGCGAAAACCTCTGCCTGACACACCCCGCTTGCAACCAAATCATGTTGAAAATGCTCATATTGCTCATGTCTTTGCGGTGCCGAACGGCTCATCTCGTTCAGCTTCTTTCGACACACTGCATGCACGAAGCCTGGCACCCCAGCTTTTGACACGTCTCCTCGCTGCTCGTTACAAAAGGAGCGAGGGAAACATGTGTTATCTTGAATGCAAAAACCTGACAGTGGTTGAGTATGGTTGAGTCTGGAGAGCCAGTCCGCCGCTGAGAAGAAAAGAACTGCTGCGTTCAGCTGCACAGCCATGACATGCAAGGACCAATGCTGGCCTGACCATGTACATCACGCAGGGCCTGGCCTCAACAGAAACAAGCACTCCCCAATGGTTGTTTGAAAAGTTCATGTGCGCAAAGTTCTGCGGCGAAGAAACGCAAAACCGTACCGAACTTGGCGGCCGGTTTGGCATCGTCCTGCAACAATCCACTGGGAGGCACGCAAACTCATGATTCAATCTGCACGTCCCCTGATGGCGAACCCTCTGCGATCATCTGCGATCACGATAGCTTCATCGAGCTGTGCCGCACAGGCATTGCGTGAACCGACTACGTTTGGAAAACTGAAGCATTCCGGACGGGCACCTGCACTTTGGTCCGACTAACAGCCGAAACAGCCACACGTCTTGTACTTGCATGCGCTATGAACATGACATTGACATGCTTAAACGCCAGCCTCCAAAACGATCAACGGCATTTGATTTGCAGCACACGCCTTCCAAGCTCTCACCTTCAGCATGCGCCATTTGATCATGGAACGGATCGGGCGTAAAGTTGTATGATGTTGTATGTCCAAGTTTTCCCTCGAAAGCAACGCCGCGTCGCATGCGAAGCTGCGCACCCACGCTCTCCTCCGAGCAGGCGTTACACATGCAACCTCGAGGTTGAATGCATCCGCAGGAAATGGAATGCTGTCCTGCGCTGAGGCGCAGGTCCTGCACATCCGCAATCTGCTGAGCAGCATGGAGCAGCACAATCACACACTTCTTAAATTTTGCAATGTCCATGTCGCCGCGCACATCAATACGTTGATGCAAATACGTCCTTGACCATGTAGCCACATTTCTCTCCTCCTTGGAAAGCCCTGCACGCCACAAGGCACGAACAATGAATCTCTGGGAAGCCTTGCATGCCATAGGGCATGAATGATGTTTTTTTTTTCAAGAGGGGCCGCATCCAGGCCTTGTTACATACTGCCAGTTATTTGCCGTGCTCCACGTGTGCGCCACTTCTCCTTACGGGCACCATTGTTGCAAGCTGCTGGAGGGACGGACGCGGCATCGCAATGGCCATGAAACTCTGGAGCGATTGGAGATGCCAGTGCGCTTTGAAGCTAACATGGTGTCATTACACGCGGGCCATCCCACTTGTTGCCAGGCTACGGGCATCGATCTCATCCGTTTGCCCGTCAACAGCATCCAACCGGTCAAAGTTGATTCCTGCTGTGGAAACACAACGTGTACCGAAGACCGGCCAACAAATGGAATGATACCGTGATACCTTCAATTCGGCCCAATCGCTTCTCAACCTCCACCCAGCGATCGACCCTGCCAACAGCATGGTTTCTATCCAATGCCAAAACTGAATGAATCAACAGGCCTGCGAGCCAGGTTCAAAACCACAGCACGCGGAAAATCTATGGGGCTGGGCTTGCACTCGATGTTCGCGGTCGACCTGACGAGAGTGAGAATGCTGCGACAAATTCCGTCGTGCCTTGTGGCAGCGTTCACACACCGACGCAATTCAAACCCACGTGCCTTCGCGTTCTGCATGCCGCTGGACGCTTCAAATTCGGGCCCACTCGCGGCATCTGAAGGCACTGAATGCGTTCAACGTTCTTCTAGCTCCGAAAGACAGGTGCTTTCATAAGTGATGTAGTCTACATCATGTAGAATCATGTTGTTGAACACTTCATGGTGCGGCTCGCTTTGGGCAATCACCTGCGGCGACACAACACCACGGCAGATTGCGAGAAGGCACGAATTAAAGGCCTCATAGTTTATTATTCATATGCTTATTCATTGCGTCCTTTCTGCATTAAAACTATAAAATAACAGGAGTAGGTGAATAATAGAATGAAAACAAGGGCCGTCTTCAAGTTTAGGATTTCAAAAGCGAATTACATTGGAAATGCAAAAAATGAATAATGAAACCAACCAGTCAAAGAATATTATTAACAGTGCTCGTTTTTTAAAAAAATACGAGTGCATTACCAAGAGCGAGCGATGGACGCATTTAATACACTAGTCACTAATTTCTCCATCTTAATATTCTCGTTCTTTACGCCTTTTGACTCACGTCTATCTTCTTTATGGCCGCAGAACGGGTAAAACCAGTTTTCTTCGCCAATTCCTGATTTCCGCAACTGGCACTTCGTGCTCCTCCCACAATCGGCATCGGCCGCAGTAGCCGGCCCCGGTCTGCGGCAGCCGGTGCGCGAGATGATCCCCTATTGTGCGAGCCTCGGTCACACACACACACACACACACACACACACACACACACACACACACACACACACACACACACACACACACACACACACACACACACACACACACACACACACACACACACACACACACACACACACACACAAACACAACACACACACAACACCACACACACACACACACACACACACACACACACACACACACACACACACACACACACACACACACACACACACACACACACACCCACACACACACACACACACACACACAAACACACACACACACACACACACACACACACACACACACACACACACACACACACACACACAAAAACACACACACACACACACACACACACACACACACACACACACACACACACACACACACACACACACACACACACACACACACACACACACACGCCGGATCACCGTGCGGATCGCTGTCGTCGCCAGCCGTCCCCGGTTCTCTCCGTCGCCGCCCAGTCGCCGCCGCCTCTCACGTCGCGAGCACCGGAAGTTGAATTCGACTCGTGTTGCATGTGCTTGGAAGCGCTAGAAACCGAGCACGTCTGGAGATCGCGCGCCGCGGCCATTCCCGACGTGCGCGCGTCACCACCTGCACCTTTGGTGCTTGGCCCAACTCCGCATGCAAGCCTCGCGCCCGGCCGACTTATTGTGCTCTTTTTGCCGCCACAGTCGCTGCCGCGCGTGCGAGATGGGAGGATGGACGGCCCAGCACGACGCGGCGTTGCGCGACGAATGCGCGCGCCGAGCTGTGCAGATGCCGGTCCGGATCTCTGGTCAATAAACTGAGCGGGAAGCCGTGCAAAACTATGCACTTCGCACCTTCACCTCCAACCACGCGCCCGAACCACCACGGCCTCCGGGCGTCGTTGTCTTGGGGCGCGGCCACGCAGGTGCGGGGAGGATCGATTTCGTCGCTATGCACCACCAGTGGGCGCCTCAGCCGTGCGGCACGACGCGGCGACCTGGCATGGGATGACATCCATGTCCCTGCAAATGCCGGAGAGGCGTGCGGAGGTTGCGGCAGCCGGCTTTGGTGGGAGTACGACCGGGCCACCGAGCGCGGGCACCTTCGCTGCTCCCATGGCTGCAACCGGCCGGCACTGCCTGCGGTGCCACAGGCCACTGGCATGGGCGGGCACCGTGCTTTCTGGCTGTCGCACTGCCCGCCCTTGGGTGATTGCACGCCCCTTCTCCAGGCAGCTGCAGCAGACCTCGCGGTCGCTGCGCTTGCAGAATGGCGAGCCGACCCGCGTTCCGCCGACTGGTGGGAAGAAGCCCGGCACCTGCTCATGGTGTCCGAACTGGTGGGCCCGCATACGCTGCTAGCAGCTCTGGCACATGCCGTGGAGGCCGCGCCAGCACACGAGCACCACCTGCCGGATCTGATCTCATGCACCAACAGTGCGTGTGTCCACATCGGATGGGCAGTCCGTCAGCTCCGGGAGCCGGATGGGTACTTTCTTGCGCCCGTGCAAGAGGCCCTGCTGAATGCTACGGTGGCATGCATTTGGCGACGGCACTTGACCGGCACTCCGATCGTTTTCGCCCAGCACCTGCTCCCGTTGCTCCTGCCTCGCCGCGCCCCGAGGAGGAGCCAGGTGCGGCCGCACGCCAGATGCTGGCGGCGCCCGTGCGGACAATGATGAAGCGGACGGGGTGATGCCGCACTGGCCGAACCCGCCCGCCGCGTTGAGCGCGCGCGGTCGGAATCGTCGCGGCGGCCGGGGCCGCAGGCGCAGTCCACTTTTGCCTGCTGGCCTGGATGCTCCTAGTGGGGATGTTGCTCCCGACGTGACTGGCAATCCGCCGCTCACTGCGGGCACCCGACCGGAAGGCCGCGCTGCGGCCGCGGACTCCGGGCTCCGCGCTGGGTTTTCCTTTTTGGACGAGGTCTCACCTGGCATCTTGCGCTCTGTGCTGCCGGCCGGCCTTCGATCTTGATCACGGCCGGGGACGTGGAGCACAAGCGCGCGGCTGGAAGCTCTTCCTCCGAGCACCCCGCATGTTACTTTACCGGGAACCCGGTGCGCGACCTGCTCCGTGAGGCAGCTGCTGCTTGTGCTGCCAGCGCGCCGGGGCCCCCGAGCCCGCCGTGCCGAGGCTTGTGTCTATCTGCGTGAATTGTGAACCTCTCGCTGAGGGTCCTCGGCAACGCTTGCTGAGTTGCACGACCCTGACCGTCGGCCAGCCGACCCGTGCGGCCCGCACAGTGACGAGGCCGAGAGGAATCAGCACGCAGGCGACCACTTCAGTCCGCCGGTCATCTGTCACGGGCACGTCACTGTTCATGTCCGCGACACGCACCTTCCTCGCGACCTCGAATGACCCTGGCAATGCCTTGAGGGGCTGGCTGGCAGCGGCGGCAGAGGGCAGGGGGATTTTGCCATCGAGGGCACTGAGCAGGCGTTCAGCAGCCCCGGGTGCCCGAGCCTGGATGAGGCAAAGGTGTCACACCAGGAAGCAGCGGCACGATCTGCACACGCAGAACGCAGCCAGGCAAGCCGCGCCGTCCGAAGACTGTGTTCAGGCAGCTCATCGGCACGGCCCGGAGGAGGAATTTAGAGCGGGGCACCACGCAGAAATGAAGCAGCAGCCAGGCTGCCTGCAAGCTGTCAAGCCATGGGATACGGCTGAGCAGCATGTCATGCTCGGCGCGCTTGAGGGTTGACATGCCCAACACGGCCAGGCATACGCGCTGGGCTCGGAGTAGAACTGGCACACGTAAGGGAAAAGAGGCTGGAGGGCGGGACGCTCGAAGAGGCCACGCCACATAGAGGCGGGCGAGTCGAGTCGAGACCTGATCGCCCAAAGACGTCCCCTTCAGGGTACAGGTGAAACGTTTTATAATTTCGAACCCCTGACATTTCAGGGCCCCACAACCCCAAGAGCCAAGCAGTCCAACATCATCATGTGGCATCGCTGCTCCTATGTGTGCGTTAAAATTCCCCACCAAGGATAGGAATGGCTGCAAGAGGCATGGCTGTTTCAAGCATCAAAATCAGGGCACTGTAAAGCTCAACCACCGAATCATTGTCCCAGCTGGTTGGGAAGCACCATGAATATGTGGGAAATTTGCGGCCATGAAATGAGAATGGCAAGATGCACAATTGAGCAGAAATCGCATGGAAACAAATGCCAGAAATCGACTTGCAAAACTTTGGAGCAATGTAACTTCCAACGCCATGGAAAGCAAATCCACCACTGAGGTAAAGTTTGCCCTGTCGAGGCGTCTTGAGAACCTCCGGCAACTCGGATCGCCCAATTTCGGATAAGAAAACCAAATCGTGCTCACCAGCATCCAGTTCCGCCAAGCCATCTTGAAACCTCGTCTCGGCCCGCATGCTCTGGACATTTTTGGCGGCAATATGTACCTGAACTTTGAGCGGGAGCACGCCCGCGTCCAGCTTCATGCTGGCAAGACGCATCTGGAACGCGGCACGTGAGGAGCCCCCTTCCATCACCGAGCTGACCCGCGAGGTTTCGGAGCCCGTTTGGGTTGGCGACTGGAGCGCCGCTCGGCCACGAGGCCTACGTCCGCGAGCGATTCCGCCCCAGGGCGAAGGTGCCGAACAGGGAGACCCGTTTATGCCGGCGAGGAATGCCCTCGCGCAACACCCCCCGCTTGTGGTGGCGAAAGACCATCTCCTTGACGGAGATCTTTTCGCCGTCCTGCACGATATCTAACTCGTCGCGAACCCGGAACGTGTCCGTTGCTGACCGCAAGTCGGTTGTTTTAGGACTCATGCTGCTGCTGGAGTGCTGCCTAAAGCCTTTGCCGCCGACACGCATGGTGCTCTGTCCTCTGGCGAAAGATTGGACCTGACTGGCCCTCTGAAAAGGCTTTGTGTCCTACTCCAAGTCTTCCTCAAAATCCATGATGGCATCGCGGACTTGCTCACGCACAGGGCAATTGTGAATGGCCCACTCCACAACCCCATCTTCAGCGACGCATGCTGCGTGAACGAGCTGGCCACCTGATCCTGCACTGCCAACTGCGTCCGGCCCCATTCCTAACATCAAGGGTTTGGGCCTGGGTTCCTTCGGCTTGTGTTTTGCCCGGTTATGAGCTTCACGGTCAGGGGTTCCCTCCGGAGCGCCCCACTCTGCTGCTCCAGGCGTGTCCTCATCTTTGAATGTCAGTTAACCCTTTTCAAAGTCGGTGCTCAAATCCAACCAAAATGCCCCCCAAGGAAGTCGCTTGCCCGACTGAGCCAGTCGATTTGTATTTATCATACCGTTCCCACGATTTGGTCCCTGGCTTCTTTGGGCTGTCCTGCTTGAAACCGACCGATGTCTCCGGGCTTTACACGCGCTATGTTTGCTCTTCTGACAGCGGCATGGCGCGATGGCGTGAGCTACCCCAACCAAAAAGGTTTGAGCTTAACCCTTGGCTTGAGCCCTGAGCCATAGAAGCGGGCGACATGATCGAATGCGCCGACCGCGTCAACCGACAAAGCGGTGGTGCGGGGCGCGGCCCCTTTGGCGGCGCGCAACAGGCGTGTAACAGCTTCCGTGCACGGGGACGTGCTCAGCCCGAACTGAAAATGGAGGCAAGCGTCCTGCAGTTGCGGGGCAAACTGCTGGGCCCGGACGCATCCAACAAAGCGGCGCAGCACGTTTCCGACGACCAAAGCACGCACACGGCCGCTGGGCTTACGCAAGGTCCGACCCGGATGCCAGCAGTGGCGGGCCTCTGCGCGGGCGAGCTGCTCAGCAGCGCCGTGCAGAAGACGGCAATCCTCCTCGTCATCCAGCATGACGCGAATGCTCGTTGGTAGCCCCGGACGGGCCTGTCGCGGACCCCGCGACAAGAACGGGCTGCCCCGTGGCACGGTGCGCAACTCGCCCTCGATGCCACCCTCGTGTCGCCGCTAACGCGTGCAGGGGAAGCCCACCCACGGGCTGACGTCGAGCCTGGCCACGTCGCCGCGGCAGCGAGGCGCAGGAGGCAAAGCACGCAACGACGCTGCCGCCTTGTCGTGATCGAGTTGGGGGCCACCTTCCTCCGCCTGCTTGCACGCGATCTGGCTGCGACTGTCCCGGCACACTTGCGACCCGCGGCCCGGGCAGCATGGACCTCCCGCTCCCTGCTTGAGCTGCCGCTTGAAGCCCACGGCGACGACAGCGAGCCCGAGCTTCATGAGCTCCCCGCTGACGGACGCTGGGAACGGCCGATCGCCGCAAGCCGCCTCCTGCCCGGTGACTCCGCCCCCGGTGGCCCCCGACGCTGTGACTTTCCAGCTGGCGGAAAAAAGGTGCGAGACAAAAAAACACACAAAAACTCCATAACATTTTTTACGCGCACAGCTCGGGGTAAGTGGAGCGCTTCCGAATGCTTCCGGCTCGGCGGCGTGGAGAGCCTGCCAAAAAAGGGTTGCATCACAATTGTTCTTTCTGCGCGCCTTTTTCCGCAAGCTCGTCCGACGTGGTCCACTACGTGCCGGCGTGTCACGGCTACAAAGGCAGTCGGCTGGGCGCGGCCGTATCAGCGAGGTCAAGGACATCGCCAAGCGGCACGTCGTCCGGCGTGCCGGGGAGCGACTGGCTGCCTGGTGGTTACGCGCATGACCTTGACGCGGAAGGGGAAATGCCTGCGCCAGCGTCCGGGCCGCGCATCAAGCGCGGCGCTAGCGTGCTGCCTGGATGAGGTTGACCTCTGTGCCAAGTTCCGTGTACCAGTGCACCCTGCCTTGTGTCAACCGCGTTTCTTGGTCGCGGGAGTTCATCGGGCCCTTACCAGTGCTTTTGCGTGCCGAGCAGGAAACACCAGCCTTGCGCGGGCCGAAGTGCCTGCCACCGTCGCTGATGCGCTTGCCCTCTCGCGCCTTACGGCGTTGCGACCAGCGACCTTCTCATGCGTCTTGTGTCAAAGGCGCTGGCTCGCACATCGCACTTTTGCTGACGTGTTCGACCGCGCCACACGCCCTACCAGTACACCCTCAGTACGCGCGCCGGAACGGATGCCTTGGCCGCTCTCCTGCGCGCCGCCGTTGTGCTGGACCCTCAAGCGGTGGTCATGTCGCTTGACGGCCGTAATGATGTCGTAATGCGTCCGATAGCGCCCGCGAGCTGCGCCATACGGCGCCCCAGCTCGCGCCCTTTGTGCGCAGCGTGTACGCGCGCACGTCCATATTCTTGTGGTGGGATGCCGATAGGTCCACGAGGTGCTGCAGGCCGAGGGTGTGGAGCAGGGTGACCTGCTGGCGCCCGCGCCTTGCACGCAGCCGCGGCAGACCTGCAGAAAACAGAGTTCCTCGCGGCGTTCCTCGACTGTAGAGGTCACGTCCCCTGCAAGGGCGAGTGAGCGTCTCGACGGCGTCACGGCCTGCGTGGAACGGCCCAAGCCCCTTAGGTTCGCTGAACATGAACCAGGCATTCTGCAAATAGCTAGCAAACTCGATTTCGGAGAGTCGCTGCAGCCACCACTCATTCTGCTTCGGGTCAGTCACATTTTTGCATTTGCCTACACAACTCAGTCGACCAACCTGCCCACGCAAGCAGCGTGCCCTGAGCCCTCCTTTTTGACAGTTCCGCAAATGGGGCTCTGTGGCAGCCCCACCCGCAGGCTTCACATTGCCCACCAACCCTTCTGGTACTAGCACACTTGCACGCAAAGCCCATGTGAGTGCTCGGAAAAGTGTTGTGGAAGGCTCCTTTGGCGCGCTGCTGAGGCCGAACGCTCGGGCATCGAAGTTCACTTGCGCCATCCAAGCTGCGTTCGTGAACACGCTTGCGGGCTCAACCGTGCGCATGTCATAGCGAAATTGGCAAAATTGGTCTACAGCAACTTGCTGCACGCCATCTGTTTCGCCAACTTGTTCATCCATCTTGGTGTCCCAAACAAACTAACCTGCATGGCATTTCACTGGAAACGTCGCCTTCCTCTCCTGCAACCTGAAGCACACAGCAAACACGCTCCAGCATTGCATTGATCCCCTCGGAGATTTGAGAGCCCCGATTCTCCTGGCTTGGAGCTTGTCCGAGCGAACTTGTTCCACATCGCCATGTTCGTCGCCCGCATGACTCCTCAAGAAACAGTAGCCATCCATGACATTACGCGGTCAGCGTACTCAACGCCACGATGCAGCTGATACCGAAACCCGTCGCTGCTCGGCTTCCAAATACAAAACCAACATCGGCTCGAAAGACTTCAACAATGTTGCAATGCTCATCATCTTGAAAACATTACGGTGCTTTCAGCAACGTTCTTCGATGTGCGCGCAATCGCACCAGTTCCCAGTCGACCATTTCGCAGATTTGCTCGACGCCCTCTTCAAAAGGCAACCTGAGGAACCTTCTTGGCTCTCTTCATTGGCTGAAAACCTGTAGTTCCAGCGCCTAAACACCTATAAGCCCTAAACCTTAAACACCTGTAAACCCTCAACCCTAAACCCTAAAATCCCCGAAGCCCGAAACCCCAAGAACCCCTGAACATCCCTGAACCCTAACCCGAAAAAAACCCATAAACCAAACCCCAACAACCTTAACCCCTGAACACTAACCGTAAAAACCCCTAAACCCCCAACCCGAAAAAACCTCAGCCTTGCACCTCAAAACCCTAAAAATCCCCTTAAACCCTAGACCCAAAACCCCATGAGCCCTAAACACTAAAATCCCCTAAGCCCTAAACTCTAAAAACCCCTAAACCTAAACCCTAAAATCCCCTAAAACCGAAACCAGACCCTGAACCCTAAAAACCCCCTAAACCCTAAACCCTAAAACCCCCTAAACCCGAAACCCTAAACACCGCCAGCCCTCTTACCTCTGTTGGGGTAGGCGGGCGCAGTCGAGCGAGACCAGGGCAGGCTCTGCTGGGCTGCAGAGTCTAGCTGGTTGTGTTGCCCACACTTCTGCTCTCGCGAGGCGGGCGGTCCTCCCCTTTCAGCCCTGTCAGGCCCTGGGCCCCTCACCATTTTTGGCTTTTCTCGGACCAGTTCTGAGCGAAATGGCTTGCAAGAAGCTCAGAGAGAAACCCAGGGACAAGCTCGAAAGGGTTCAGAAATCGTCCGTGAGGAGCCCCGAAAGGATTCGAAGCGGTCCGGGAGAGAAGCCCAAAAAGGATCAGCAATGGTCCAGGAGAAGCCCAAAAAGGCCCAGAATTGTTAGGAGAAGCTCAGAGAGAAACCCAAAGAGAAATCGTCCGTGAGAAGCAGGACTTTCGCCACGCAGCCTTGATACTCCGGCAAAGAGAATAGAAACAATGAGAAGGCCCTCCCGCCGAAGACGTCCCCCAACGCAAAACCTTATTTTTCTCTCGGAAGCTTCTAATTCTAATGACTTTCCCAAGGCATCTTCTTAGATGTTACCCTGCAGCAAAACAAAAGAAGGCACACTAGATATGAGTCCGACGCACAGGAGTGCAGAAGCGTTTGGATGTGGGCTGACTTTGGCTCGGCTGGCTCTGCTTTGTTCGCTGTAAGTGTGTTTGGGTGGCCTTGGGGTGGGCATGTCCTCACACTATTGCGTTCAGCTGACCAGCGCTACACCCTGAACTCTAAACCGTAGCCTAAACCTCAAACCCGGAAAACCCCTAAACCCTACGCCCCAAAAAAACCCACCCTACAAACCCCCTAACCCATAAACCCTAAATGCCCCTTGAGCACTAAACCCGAAAAACCCTAACCCGAAACCCTTAAAACCTAAACCTTAAGTGTTCACAGCCAACACTAGTCCGTTACGAATGCATATCATTAGCAGAATGCGAAGAAAGCGACGCACGGACACTTTTTCACATTGGCGGGAAGCAGATCCAGATCAGCTGAAGCGGGAAGCACCAGTGAGAGGGGCCAGAGGAAGAAATGCTGGACCGGAGTACGCCCGGTTCCAGCATAAGAAGGCAGTCTACCTAGGCTTGTCCTAGAGGCAGGGCGTGGAGACATCACTTAAGCGATGGAATCAGAAGCGATGCTTTGATCAATCAGAAACCGCCACAAAAGCAGGCCACAGCGAGGAAAGGACTGCGGCAAGGAAGACAGAAGGATGGTCCGATAGGGGACGGCGGTGGGTGCTTCAAAGTCGAACGGACGGGCAGTAAGCACTTAACCTCGGAGCCAGAGCTGCCGGGCGGGCGGATGCGTTAAGTGCATACTTGCCGTTGCGTGCTAGCTGCAAACATACGTGTACAAGTACATCCACGTTCACAGCCAACACTAGTCAAAGCTGAGGGAGAAGGGAAGGCTTTCACGTCGCTCCACTGGAGCGGAAGGTGACAAGAAAGAGCGGGCAATCGCACCATGCAAAAGGGCATCAAGACGCGAAAGACCCGCTTTCTTGGAGAACCAGCTGAGGGCCTTAAAGGGCATGGTGGCAAGGCCTTGAGCACTGGCGCGTGAGCGGAACCAATCAGGCAGGGTACCCGAACGCGGGTTGGCGGGGTCAGCGTGCAGATCAGTGCAGTACGCACACCAGGCATCCCAGCCACACGGGCAATGAAGAATTCCGGATCTGCAGAGGCCGCGGCTTCAACAAACAGAGCGGAAGCCGAGGCAAGCTCAGTCACATGTGCAACCCAGCGGTCAGTAAGCAGATCACAGGCGGCTTCCGCAGAACGTGGGAAGAGTAGCAGCAGTGCGTGGATCATATGCGTGGCGCGGACTGCGCGCACAGAGGCGGGAAGGCTGGCACCTACTCACCCAGTCACTGTGGCCCAGGAGTTGAGTTCCTCACCTTGTTCTTTTTCCGTGGTTTCGGCTGCACACCCTACGATTCGTCCTGCTGCCTATCGCCCGCAGGCGAGGCCTCCGCGTTGGTTTCAGGGTGCACTGAATCCCGCTTACCGCCCGTGCATTGTCCCATCAGCACAGCTGTCGAATCTTAATTCCCCTAAACTTTCCCCCCTTAGGTCGGGTTTTAGACCTCTTCCCCGGGTTTTAATCCCTCCTTTGTCCGCACCTCTGCTCCGCCCTCACCGTTTCCTGTCCCTAAGCATTGTTCCATTCCAGTGCATGTCTGCGGGCGGCTGCAGACACGAATTGAGCCAGCGGGGAATCTCGTCCGGATGCAAGCAGAAGAGGTCCGCAGGGACTCGGTGTAGCCCATCTCGAAGTTGAGCATCTCGTCGGGCCGGGGGTCTGTTGGGGCTGTCGGACAGACCACTGGCAGGCGGGAGCGGTCGGAGCGCTGGCTGGTCGCGGAGTCATCGGGTGCGACAGCACGGTGTCCGATGGCGGGGTCAAAGCGCAAGTGCTCATGGCGGAGTGGGCGTGGCTCAACACGCTGCAGCGGGTCGGTGTGCACGCCGTGCGACGTGCTAGAATGCCACTGGCGCTCGCGCAGAAGCTCTGCAGGGTTGGTAGGAGCTTGGGCAGGCGGCGGGCTTGTGGCCTGCGGGTCGGCGGAAGCTGGCTGCGGAGCGGCCTCCTCCATGACATGGTCCGACTCCGACTCGGTCCATGACCACATCGCGGGCGACTTCCTCAATGAAGAGGACGGAGCGGAAGTCCAAAAATTCAGCGCGCGGGCGGCGTCCTCCATGGAGTGCTCACAGATAGACCTCCAGCAGTGCAGAAGTTCGGCTTGACGGGCGGAATCACGAACACGAAGATCCGCAGCGGCCGATCCTTGGGAACCGGATTCTGCAGGCACGGAGGAGGCGGGGCCAGCGGGGGCGGGCGGCACAGCAGCGTCACCGGAACGGGAAAATGCATCTGCACGGTTGGACATGGCTCCGTCACGGGCAGTGGGTCTGCTGAAGAGGTTGAATAGCCAGAGCATTTGATAGCTGACGGAGCACACAAAAACCAATCATGCACAAGCTGAGCTGACTGCAATGCACCAAACTGCTTGATTCATGCGAACATGAGCAGGGCAGACAAAAGTACTGAGAAGCAAAACGCAAATGCAAAAAAAAAAAAAGAAAACAAAAGAAAGGAAAGACTGTCCTCGAGGAGTCTGACCAGGACACGCGGTGTCAAGGTCGCCTGAGTCAGCGGATAGCAGGCAGAGGAACGGTCGGATGCGGCTGAGTACGCGGCACTGAGCGCGGCACCCAGAGGTTATGTAGTCGTACACCGACTAGAAAACCTCAGAAGACCTCAGTCAGCGGACTGGAAGTCAGTGCTCAGCGGAGCAACAGAGCAGAAGTACGCGGTAAAATTGCAAGCTGGCATATCGGAGAGTACGCGGTACTAACCGTATGCAACTGGAAGGAAGCTGAGCACGCAGTGCAAAGGTTCCGACCAGTGGTGTAGAGCGTCTACACCGTACCTGTGTCAGCGGACAGCAGGTGAGCTCAGCGGAGCTTAATTTCAAACTGCGCGGCAGAATGAATAGGTAATAACCTGTGTCAGCGGACAGCAGGGAAGCTCAGCGGAGCAAAGATCAGACTGCGCGGCAGAAAGATCTTAGAAGAAATGACAGCGGGCACACGGTGCCTTGTCGAGATCTTCGAGCTGAGATGACCGCGGGTCAAAACAGCGGACAAGCCATGGCTCAGGAGGCAGTGCTAATGCAGCACCGACAAACAACCAAGAGCTACAAAATCAGCTTCAAAGTCGAACGGACAAGCAGTAAGCACTTAACCTCGGAGCCAGAGCTGCCGGGCGGGCGGATGCGTTAAGTGCATACTTGCCGTTGCGTGCTAGCTGCAAACATGCGTGTACAAGTACATCCACAAAGAAAACCCTAAACGCTAAGCTCTAAAAAGCCCGAGACCCTAAGTCCTAACAACTCCCGAAACCTGAAACCCCAAACATCCCCAAACCCTAAAAAACCAAAGACCCTCAACGCTATGGCCTGAACCCGAAACTAGTAATTTTGGCGGGAGCGTCTAGTGGAGAGGCCCCCGTGCTTATGAAGCACTGGTCATCTGGACCACTTAGGGCTGATGCGCCAATAAGAGAAACAGAAGCTTCATGCTTGCTTGCGTTGCAGCACGGACCGAAAGCAAGAAATCAAGCGACAAGCTTGAAAAGCAAGGCACGCAGTGTGCGTTTCAGAAGCTGTTTCCGAACCGATGAAAATCTTGAGTGGGGAGAATTGGTCAACCCAAAGACAAAATAGAACGTCCTCCGCCCCAGAAATCCCGGCGAACCTTTTGAAGCCTCCCCTAAATGCTGGCCTGGCAATGTTGAAAGGTGGGGGAAGCAAGCCAAAGCTTGGGATCCCCCGCGGCCTAAGCCTCCTCTCCTGCAACCTGCCTGGGCTGCCTGGGACCCCTCTATTTGGCTGGGACGTCCCTTTGCAGATCATGGTGCGGCATGTGTTGCCAGTCACTTGCAACATGGATGACTCGATCTCACTTTAAGAAGATGGAAACCCCTATTGCCCGTTTGCGGCGCCCGCCCAAGGGAAGAACGAGGTCTGCCGGTTGCAAGCAGCAGCAAGAGACCGGACTCCACAGGTGGGAGGGCAGGAAGGGGAGGGGAGGGGCCAAAACCGGGAGCAAAACAAATCAAAAAAAAACCCTCTAAGGGGGTGGCCGCGGCCACAGACGCGGCGGCAGCGGAAGCCGGGGACGCACGCCAGAAATTCAACCAAAAACTTTAAAAACCTCAAAGATTAATTGAAAACACCAAAAACGCTGCGGCGCACCATTTTTTCTTTGAAAATTGGCCCCCTCCGCCCACAGCACAAAGATGTGTTTTCGCTCCAAATCGCGGAGAATCGCGGAGAATCGCGGGGAATCGCGGGGGGCCCGCGCGGAAGAAACACACCAGGAAACCCTTCGCGGGCACTTCGCGGGCAACTCGCGCGGAAAAAAAGTACCCGGAATCCGCTCGCGGGCATTTCGCGGGGAATCGCGGGAGAATCGCGGAGAATCGCGGGGCTGCGTTTTTTCCGAAAAACTGGTCTCGGCCCTGAACGCAGAGAAAATGTGTTTTTTACGAAAATCACCGGAAAAATGGTGTCAACGCACTTAGCGTTTCATTACGGGGAAAACATTGGGAAAACAAGCAATCTTTATCTTTTTTAACGCCTGCGCTCGGGCTGCGCCCGCAACGCCCCCGCGCCCTTCCTGGCGCACACCTTCGAGGGCCAGAGACAAAGCTGGTAGATCATTATCCGGGCTGTAGCCACAAGATCCTGATTTTGATTCTCATACCACCGCGCAACCTGCTGCACTGCACACCACACCTATGGAAATGAAGACTTGACATTGCTAATGTCTTCAGATGACCACCACGGCCTGCGCCGCCTCTGCGCAATATACAAACGTGGGAAAGGGGGACAAACAAAATAAACAAAGCTTGCACGGTTGCTTTTTGGATCCTTTTGCAGTCGAGCCAATCACATTGATCAACAGCTTTTTGCCCGCAGCCAAGCCCAGGCGGCCGAGGCCCCGCAGCCAGGCACAAAACAACAATGCCCGGAAACCTTCTATTTTTGTTTCCTTTGTATTGATTCGAGCCTACCTGCCTACTCACCATGGGGACGACGCAACAAGTTGAATCAAAACATGGCCAACGTGATTGGCAATACAAAGACGGCTGCGCCTGACCCCAGCTACGCGGCATGTGAATCATCTCACAGACTATTAAACTTGTCTCGGCAAGTCTGGGTAAGTAGGGACACCAAGCTTGCGCTTGCTTTGACAAGGTCAGGCTTACCGCAGGCTTGCCTCTCACCAAGAGTGACTTGCTCCCCCGAAACCAAAAATCTACCAACGCCCGCTAAAATTTCTACCCGAAACCCCCCCACAACCCTAAACCCTAAAAACTCCTAAACCCTAAACGCGAAGCCCCTAAAACCCTACACCCCAAAAAAACTCACCCTACAAACCCCCTAACCCACAAATCCTTAAACCTTAATTAAAGAAAACCCTAAACGCTAAACTCTAAAAACCCCAGACCCTTAGCCCTAACAACTCCCGAAACCTGAAACCCCAAACATCCCCAAACCCTAAAAACCAAAGACCCTCAACGCTATGGCCTAAACCCGAAAAACCCAAAGAACCCCCCTCAACCCTAAACCCTACAAACCCCTAAACCCTAAACGCTAAAACTCCTAAACCCTACACCCCAAAAAAAACCACCTACAAACCCCTAACCCATAAACCCTAAATGCCCCTGGAGCCCTAAACCCGAAAAACCCTAACCCGAAACCCTTAAAACCCCTAAACCTTAATTACAGAAAACCCTAAATGCTAAACTCTTAAAAACCCGAGATCCTAAGCCCTAACAACTCCCGAAACCTGCCGGAAACCCCAAACATCCCCAAACCCTAAAAAACCAAAGACCCTCAACGCTATGGCCTAAACCCGAAAAACCCCCAAACCCTAAACACGAACAACCCCCTTAAAACCCCCCTCAACCCTAAACCCTAAAAACCCCTAAACCCTAAACGCTAAACCCCCTAAACCCCAAAACAAACCCACCCTACCCTAAATGCCCTTGAGCCCTGGACCCGAAAAACCCTAGCCCGAAACCTTAGAAGCCCCTAAACCTTAATTAAAGAAAACCCTAAACGCAAAACTCTAAAAAACCCGAGACCCTAAGCCCGAACAACTCCCGAAACCTGAAACCCCAAACATCCCCAAACCCTAAAAAACCAAAGACCCTCAACGCTATGGCCTAAACCCGAAACACCCCCAAACCCTCAACACGAACAACCCCCTTAAAACCCCCTCTCAACCCTGAATCCTGGGACCCACTTCAACGCTAAAACCCCTCAACCCTAACCCTGAAACACAAAAACCCTAAACCCTCAAAACCCCTAAACCCTAAAAACCCTTAAACCCTAGAAACCCCTGAACCCTGAACCCTAGAACCCTCAAACCTTCAACCCTCAATTAAACACCCTAGATTCTAAACCCGAAAAATCCCTTCAACTGAAGCGACCTGTGTGCGCTGCGGTGAGCAGCGAGCATGCAGAGGGGGCGACAGCCCCTGCCAGCTCCGCAGCTGTCGCGCACATCAATGTCCCGTTCTTTTGCAGGAAACCAAGGGGAACTCGGCGAGTTTTCACAGGTTTAGGCAGTACTTGTTAGGCTTAGGGCTGTCAGCTATTGGTTGGTCTCTGTCTACTGGCACCCAGCTTACTGGAATAGGCTTTTCGGCACCCTTAGCTGTTTTGTCAGGGACGCTGCCCATCCCGTAATAATTGGAGGAGACTTTAATCTTGTCAATGACAAAAGACAAGGCGACTTCGAACAATTATTGGCGCAAGGAGACCCTCTCACAAAAGTTGGGGTTTTATAGAAAAAGATATAGAACGCAATCTGTGTACAATTTATTCCTCATGATTGGAATAAGCTTTAGCGAAAAGGTCTATCTTGTGAAATCTCAAAAGTAATTCCATCTTCTATGTACACCTGTGAAACTCAATCACATATATGTGTTGAAGACTCATTCGGTTACACTGACGCGCTTTTTCTTCAGTCGTGGGGCAAGCATGTACAGGATGCGATCTGGTTTCGCGATTTCCTGCTCTCCCGAAATACCCCATACAGACCCAACACTGAGACGGGTGGGTGGGAGGGACAAAAATTTTCTCTCAGCCCGAGCTCGAGCAGCTGTTCACATGAATGCGGCCAACTGTTGATTCAAGCATGCTGCAAGTCACACAGTTGAAAATGTCGTTCAAGATGCTGAGGAAAATTCTTTGAAAACTTGAAATAATTTTTGCAACTCCCAAAGGTCACAAAAGAACTCTAAAACCCCGCGCTCGAAGGTGGAGCGCTACAACTTTAGTTTGAGAGAGAAATGTCAGGCAAGCTGAAATTTTCCCTCTCACAAAAGTTGGGGTTTTATAGAAAAAGATATAGAACGCAATCTGTGTACAATTTATTCCTCATGATTGGAATAAGCTTTAGCGAAAAGGTCTATCTTGTGAAATCTCAAAAGTAATTCCATCTTCTATGTACACCTGTGAAACTCAATCACATATATGTGTTGAAGACTCATTCGGTTACACTGACGCGCTTTTTCTTCAGTCGTGGGGCAAGCATGTACAGGATGCGATCTGGTTTCGCGATTTCCTGCTCTCCCGAAATACCCCCTTTTTAAGAGAGCTATCAGGTAAGTTCGAACGCTTGCCGAATCCATGGAAAAGACTGACACGCAGCAGCTCCCGAAATTCTCAGAGCCTCCTCAGGCTTTCCCCGAGAAGGCCCATCGGCGATGTTCGAGTAACTCGGCACACGACATATCCAGGTGTGACTTGGATTGGCATCCTCGGCAGCAGCGAAGCTCCTGATCAAAGTGTCCATCGTGTGGGATTTTGAACGGTCTTTTATGAGCCCAAATCGACAACCTTCATTGTCTGTCCAAATGATCACCCGGCGTCCTGAAAAACGATGAGCCAGGTGTATCCGCATGACCACGACAGCGTAGGTTTCGATTTGTCCAATCAAGTGATCACCGTCTGTCTGTTGAAGCGACTCGACCATGTCCTTTGGCATCTCGCCTCCATAAACTTCTGCAGATCCATCGTGTGAGTCGAAAAACACAGCCCCAACTCCGGCCACACCTTTTTCCCAGCTGCCATCTGTAAAGAGATGCACCGGAGAACTCGGCATATCTGCTTTGAGCTGGAGGGGCTTAGACGATTCCAATGCAGTTATGGCGCGTCGACAAAGCATCTTAACCGCAACAGGGGAAGGGTGATGTCCATGATGCACTATGGCGTTCAAGTCCTCACAGACATAACGTAAAGTTCTGCCTCCGAAGAACCCAGCCGCGTACCGCAGGAGGCCCAGAAGGACTTGGCCCTCGTGGCGGCTGAGGACTGCTGACTCCTGGATCTCTCGAAGGCGCTCAAGGAGTCGATCAACCCGGCCGAGCTTGTTAGCCACCGTCAAAATCCCTGAAGATATGCAAGAGACGTCGAGATGCAAGCCCAGCACGTCAAAGGATTTCGCAAAGGGGCGGCCTTTGTGACCCTCACCAATTTCGGCATGTTTCCAACCCAACAAGTGCAGGAACTTCGTGCATAAGAGGCCCACCTGTTCAGCATCTTCCGAAGGCACAAGGATTGGATAGTCGTCGAAGAAGTTTGCATGAGGGATCTCCAGCACGACGTTCATTAAGAAGCTCAAGGCCCGAGCTATTCTTAAGAAGGCATAGAC
The DNA here is from genome assembly GCA_905221605.1 of Symbiodinium natans. Taxonomy (NCBI): domain Eukaryota; class Dinophyceae; order Suessiales; family Symbiodiniaceae; genus Symbiodinium; species Symbiodinium natans. Next base: position 30,295 of record CAJNDS010002671.1, on the reverse strand, counting down.
TGAAGCTGAAGCCCCAAAAACCAATGCTGAAGAAATGAAGAAGATTGGGTGGCCATCGGCATCACGCAGAAGCAGAACACACAAGCTCCGATGTTGCTCACAAACTGCCATCTGTTTGTAAGCACCACTTAGATCAAGGCATCGGCCACTCCACTCTCTAGGTACGACTCCCGGCTTTCCCACTACGCGCTTTGCAATTTCCATAGCCAAAGAGATGCAAAAGTCACCGTCCTGTAACTTTAGCTTCATGGCGCTGGTGAAAGTGCTGTTCAAGTCGGAATCGCAGGCATCGTCAATCGGCCTCAGTTTGCCTCCTTGTCGAACGCCGAACCTTCGCATCAAACTCCAATCCGACCTCCCCAAGTGCTCTGAAACTTCCTTTTCACTGCTGAAAGGCCCCTGAAGCCATCCAGCCTTTGCCTCGTCCATAGTCACCTTCAGCAAATCGCGTTCGAGCTCGGGGTCAGAGACACGATTTTCCAGAAGTAACGCTGCTCGTTTCAAGGGAGCCACTTGACGTAGCTCCGCTTCGGTAGACGTAGCAGATTTCACTTTGACATCAAAGGCCGCAGGGCATTCGGACACACCCGACAACCTCACACCCGACTTTAGAAGCTCGATCGCCTCCATGTCGTCAAAGTTGTGCTGTCGCAACAATGACTCCAGAAGTAAGATCCTCTTGCCTTGCATCACAGTCTGCATCCACGATGGCATAGCTGAGTGAAGCTTGCTCTCGTCTTGTTCCAACTTTTTGGCAAGGATCTCTGCCTTCATCAGTGCGAGTTTTCGACGAAGAAACAGGGCCCGGCGATCAGCAACCATGTTGGCCTCAAGGGAAGCCTTCAGCTCCTTTGGGAGATCGTTCTCGGAGTCAAGAGGGTGGCACACTTTCTTGGCAGCCTGGAACCACTCACTAGGATCTCTGTAGAAACCAACCTGGCAATCCTCACCCCTATCTGGAGAAGTTTCAGGAAGAACTTCGGCGGCCTCCCCCGAGTCACCCCCTTGCACGGGAGGCGCGCCGAGGACCTTGCAACCGGAGGGGGGAATTTGGCCGCGCGGCATGATGCGCACGAACTTGTATTCGGAAACCAAGGGCTTATGCTTACGGGTCTGGCGACCCACTGCGGACAGAGACTGCAAACGAGGGTCGGGGGCTTCCGGCCGGCCAGGGGAAACGTCGCAAGCAGACGCTTGTTCCTCCACTTGAGCCGAAGGGTCGGGTGCAAGCGCGATGCGCATAAAGTTCCATGACTAAACATCACCACAGCAATCACTCACAAACAGCATCCGACGCGCTCTCTCTTTTTGTGCAGGATGGAACGGACCCATGCGTATCAGCAGAATGCATCACCCAGCACGTTGATCCGGGCGAGTCACCCAGCACGTTGATCCGGGCGAGTCACCCCTGGTGAAACGAGTGAATCCAGGCACAGAGTGCCCACGTAGTGGCAGAGCCTTGGTCAAGAAGTTATCGGACTGACAAGAGAATTGTCAGCGGTATGCCAGCGCCAGCATTCGGCAAAGCAGTTTCAGCAAGTGCTGAGGTATTAGAGGGACCTAAACCCTAGGGAACACAAACCACACAAGGAGCCGGGACAGACACGGGCAGCCGGCGATTAGGGGAAATTTTGGGACGTGGCGGGCGGGCATCAAAAATTTCACGATCCGGTCTCGAGCAACGCAGAGCAAACAATGCCCAATCAATTGGAAAGATGTCAAATCTGCAAGGACTTCACCACACTCAAATTTGCCAAATACCGCATGCCAAATCAAGTCACTTTCAAGCAGAGTTTTTTTCGGAAACACCCACAAAGGTTTTCCACAAGGTGCCAAAGGCCAACATCCAACGTTCCAAGGAGCGCCCACCCACCCCCCCCGACTCAAGTAACGGAACAATCCCCCCGGGAGGACCCGGGTAGTTTGTTCCTCCACTTGAGCCGAAGGGTCGGGTGCAAGCGCGATGCGCATAAAGTTCCATGACTAAACATCACCACAGCAATCACTCACAAACAGCATCCGACGCGCTCTCTCTTTTTGTGCAGGATGGAACGGACCCATGCGTATCAGCAGAATGCATCACCCAGCACGTTGATCCGGGCGAGTCACCCCTCCCGCAGGCGTCCGGAGCGGCGTGCCCCTCCTTCCTGCAATCCGTTTCACCACGAGGTTCTCTCCGCCAATTTCTGCTTCTTCGAACTCTTCATCTTAGGGCCTGAAGATGCACGTGCCAAAGACTTCGCTTCAAGGAAATCCTCGTGAGCAGCTGCAAGCTCTCGCATAAAATCCATCGGAATGTCGTCCCAGCTAACCTTGACCCTCTGCTCACTGTCAAACAAGGCGAAATTTTCGTTAGTCAAATCATCTGCCTCAACATTAGTCTCACGCGGCCGCCAGACCAACTTCATCTGAGCTCCATGCGGCTGCAGAGTTGCAGTGACTTGCATCAAGATGCCAAGAAGTGGCCACGAGGCAGAAGAACCCCGGGCCTGCGCCTGAGGGGTCGCCTGATTGTCCGTGCCACCAACCAGCACGGCATCAAAGGTATCCCCGAATGCACGTGAACCCTCCAGCAACCCGAAAGCAACCAATGCGACATACGATGCAAGCAGCTCAGCAGCCGTCGAGGCCCACTGTGATTCTCCATTCGGCTTAAACAACCACGGTGCCTCCAACGGGGAAAGGGCAAGAGAGAACCACGGGGCCTTCCGGGGAATTCCCTCCTGGCCCAACAGCCAGCCACCCAGGACCACACGATTCGGTGCACATTTGGCATCGGTGCGAAAGGCCTGGCGAGAGGCCCGCCAGTCTACAACAGGCCGCACCAAGCGTCCACGATCCTGCAGCTGACGCCTCACGAAGATCAGGCAAAGATAGACCAACACAGGCATTCGAACCGCTGTGCCTCGGGCGAGGACAGCGCACCATGAGTGCAAGGGGGACAAGAATGGCTTTATCCAAGTCAGCAAGCGAGCCACAAAGGAAAGCCTCCCAGCGAGCTCGATCACCGACCGCCCCACCACGATCCAGTCAGCCTGCTCGGCTTCCAGAATCCACTTGACCAGCCACGAGCACCTCCGCTCGGAGATGCCAGCCCTCCATTCAGAGTATGAGATTTCATATCCCACAAAATCCACAACAGTACCGCCCCGGAACTTACGATAGGCAAACGGCGTGCCAACCAACTCGTAGGCAGCCAGGCACATCCACATCGTGAGGAATTTGTGCTGTCCAGCAGTCAAGAGGTGAAGATCATCCGCAAACACGACTTGCATCTGCCAAACGGTCAGCATGACCCTGTGCACCCAACGGCCTATACAGCCGAACAAGCGGGACCAGTGATAGGCAGCAGAGGAAATCCCAAACGTGCCGACAGTATTTACCCAAACAGTACGCGCCTCACTGCGTGCCTTGCATCCAAGCTTGGCCCAATCGGCACGGCGGACTTTGGTCAGGCGGTGAGCCTGAGCGATATCTGCAGAAATGCAAAACACTGCCTCTTTAGATTCCTGCCCCAAAGCAACCGTCTCAAGGATTTCATCCGGTCCCGGCATTTCCAAGCGATCGAGAATTTTGATACGATTGTTCAAGCCAATGCCATGAGTCCCGTCGTGCAGCGGACGGATGTCGCCATTCGGCTTAAGTAAGGCACCCATCGAGGCCACCAGCAAGGTGTCCCCATACTCTGCCCGCAGGGCAGGTTCCGTGCTCGGGATCATGCGACCGGCCCGTTCCTCCGCAGCAAAATGTTCTTCAAGCTTATCGGCTGAAAGCTCCGCAGACTCATAGTTATTCATGATTTGCTGAAAGGGGGTGACATCCAAGGTCCGCTCCTTCACACGTTCCCGGTACACCTGCGGCGTACGCGGCAAAGGAACCTCGTCACCCAGTGGCACGCCCATCGCAAAGCACTCCTCCCCTTGAGAGAGGCATGCCCAATCTGGATCACCCAGCAACTTCAAGGACTGCGACAACAAGTGCAACAAGAAAGGCTGGCGCTCTGGGACCTGCAAAGCCAGATCCGGGTCTGGCAGCATGCTTGCAACCTGCTGCCTCAAACGCTGCACGCCCTGTTCACTAAAGGGGGACGACTTCATCCTTCCGACAGCCAGTTGCAAAGCAGCCTTGCGCAAGTCACCAACCTCCTCTAGCACAAAGTTCCGGATCGCCCTTTGCACCCGCTCAGCATGCTGCCACTCCTCTCGACTTGAGAGCATGCCTCGCTGTTCCGGGCGCCAACGCCCCGGAGAGCACAAGCCGAACCCATCAACAAACACACGCCCTTTCGGGTGATTGCGGTGACCAAAACAACGACTTCCTCTGCCTCCTCCAAGTCCGACATGTCTGCAACCCCAAAACTACCCGGCGGCCCTAAACCTGAAGGGGAGGAGGAAACCCCAACCGCGGCGGGAGCAGGACGAGCCACCGGGGCACCGTTATGAGGTCCAGTCGCCCTTTCCTTATCAGATGCAAGGGGTGTCCCAGCATCGGCGACAGGACCCGAGGGCTCCGCTAAGGTCTCTGCTGTATCACCCCGGGCAACGCCAGCAGTGACTGACGGCGGGAGCAGAAAGCCCAAGTGCGAAAGCAAGGACAGCGAGCTCACGTCAAGAGCCGGCAGTTGGCGGACGCAGTAGCCAACGAGCACCACCCGAGACCTCCAGACCAGGGTTCAGTCTGATGAAAGCGCTCCCAAGCTCGAAGAAGCTGTGGTGCCCGAGCGACATCCAAGAGGACCCCCGGACACGGAGTCCCATGCACCGTGCGCCAGACATCCCCATTCTGATCCTGCTGCCACACCTGGCCATTGGAGAACGTCGAAAGTGCTAGCAGAAGATTTGGATAGGGTGCATTATGTGAATCCCGAGGCATCTGTGTGGCTGCATCCACAAAGACCGCAACAGAAGAGAAGATCTGGCCTGGAAAAGCATGGCGGAGCAAAGTGCACAGGACCCGAAGGGTGGCCGGGAATTCGCGGCAGGACCTACGAAGGCCAACAACTCCCCCTTTGCAGTATGCCCCGCCAAAGAAGGCTTGCCCAGCCGCAGTCTGAGCACTGACATGCGGGGCCTCCAGTGGCAAGAGGGTGATCAGTGCTTCGGCATCGTGTGGAGCAGGGGGCCTGTCCTGCTGCAAGAGAAACTTAGCAAACTGTTCAGCAGCATGCTGTTCCGGACCATCCGTGCTAAAGGAAGCAGAAAGTGCCGAGGCAATCAGGTCAGCAAGAAAGGCACAAAGCGGGGATGGGTAAGCTTCAGTACCGGCAGTGCGCCACTGGCCCGATGACCAACGAGCCCCTGGTCCGTGATGGTGATCACAACGAAGGATGGGCCCTGCATATGTCCCATCTTCCTGAAAGGAGGGCCAGGAAGACCCAAAGACTCGAGCCCCAGGCAGATTCGAAGCCAAGCGAGTAGGTTTTGGAGTATCGGCGGAGTAATCGCACTGGCGGAGGCCCCAACAAGGGGCGTCGCCCACTGCAGTCCGGATCTGAGGCCATTGCCAAATGCTAGCTGGGTCATCGCCATTGGGCAGGCGACCCAGATCTTCCGGATGTTCAAGCAACCAGAAATGTCCCAGCGAAGACATCAGTTGAATCATAGCGGCACACAAATTATGCTCTTGCACCAGTGCGCGGTGCGACGCAGACAACCAAGGAAAACCAAACGTATGAAAGCGGGAGCGCAGCGGTCGGGGCCCGGAGCCATCCGACCGAGATCTATAGCGGGCGCGACTGAAAGTGGAACATGGAGGTGACAAGATCACCACATCCCAAGCGCCCGAACGAATTTCCTTTTCCAATGAATCCCAAAGAGCCTTTTTAGAAAGGTCAGACTTAGTTCCATCCCGACAAATGTCAAATCTCACGCAAATTCAAAGGGAAACCATGCACATCAGCCAAGCGACGCAATTGTGTTGCGAGGTCTCCGTCACGAGGCTTGCCAGCGAACAAGTACAGCACTGAAAGTCAGCTCTTCGCGCCAGCCCCATCTGTTGCCCGCGAAGCACCATGATGCTCCATCCAATGCTGCCAAGTGGGATGTGGCTTGCCGCAGCCGCGGACCTGACAGCAATGTACCATGCCACAGCTCCCGTCGCAGCCGGCCCCACTGTAAGCAAAACAGATGAGCCGATTGTCGGGCGTGCGAGTCACAAGATCACCACCCTTGCGGTCCTTGCCCTTCTTGCCCGACTTTGCCTCCTTGCCCTTCTTGCTACCCTTGAAGTCGCCCTTGCGATTTCCTTTCTGCCACTTGTCCCAGGATTTTCCCCAGGCTGCTTCCGATTCGCCACCGGGTTGCCAGGGACGTTTCCAAGCAGGCTCACTGCGACCCTGGAGCGCAATGGGGGACACGAAGAATTGCTCTTTCAACTGAGCATTTCCTTGAACCTCTGCCAATGTATCCACCAGTGCCCGCGACTCACGGAAGGCCTTCTTGACAGCTTCGCGACGCATCTCATACTCATATGTGAGCAGCACCTGCCACGGAGGACGAAGTGGTTGTTGATCACCCTTGCCCTTTCCCCCGGGAGTCGGGACTTGCATCAAGTAGACTTTGTCACCCAACAAGTAGTTGACATAGTCCAGCCACACTGCTGGAGTCATGCCACGGAACATGGCCTGGTTCCGATACTTGCTATGTTCGCCTCAACGCGTAGGACAGTACGGAGCTCCGTATGAGCGGGCAGATTTCCCTTGGCTTTCTGACGAACGATGCGAACATGTCCCGTCGTGTCCACACTGGTTTGAATGCCCTGCGTCTTGGCCCGCTTCTTTGAGATCACCTCCGAAAGCGGTGAAGCCGACACTTCACCAGATTCGACCTCCTCTATCTTGGCTGACAAGTACTCCTCCGAAGGCTCGTAGGTCTCTTCAATGGATCCATGAACAGCCTCGAAAGCTGCACGCATAGCCTGCTTCTCTGTCTGTGTCACCGGCCGCACCACACCTAAGACCCGCGCTTCTGCTTTGAGCGATGCCTCCTTGCCAGCATACTCTTTGGAAGCTTCCCAAGCAGCTACCACAGAGGCCACCACAGCCCGGGAAGCTTGATCCGTAGCATCCAGAGTGTGATCAGTCCGAAGAGCAGCCCGAACTTCAGCCCTTGAATCAGCATAACTCGCAAAGCGTCTCACAGTACGAAAGTTGATGCTCAAGCGGTATTGCAAAGGCAGAGGCACCCCGCACTCCTGGAAGATATGCCGCAGATCCGATGCCACCTCCACGTCCAGATGCCGCAAAGCCGCTGCCTCATCGATGCCATTGGGGTAATCGAGTGGACCAGCGCGCCTCCCGCCATGCCTGTGGTATCACTAACTGCAGTAAAACGCACAAACTCAAAGGAAACCTTCAACTACACCACCAGAGCTAGCAAAGAGCCCTGATTTACATCACATTCCAGCCATCCTGTGACTGCAGTGAGCTACATCTCAGTCCCTTGCTCTTGATCACATCGGCACATCTTTCATTCGTGCTCGCAACGAGCAACGTGCCACCAACATTCAACTCAATCATTCCACCCCTACGACTGCAAGCAAGTGCAACAGCCAACAACACTTTACGACTCAGCGCGCAAATCGCCTTCCGAAGCACTACACTAGCTTGAATCATCCAAGTCCGGAACTTCCGCCGATCCCGAAGGTTCCCCCTGCCCGTCATTCCCTGGAGCCAGCGAATCTTCCGATCCACTGCTGGAAGACTCCTGCGCCGCTGATATCTTAGGCTGGCAGAGTTTGCAGATCGCATCAGCAACGCCCTCCGAGATCTTTGACACTCCCACAGTCTCCATACAGCGCTCCTGTCGAACTGCACAGGCCTTGGAGAGATGCAAACGGCGGAACCCAGAGCGAGAAATTGTCACAAAGAACGGCATGTCCGGAAGCGAAGATTCTTCTTCCCCAGCATCCTTCTCTTCAGCAGGCAACTCAGCTTCCAGGCGTCCACGCGAAATCTCGTAGCGCTCAGGACCCACCGCCAGCAAGGGGTGAATGCCTCCGAGCTTCCATGTGTAATCGGTCCACTCGAGGACCTGATGCCACGTAATCACTTGAATGCCATCCTGCCCGGCTGCGTCTGCAAAAGACTGGATAGACTGAAAGAGCTCCTCCTCAATCAATCCACCCTCTGCAGTCCCTTCTACCAAGGATTTGCAAACGAAGTTCTGTAGTCCCTGCACGATCTGCCGAGCAGTTGTAAGATAATCCAAAGAGCCGCCTTGCGAGCATCTCCAACGTCCAAGGAAATCGCACTTTGATTTGTCAGCACCCAGCGAGAGTGCCCACGTTGGCAGAGTATGCCGCGCATAATGACCTGTCCAATACGCGGCCACCGACCCGGGCAACAGCTTCGTGGCACTTGTTCCCCAAGTGCCCTCGCGGCACAAGGGCACCCGAAGCTCCTTATGCAATCGACGCAGAAGTACAGCCAAATCCTGAGCCTCCACATATGAAAATCCAACATTCCAGGATTCATCCATCGCTGGACATAAATAATCCCGCGGCCAGTGCAGCTCAGACGTCTGAAGCAAACGGTACCCTTCCAAGAGCCAATCGAAACCACTCAAGCAAATCACTCTTGACACATATCCTTGCAGTTCGCCAGTACGCCGGCCCGGTCCGCTAGTCTTTGTCCGGCGCAGAATGAACTTCAAGCCGATCTGCGACAGAGTGACTGAAAATGGATCAATGTGTTGCACATCATCGCACCTCATAGTCGACCAAAGCATGAGCAGCTGCACAAACGCAAGAAAACGTAGCCCCGCAGGAAGAGTAACCCTGCAGACTGTCAGCTCACATGACAACACCATAGCCACAGTAAGCGCAGGCGCCTTCCTGACCGGCAACGCCACTGTTTCGAGCTCTTCAGTCCAGGACTGGATCGTGCTCATAAGCAGTTGATCCGTCGAAAACCTGCTGCTTGCTGGCACCTGCCCAACACTCTCAAGCACTGATAAAGCTGCCATACGTGAAGATGGTACAGTCTTTCCCATTGGCTGAATATCATGTCGTTCAGTGAGATACTTTACGAAGCGGTCAACTCCTCCCGGCCAGCTTTCGCCGAAGGTAATCTCAAGCCACGATGATGTCGTTGTAGTGTTGATGCCCTTGATGTTGCAGTCAACACGGAAAGGGAGCATCTCCTTAGATGCCCAAAACGGTAGGGCCACAAAGTGGACCTTAACTACTCAGCAGAGGGAAGTCCACATGGCGCTGCCAACTGAACGCCTCAGTGGCTGCAGAAAGAAATAGTGAAACAAAGGGAGCTGGCAGAAGGCAAGCCCTCAAGAGGGCTCCAACCTTCTCGGACCCTGCCAGTTCCAGCGTTCTTGCCAGATTGCTTCGACTCTAGCTGACATGTGTTTGAGGATTCGGGCGTTAAGCATTTTTGGACCTTTAAGAGGCCACCCAAATCTGAGCTGCAAGACGTTCCTTGGTTTTGGAGGGATACCAGGGGTATCCAGTCCACTCCTACACTCCCACATCAAATGCATGAAGGAGCCAACGTGTTGCCTACAAAGGCAGGTAATCTCAAGCCACGAATGAAACTTGCGCCATGCCAGAGCACGATTGCGGAGCGTCTTCCCACGCCGAGTGCCGAATAGCCGACACCAGGCTGCCCGAGGATTGGGCAGAGCAGCCACCCTAGCAGCGCAAGGCAGTCCAGCTTCCTCAATATACTGCGCAAGCACAAGAGCCCATTTCTCACGCAGCAGAGCCTCGCGATTCTCGCCCTGTGCTCCATGAATCAGCTTCCGTTGTCGGATCGACTTCTGCAGCACCAAAGCTAGCGCCGGACTACCAAGCACCAGGCCACTGAAAATCTCCTCTTTGCTTTGCTCCCGACGTGGGAACTTGACTGGCCTACGTGGGACCACATCTGCTACTTGCCTGGGAAGCGATACACGCCGTTCCACCGATGCACGCCAATCCAGCAGCCGCCGAACCAGCCGATTTAGCTCGTCAGCAGGACGAGTGCCACCGAAGAACTCCAGCAGCATCTGGCTGCATTCATCCTCATCATCCCAGGCAGCCACAAACTGAAATGGCCCAGAATAAAACCTGCCTACCTCACGAAAGAGATCGCCATCTAACGTTTCCAGCCCATACCAGTGCACGTCAGACATTCACCCAGTGAAGCATCAACCAGACAGAACTATAGTTGTCTCAGCGCCATGCCTAGCGCCGAAGGTCTATGCTCCCCACTCACATCAAAATTTCACGATCCGGTCTCGAGCAATGCAGAGCAAACAATGCCCAATCAATTGGAAAGAGGTCAAATCTGCAAGGGCTTCACCACACTCAAATTTGCCAAATACCGCATGCCAAATCAAATCACTTTCAAGCAGAGTTTTTCGGAAACACCCACAAAGCTCTTCCACAAGATGCCAAAGTCCAACATCCAACGTTCCAAGGAGCGCGCACCCACCCCCCCCGACTCAAGTAACGGAACAATCCCCCCGGGAGGACCCGGGTAGTAAGATGCGCTTGTCAACTCTGTCTTTGCAGCTGGAACTTGTGCGTTTCTCCCTTACACCAGCGGTCTTTGGCCTCGCTCTCAACGACGATGCCTCCTTTGTACCACTCACTGGCTTATGAGGACCCATGTCCCAATCTGTTGCCGCATCTCTCTGTTGACTTCTCTCAGGCGCAGAGCTGTTTTGGGCACACTGTGGCCTCATCGCATCATCATCCAGAGGTGGATTCTGCGTAGCAGCCCTTTGCTGTCCACAGCTCATCCTGAAAAACAATTCCCATGCACAACAGCATGTCATGATCAGCGTACCAACCAAGATGCCGTTGACAAAGCACCCGATAGTGATGACCCATACTGGGTCCCAAGTTGGACTGGTAAACAACTGTACAAGCTCGCCACCCATGAACGTGGTTCCCCAAGGCTCTACTGGCATCGCAGTCTCCACTCCAGAGGTCATCAAAGCAAGAATGGCCAATGAAATCGCCACTGTCATCAAGGGCTGTGCAACCATGAGGCGCAAAGGAAAAACTAGAAGACTTGTGTTACAAAGAATCACAAGTGCTGCGCAAACGCACCGTGCAAAATGCACTCCGACTATACTCCTCACGTGAGTTGATCATGCGCGGCGTAAGATGAAAATAAATCGGTTCCCCCTTTTAGTTTGTTGCCCTTAGGGCCTTGAGCAACCCGTCTGCCACTGCCAGCACCTTGTTGTGCTTTCCTGCTGCTGTGTAGTCGATGTCATGAAACGAAGCATGTGTCTGGCAACTACATACTCCAAACATGCTGAAAAGCTTCCTGGCGCACTCTGAATGCGAACACATGAACCTGAGACGCTTTGACACTGGAAGACCACTGCGACTCACCATGCCGGTGGTACATAGCCATACATCTATGGGATGCACAAGACCTGAGGCTCAAAGGACATTCTGCGTGCCCCATCACTTCCAAACCATGTTTTGCTTTGGCAATTCGAAATTCCGTCCATCTCCAAGCCTCAGATACTTCTCTGCATATCGCATCAACGTCTCCCACTCAAGATCACACTTTGTACATCTTTGCGCGAAGTTCCTCAGCATGGAACCTGAAGAGCAAGGTGTGGACACGTGTACAGTGTGTGTGGATCCAAAGCCTTCTGTTCTTCCAAGCAGTGATGACCTTCATGGTTTCTGTCAACACCCGAGGTTTCGGCATTGGCTGTGATCCCGCAACACGGAATCCCAAGTGATCCACACACCTGACACAACGCAGAGTCTTCACCGCAAAACACTTCCAACACTCCTACTTCAGCAGATTCCCTCATGCTTTCTGAAGAAACTCGCAGCTGAGATAACATGTACAACGCCTCCACGTGTCCATCTTGCGCAGTGAAGCCTAACCGCGCTCTGTGTTGTTGGAAGAGTCGTGTTCCTAGATTTTTCGTGTAGAGATCAGCAGCATTGTCCTTGCCTCTCAGCCATCGCAACTTGAGTCGACCTCTCAAAAGATGTTCTCTCATCCATGCCAATCTGATCTCCACATGTCTTGAACGCTTCGGCACATCTTCCGCGTGAATGACATCCAACGCTGCCTGACTGTCCGTCAACAGCTCAGTGTAGATGTTCTCACGCTGTCCATCACCATCTTCGTCCTCTGCATGAGCACTCATCTGCACATCAATTGCTCCCTGACGTTCACCGAAGGCATTCAGGACACGATCAAGCAAGTGTAGGAATGCTATTGTTTAGCGCATGAAGCTCAGCTTCACAAGACGAGAAGCACACCACTCCCTGCACCTTTGCGATCCCTCTCACAAGACCACCTCCAAAGCAGATGGCCCCTCCTGCGATGCCTCTTCTGCCAATGCCCCTGTATGGAGCGTGAGATGCGTCTGCAAAGACATGAACACCATTCCGCAGGACCTCTTTGTGGAACATCCCAAGAACTCATGCAACTCTGATGAAGGTAAGCGCAATGCAACGTGTCTGTCGGTGTAGAGACAACGCAGAAGTGCCCTCAACGCTGCCTCGGTGCTCTGTGTCGGCGCAGCCTGCTGCGTGCTGATCAATCCGACCATCAGCTTCAAGTCCTGCCTTGTTTGCAAGAACCCTGCGCAATCTATTGTAGGCTTCCGGCGTCAGAGCTGGAGCGCCCGTTTGCTCCAGCAGGCCTGCTAGGTCTGGGACGGCGTTTGTGCCCTTTTGGATCCCAAATGCATCGAAGCACGACTGTCTGCAAGTATTCAGACTTCACGCTGCCCAGGCCACCGACGAATGAACCGACGAATGAACCGACCAATGAACCGACCAATGATCAACCATGCCACCACCTTGGTTCGATGTTTTGAATCTCCCTGTCACCTTCACAGTGACTCGCTTCCCGATGGCGCTCAAGACCAAGTCTTCAGCCCACTGATCATCAGTGATGATTAGCAAATCATCCACGTGGCACACGATCATCACTCTGCTCGATCTGTCCTTGTGCCACACAACACCTGCAAAGAGACATGGCTCATGTGCATCACTCAAAAGACCGAGTGGACGGATCAACGAAGAAAGAAGCTTAAGCCATGCCAGCGAAGCATCCCGCAGCCCATTCAATGCGCAGTACAAGAAGAAGAAGAAGAAGAAGAAGAAGAAGAAGAAGAAGATAGCCTGGCCATCTTCCGAACTAATGCTCAGCGGCAGCTTCAACACAACGGGATTCGACTGGTGTCCAACAGGGAGTTCATGAAAGCATGCCCAATGTCTGCCGCACAACCTTGCATGTCACGCGTATAGTATCGTGGCTTGGGGTTGGTGAGCTGAACCCTTGTTTTTTTGCCGAGCCGTGCGCGATGTCCTTTGCCACAATGCGACACCTGACACGAGTGGGGTTCTTTCTGGCGCAAACCCATCGAGCGGGTATAAGCCTCAACGATGGATTCTTAGCCTTCATGCTCTTCACTTCATGCTCAAGTATTGCTCGGCCTGTTTGGCACCTCTCTAAGTTGGTGAGTTCCTCTTGCATCTCAGCGAACACAAGATTTCCAGGCAGCTTCTCAAGGGTACTATCGTCAACACCGCCATCAGGCTTCCAAATCAACACGCGACGTCCTCCCAACATGAAACTCTCACTCTTCGCGTCCTGGTTTCCATCTCGGAATCGAATGCTGTTGACCTCCACATCAAACATACCAGGACTTGTCACAACGTCGCTCAGCAGAACACTCTCGGACCAGCACAAGCCCTCGAGTCGTCTCGGTTCCTGTGGTCCTGAGGCTCGAATCTCGTCTTCAAGGTCAACAAGCTCAACATCAGGATGTCTTTTCACCCCCTTTTGCTCTGGTACCCTCGAGCCTGATCCCTGCTCGTTTGATGCTCATGGTCCGTTACGTTCACCCGATATTCATCCGAATAAATATTCGCTCCGAATAAAAACCGGAGAAGGAAGATTCTCAAAAGTGAAGCCAAGTGCACCCAAATACAGCGCTCTCCCTTTTTGTCTCCGTCCGAAGGAAATGGCGTGCAAAAACGCAGGGTATCCCGTGGCAACAAATCCCCCGAAGGTAAGAATCCGAGTAAGCGTACCCGGAAACTTAACCCCCGACACGTACAGAAAACTGTAACGGGAAAAAAGCCGGGAAATGCCCATGACGAGATAACCGCAGGCGTTGAAACGCCCCAAGGCAGGCGCAAGGGGAGGGGGTGGGAGAATGATGGCAGGTCCCGTGCCAACAAGTGCTGCAGGACGACGGAAAATTATCAAGAAAATCAAGCAGCACAAATGAAGCATGCGACAAGCAAGGAAAATTCAATCCCAAAAATACCTAGAGCGAAAACAGGTGCCTTCCGGGCCAACCGCCCCAAACAGCCGTGTTTCAAAAACACAAACCGTTTGATGCTCATGGTCCGTTACGTTCACCCGATATTCATCCGAATATATGTTCGCTCCGAAAAAAAAACCGGAGAAGGAATATTCTCAAAAGTGAAGCCAAGTGCACCCAAAATACAGCGCTCTCCCTTTTTGTCTCCGTCCGAAGGAAATGGCGTGCAAAAACGCAGGGTATCCCGTGGCAACAAATCCCCCGAAGGTAAGAATCCGAGTAAGCGTACCCGGAAACTTAACCCCCGACACGTACAGAAAACTGTAACGGGAAAAAAGCCGGGAAATGCCCATGACGAGATAACCGCAGGCGTTGAAACGCCCCAAGGCAGGCGCAAGGGGAGGGGGTGGGAGAATGATGGCAGGTCCCGTGCCAACAAGTGCTGCAGGACGACGGAAAATTATCAAGAAAATCAAGCAGCACAAATGAAGCATGCGACAAGCAAGGAAAATTCAATCCCAAAAATACCTAGAGCGAAAACAGGTGCCTTCCGGGCCAACCGCCCCAAACAGCCGTGTTTCAAAAACACAAACCGTTTGATGCTCATGGTCCGTTACGTTCACCCGATATTCATCCGAATATATGTTCGCTCCGAAAAAAAAACCGGAGAAGGAATATTCTCAAAAGTGAAGCCAAGTGCACCCAAAATACAGCGCTCTCCCTTTTTGTCTCCGTCCGAAGGAAATGGCGTGCAAAAACGCAGGGTATCCCGTGGCAACAAATCCCCCGAAGGTAAGAATCCGAGTAAGCGTACCCGGAAACTTAATCCCCGACACGTACAGAAAACTGTAACGGGAAAAAAGTGGGGAAATGCCAAAAAACCCAAATCGTTTTCACGACCCGCAAAAATCGGGGAACAGCCAAAAATCCATCGGGAAACGCATAGGCATGCCATATGAATCGGAGACAGTTTCTCAGCGAAGCACTTGGCCAATCCGCAGGAGATGACTGGGCCATTTGGCCTCGGGAGGCGCAAGCTGAAGCCTATTGACTCCACCAGCAAGAAGGCGCCGCACAGGAGGCTGAAACCGAGAAGTCAAGGGCAGAGGCGGAGCGCCGCTCTGCCAGCGACTAAGTTCGTCAGCCAACTGGTTTTTGAAACCAGGCACGTGTGTCACCTCAGCCAGAACGCCGTGAGTTCTTTGAAACCCCAAGAAAGCTGTCAAGACCAGAGCAAGGGAACGGACGCCGGAGAGCCCTTTTGCCGTAGCAGCTTCCGCGCCCGCATTATCGCAGCGAAGACTGACAGCCACCAATGAGCGACAGCCGGGCACAAGAGTGTCCACAAGCCACAAAAGACAGAGTTGAGCCAAGAGCTCAAAGGCCGCTATATGAGCTTGCGGGCAGCCCTGGAAAACAGGGTCAAGGTCCGCAATCTCAGCCGCATCCAAGGAAACCGAGAACCAGAACTGGCGTCCAGAGGGCCAGCAGACATGGCCCCCGAGACCGCACCCCTTCTCAGAGGCACACGCGTCCGCCTCAGCCAGTACCGAAAGGTGAATTGGCTGACGGCTGACGTATCACAAACGAGAGGGGGGATGCTTCAAGAATCGCCCTCCAGGCCGCAAGAGCATCCCGGGCTGGACTGGAGATCTGCCGGAAAGGATGTCCGTTGACCGAACAGTGACCCAGAGGCGACGGTGCTGAAAGACCACGCGGGCCTTTTTGTGCGTAGCCGTATTCGCCACGCGAATCACACGACTCCCAATCGGAAACGAAGCATGACCAATGTCACGGCAAATCACACAGCGGTCATCAACGGCATCCAAAAGTGCCTGCCACAATGCCGGTGAAACGGCCACGCAAGAGGCCGGTATGGCCTGCAGTGCAGCATAGAGCGGTGAAAGCAATGGGCGAAGGCACTTCCACAAGCCGGAAACCCATAGTAGCGCCGATCAAGGACTCCAGCGTTTTGAGCTTGGTCTTAGGAGCACTCAACACATCATCCAAGCCCTGCAACAGCCGGCTCCGCTTTTCAGCAGGGAGCGAAATAGTCCAGGAGGAAACGCATATATCCCAGCCGATCCATTTAACTTGAGATGAACCAAGCGCACTTGCGCCAGCTGATGGGCACTCGAAGCACGAGGAACAGGACGACCCATAACCCCACCTGAAGTGGAGCGGTAGCCTTGCGAAAAGCACCTAAAAAATCGTCCACGTAATCCCAAAGAAAATGGGGCAAGAAAATCAAGCTATGCGTGATTCTCATCAGAGCTCCAGCCAAGCGACCCCACCAAAAGGCCGAAGCGCGGGCACCGAAGTTCAGAGTCTTGGAGACGAAGAATCTGCCCTCAAAGGAAAAGCAGAGCAGCCCTTGATCATCCGGGTGGATGAGCAACAGTCTGTGAGCTTTGCGAATATCAAGGGACACGAGAACCCATATTCCTCCTGCACACAATGCACCGGAGCACACAAGGCAATATCAGCTATACGCGGGAGAAGCATGCGATTAGGAATGAAGCAGGCTTCTGTAACCCCACTGATGCTAGAGTCCACCACAAGGCGAGGGGAACGCCCTTCCGCAAGCACAAGGCCAAGGCGGCCACACGCGACTGTCGGGTACCGAGACCGGATGTCTTCGAGCGAGGAGAATTCCTCGATCCATCCTGCCTCGTTCACTTGAAGCGGATGAGACGACGCTGACAGCCAGGACCCCTCGCACAGTCGCGCACTTTCAGATCTGGGATGATAGGAGCCCAATCGCGCGGGGGCCAATGGTCGGAAGGTTTGATGTCCACACCGACACCGATGCGAACACCAGTCTGCAACTCATCACACATGGCCGCTTCGGAATCCCCAAGGCACACAAGCAGGGCTTGCAACAGACGCAGTCGCAGAGGCTGGCCAGGAGTGATGGAAAGAACAGCCGAGCGGTCGCTCTCGGAAATCCCCAGCACGTCCACAGCATCTTGCACAAAGGGAGCAAGCTCCGCTTCACAAAGAGGAGGTTGATCGGGTGAATGCTGCAGCGACTGGGCCAAGCGCAGGCACAGCTTATTGTCAAAAAGACGACGCGACCATCTGTCCCGGAGTTTGGCGAGGCGATCAGGGGCTTGCGGCTGCAACCAAGCAGCAGTGCTGCGCAAGCCGGCGCTGTCCTCGACCCGAACAGCCGGAAGGTTCCAGCAAGGAGATGGCTGAAGTAAACGACGCCAATCCTGCAAGTGCATGAAGCGATCACTGCAACCAGGATGATACGGCGTGTGCCCTTGCAATCGATGCTGCGCCAACTCTACTTGAGTTGAACAAGTCACAGGAGCTACAAGCACCCCACCTTCAGCAGATATCGAGGAGAGGGAAAGTTCGACTTCGTTCGAGGACCCGTGGGAAGGTTTCAGCAGTGGTTTCAACCTCAACCAGGGAACGTCTCCAAACAGTGTGACCTCTTTGGCTGTCAGGCCTGCAGAGGTGGCCAGCGCAATCCCAGCGCAATTTTGAGAAAAACTCCAACTGCGAAAACAAAGCATGGTCGTGGAGATAATGTTGTGGTTCGTGTCTCCTACCCAAACATTCATGTCTGCTGCATGCCACGTGCTCTCACCATTCCCGTTCTCGAGCAGGAGTTCGACAGATATCGTCCGCTCACCAAGCATTCGTACAGAGCTGCCGTTTGCCGCAGAAAACTGTTGTCCTACACGCTGTCTCTTCAAATCATCAACGTAGACCCCAAACATCTCCGCATACTTCAAACTCAGCACCGTTACACCTGCCCCGCTGTCCAGCAACCACCACTCCCCATCTCTCGCTTCTGCTCTCAGTCCAGCGATCACGAGTGGCTCCAAACACACAGGCTGACCAACAGGTAACACGGCACTTACTGCAAACTCTCTCCTACGCTCTCGTCTGCAGCAGCGGCGTTCCAGACCTCTTCTGTCCATTGTTCATCCCAACTACTGCTCCAGCCCTCATCCCACACCGACGCACCCCAGCCCTAATCGACCTGCGGATGCTCAGACACTGGCGGCAAAGAGTCAGTCCTTTCCTTTCTTGCCCTTTCCAGGACCTTTTGCTCCTTTCTACGCCCCCTTCCCTTTTCCTTTCTCCTTTCCTTTTCCATCCTTGCCTTTTCCTCGTTCCTTTTCTTTGTTCTTTCCTTCCTTTTCCCAAGAATGAGGCGGAGCCGTATGCCTTACTGCAACGTGCACTAATGCGTCCCAGTTCCCACAAGAAAAACACTTCACCTTAGACAAGTCTTGCTACAGTTTTCTGTCTTGCAATTCTTCCTACCACAACGACCAGACGTTCAGCACTTACCTTAGAAACTGACACATTCTTGGCATGCTCCATCATGCTCAAGCCATGCACAGTCATGGTGTCCATCATCGTTCCACGCTGTCACATCAAACACCTCATACACTTGTTGCTTCTTTCCAGGTCACAAGTTTAGGTCCAAGAACAGCCACTGTTAACGCTCAAAACGAAGAGCTGCACTCCGACATAACTTATTCGTGGGCTTCTCTTTCGGAATGTCTTTTTTCCGACCCCGCGACCTTTTTCAACCCCGGAAAGTCTTTTTTTTGGCCTCGGTCTTTTTCCAGGCCTCGTTACGGGGCCCAAAAAAAACAAATGTCTTTTTGACGACCCTGTTCGCAGCCGTCAAAGAAGGAACGACCGTCTTTTTCTCAACCCCGCAGCGTCTTGTGACCGACCCCGCTTCTTTTCCCGGACCCCGGAATGTCTTTTTTTCAGCCTTTGCCAAACACACAGAGCTTCAAAAAGGAGGTGTAAAATGTTGCTGTAGCATTGCAAGCGAACAGGTGCAGTTCACAAATCTAAACTCTAAACCCTAAATCCCAAAACCCTAAACTCTGAATCCCTAAACCCCAAACTTTAAAACCTTAACCCCCAAAAGCTCCAGACGCTAAAGTTATAAAGTTCGACCTAAACCCGAAATTGAGAACTAGGGGCTGGTTCCCTGGACAGGTAGGGGGGGCCGGCTTGTGACACAAGCACAGTCCCCCCAACCCCTGCTCATCTATACAAGCAGGGTCCGCCCAACCGCCCTGCTTATCTGGAAACCTGTCAAACAAGCACAGCCCCTCCTGTCACACAAGCACAGCCACCCCAGCCCCGCTGCTTATCTGCAACGCCTGTGAAACCTCTCATACAAGCACAGCCCCCTCAACCCCCAACCTGCCCCTCTGCCTATTTGGAAACCCGTCCCCCTACCTGTCACACAAGCACAGTCCTCTCAATTCCCTCCTGTGAAACTTCTCATACAAGCACAGTCCCCTCAACCCCCCTGGTTATCTGGGGATATACAAGCACAGCCCCTCTGCCTTTTGCGAAACCCGTCCCCCTACCTGTCACACAAGCACAGTCCCCCCAACCCCCCTGCTTATCTGCAACGCCTGTGCAACCTTTCATACAAGCACAGCCACCTCAACCCCCCTGCTTATCTGCAAAACCTGCCCCTTTGCGTCCCCCTACCTGTCACACAAGCACAGTCCTCTCAATTCCCTGGCTTATCTGCAACGCCTGTCAAACTTCTCATACAAGCACAGTCCCCTCAACCCCCCTGCTTATCTGCAAAACCTGTCGCACTGCTTATCTGCGAAAGCCGTCCCCCTACTTGTCACACAAGCACAGTCCTCTCAAGTCGCCTGCATATCTGCAACGCCTGTGAAACCTCTCATGCAAGCACAGCCCCCTCAACCCCCCTGCTTATCTGCAAAACCTGTCGCACTGCTTATCTGCGAAACCCGTCCCCCTACGTATCACACAAGCACAGTCCTCTCAAGTCCGCTGCTTATCTGCAATGCCTGTGAAACTCCTCATCGTCGGGCACGTGCAGGCTGCAGCCGCTTCCCCTAGCCTCACCTTGACAGAAGGCCCTCCCTGTTGTAAGCCGGGCAGGTTTGCTTCAAAGCATAGGAATGCTTGTTAAGCCCATAGTGCAAGCATCGTGTTTGCAAATGGGGGGGGCTGCGCCCCCCCCAACCCCCCCGCTTTTTTAAGCCGGGCAAGATTGAAATGTATGTTTAGAGTCTCACTTCTCTGGTTTCGAATAGTGAAATCCAAAAAACAAATACAAAAACATAACAAGATTCGAGGGGGTGGAATTTAGAATAAATTCCCTTCTCTCTTTTCTTAAAGGGAAGTTAATGTTTAGAGTCTCACTTCTCTGGTTTCGAAAAAAGAAGTCCAAAAAACAAAACAAGATTCGAGGGGGGTGGACCCCCCTGCTTATCTGCAAAACCTGTCGCACTGCTTATCTGCGAAACCCGTCCCCCTACGTATCACACAAGCACAGTCCTCTCAAGTCCGCTGCTTATCTGCAACGCCTGTGAAACTTCTCATCGTCGGGTACGTGCAGGCCGCAGCCGCTTCCCCTAGCCTCACCTTGACAAAAGGCCCTCCTTGTTGTAAGCCGGGCAGGTTTGCTTCAAAGCATAGGAATGCTTGTTAAGCCCATAAATGCAAGCATCGTGTTTGCAAATGGGGGGGGCTGCGCCCCCCCCAACCCCTCCGCTTTTTTAAGCCGGGCAAGATTGAAATGTATGTTTAGAGTCTCACTTCTCTGGTTCGAATTGTGAAATCCAAAAAACAAACACAAAAACATAACAAGATTCGAGGGGGGTGGAATTTAGAATAAATTCCCTTCTCTCTTTTCTTAAAGGGAAGTTAATGTTTAGAGTCTCACTTCTCTGGTTTCGAAAAAGAAGTCCAAAAAACAAAACAAGATTCGAGGGGGGTGGAATTTAGAAAAATCCCTCTCTCTCATCTTCAAGATAAATTACTGTTTAGAGTCTCACTTCTCTGGCCTTGAATAATGAATTGAATAATGAAACCAAAAAACAACAAGGTTTCAGGGGGGTGGAATTTAGAATAAATCCCTTCTCTCTTTTCTTAAAGAACAAAAAAAACCAAAAGGGCGTCTCAACACCTTCAACACCCTTTAAGCTCCTCTCCTGAAGCCCCTCCCCAAGCCCCTCCCCAAGCCCCCCGTCTGCGCTTGCTTTTCCATATCTGGACCACTTCTTTCAGTCGACCTTTTTGTTTGTTTGAATCGTACCCAGGCCCATTCAATCTTCTTCTCCTTCTTCTTTTTTCTTGTCGCTTGCCTTTCTCACACATGCCAAAAAACGGCTCGCTGATCCGCTGACGTAGAAAGGAGTGCACCATTAAAACAATTTTTCTTGTCGCTGAGCGGCTTTGGTTCTGCGTCGGCTTTTCGACCTTGTCGGATGTCATTTCAGCGCTTTTTCTGTTTTCGCCTTTCTTTTCTTCGCGTCTTTCCATCTCTTCTTCATCTCATACTCTTCGTTTTCTCTCCTTTTCCAACTCTTCCTTCAAACACTCTGCTTTCTTCCTAGCTTCGTCCATGTTCTCCTTCTGGAAGTCTGTCGCTTGTCCTTTCTCCACCTGCTTCTCCATGCTGGCAGGGCGGCGCTGTTTAAGGATTTTTACGGTCTGGAAGCCGCCTATGGCTTGCGTAGCACCTTGATGTGGTATATGTGCATTTTGTATCCGAAGTGAAGTAAAGCTAGAGGAAGTGGAAAGCAGAATGGATTTGGAAAGGGTTGTCTCGCCGTGTGCACCAGCGTATGCACGATGGTCATGTTTCACTCGGGTTTGTAGCCAGACTGTACACTATACAAGGGCCCTCCAACGAACCTCCCGACTGAGTTTTTTTGGACAGATTGCACTGATTGCACCTTCCATGTCTGTGTCAACCTCCCCTTGTTCAAGACATAGGGACTGTGCCGCTACTGCTCTTCATCCTCTCCACACGTTCGGGAAGGTTTTGAGGCCATCGTCAGGTCGCTCAACCCCAAAGGGACAGGTAAAGAAGCACACTGGAGAGGCTAAAAATTGGATTTGCCCAAACCACGACAAAGGGGGTGCTCCGTGGTGGCTCAGGGCCGCACGCTCGCTTCCCACTTGGAAAGTAGGTACGGACGTGCACCAGAGGCTTCCAGCCGCAAGGTGAATGCAATTTGACGTGATGACCACATCTTGTTGCTCACATCTTTGTGGTTCCAGTCCGATTGCCCACATTGGCCACACCAGTGAGCTGTATGAGCTCGCCGCAGCACGTGGGTGTTGAATGCAACGGGCATAGGGGTGTTGTTCCGACAAATGGAAACACCCCATCGCTGGAATGACTTAGATGTGGAATGACCACAGTTCTGGATCTGCACCGTGGTGGAAACCAAGATTTAATATTGTTGTGAATGGAAATTTCTTAAAGATTCGGTTGGAAACTGGACAACACTGGAACCTGGTTGAATCCAGTCAAGAAAGCGACCCTTGAAAGCTTGTTGGACTTGAAAAAAAACAACCTTAACACCTTGCTTTTCAAGTTGTTTCCTGTCGTGTTCCAGTTTTGCCATCAGTTTCTGTCGCTATGTGCCTCAAATTCTGTTGTTAAGTTTCTGTTACTGTCTTTCAAATCTGTGTGCCGGATGTTTGTTTGTGTGCCCAAACTGTGCCTTCACTTGACTTGGTCAAGGCCGAATTCTGTCCCGCCTGCTCCACAGACGCGGGTTAAATTTGTTTCTCCACGGTGAGACTTGGGTTAAGCCCTCTGGGTGAAATTGGGTGGAATCTGGGTTGTGTTTTTAAGTGTTTTTGCAACGATGAAGTTGAGCAGTCAAGAAGAGGACCGTTGGAGTCAGAAAAAAAGAGAGAGCAGCTCAGGGAAACAAGGGTTGCGAAAAGAAAGCAAGCCGTCACCATTCTGGCAACTGCGAGAGCGATCGAGGGGCTCAAAGGGTGCTCTTGGGGCAGCGAAATTTTCAAGAAGCCGAGCAGCAAGACGATGGAGTCGAGCCAGCAGTCGAGAAGAGGGTCAATGGAATCAAAAGAAAACAAGAGAAGCTCAAAGAGAGGCAAGAATTTGCCAAAAAGAAAGGCAACTGGCACCGTTCCGACAGTAAGCAGGAGTTGGTGATGGAGGAGGGAAGCTGGAGGGCTCAGGGAAGAACATCTAAGGCACTGTCGACTGAAGGGGCTTAGAGATGCTATTGGAGCAAGTCGAAGACGAGGAGCCGAGCAGCAGCCGAGAAGAAGGGCCAATGAAAGCAGAAAATAAACGAGAGAAGCTCAGGACGAAGCTCAAAGAGGCAAGAAATGGGCCTGGGGTGTTGTTCCGACAAATGGAAACACCCCATCGCTGGAATGACTCAGATGTGGAATGACCACAGTTCTGGATCTGCACCGTGGTGGAAACCAAGATTTAATATTGTTGTGAATGGAAATTTCTTAAAGATTCGGTTGGAAACTGGACAACACTGGAACCTGGTTGAATCCAGTCAAGAAAGCGACCCTTGAAAGCTTGTTGGACTTGAAAAAAAACAACCTTGACACCTTGTGTTCCAGTTTTGCCATCAGTTTCTGTCGCTATGTGCCTCAAATTCTGTTGTTAAGTTTCTGTTACTGTCTTTCAAATCTGTGTGCCGGATGTTTGTTTGTGTGCCCAAACTGTGCCTTCACTTGACTTGGTCAAGGCCGAATTCTGTCCCGCCTGCTCCACAGACGCGGGTTAAATTTGTTTCTCCACGGTGAGACTTGGGTTAAGCCCTCTGGGTGAAATTGGGTGGAATCTGGGTTGTGTTTTTAAGTGTTTTTGCAACGATGAAGTTGAGCAGTCAAGAAGAGGACCGTTGGAGTCAGAAAAAAAGAGAGAGCAGCTCAGGGAAACAAGGGTTGCGAAAAGAAAGCAAGCCGTCCCATTCTGGCAACTGCGAGAGCGATCGAGGGGCTCAAAGGGTGCTCTTGGGGCAGCGAAATTTTCAAGAAGGCGAGCAGCAAGACGATGGAGTCGAGCCAGCAGTCGAGAAGAGGG
The DNA here is from genome assembly GCA_905221605.1 of Symbiodinium natans. Taxonomy (NCBI): domain Eukaryota; class Dinophyceae; order Suessiales; family Symbiodiniaceae; genus Symbiodinium; species Symbiodinium natans. The sequence goes on along the minus strand of CAJNDS010002671.1, from coordinate 6,187 downwards.
TCAATGGAATCAAAAGAAAACAAGAGAAGCTCAAAGAGAGGCAAGAATTTGCCAAAAAGAAAGGCAACTGGCACCGTTCCGACAGTAAGCAGGAGTTGGTGATGGAGGAGGGAAGCTGGAGGGCTCAGGGAAGAACATCTAAGGCACTGTCGACTGAAGGGGCTTAGAGATGCTATTGGAGCAAGTCGAAGACGAGGAGCCGAGCAGCAGCCGAGAAGAAGGGCCAATGAAAGCAGAAAATAAACGAGAGAAGCTCAGGACGAAGCTCAAAGAGGCAAGAAATGGGCCTGGGGTGTTGTTCCGACAAATGGAAACACCCCATCGCTGGAATGACTTAGATGTGGAATGACCACAGTTCTGGATCTGCACCGTGGTGGAAACCAAGATTTAATATTGTTGTGAATGGAAATTTCTTAAAGATTCGGTTGGAAACTGGACAACACTGGAACCTGGTTGAATTCAGTCAAGAAAGCGACCCTTGAAAGCTTGTTGGACTTGAAAAAAACAACCTTAACACCTTGCTTTTCAAGTTTTTCCTGTCGTGTTCCAGTTTTGCCATCAGTTTCTGTCGCTATGTGCCTCAAATTCTGTTGTTAAGTTTCTGTTACTGTCTTTCAAATCTGTGTGCCGGATGTTTGTTTGTGTGCCCAAACTGTGCCTTCACTTGACTTGGTCAAGGCCGAATTCTGTCCCGCCTGCTCCACAGACGCGGGTTAAATTTGTTTCTCCACGGTGAGACTTGGGTTAAGCCCTCTGGGTGAAATTGGGTGGAATCTGGGTTGTGTTTTTAAGTGTTTTTGCAACGATGAAGTTGAGCAGTCAAGAAGAGGACCGTTGGAGTCAGAAAAAAAGAGAGAGCAGCTCAGGGAAACAAGGGTTGCGAAAAGAAAGCAAGCCGTCACCATTCTGGCAACTGCGAGAGCGATCGAGGGGCTCAAAGGGTGCTCTTGGGGCAGCGAAATTTTCAAGAAGCCGAGCAGCAAGACGATGGAGTCGAGCCAGCAGTCGAGAAGAGGGTCAATGGAATCAAAAGAAAACAAGAGAAGCTCAAAGAGAGGCAAGAATTTGCCAAAAAGAAAGGCAACTGGCACCGTTCCGACAGTAAGCAGGAGTTGGTGATGGAGGAGGGAAGCTGGAGGGCTCAGGGAAGAACATCTAAGGCACTGTCGACTGAAGGGGCTTAGAGATGCTATTGGAGCAAGTCGAAGACGAGGAGCCGAGCAGCAGCCGAGAAGAAGGGCCAATGAAAGCAGAAAATAAACGAGAGAAGCTCAGGACGAAGCTCAAAGAGGCAAGAAATGGGCCTGGGGTGTTGTTCCGACAAATGGAAACACCCCATCGCTGGAATGACTCAGATGTGGAATGACCACAGTTCTGGATCTGCACCGTGGTGGAAACCAAGATTTAATATTGTTGTGAATGGAAATTTCTTAAAGATTCGGTTGGAAACTGGACAACACTGGAACCTGGTTGAATCCAGTCAAGAAAGCGACCCTTGAAAGCTTGTTGGACTTGAAAAAAAACAACCTTGACACCTTGTGTTCCAGTTTTGCCATCAGTTTCTGTCGCTATGTGCCTCAAATTCTGTTGTTAAGTTTCTGTTACTGTCTTTCAAATCTGTGTGCCGGATGTTTGTTTGTGTGCCCAAACTGTGCCTTCACTTGACTTGGTCAAGGCCGAATTCTGTCCCGCCTGCTCCACAGACGCGGGTTAAATTTGTTTCTCCACGGTGAGACTTGGGTTAAGCCCTCTGGGTGAAATTGGGTGGAATCTGGGTTGTGTTTTTAAGTGTTTTTGCAACGATGAAGTTGAGCAGTCAAGAAGAGGACCGTTGGAGTCAGAAAAAAAGAGAGAGCAGCTCAGGGAAACAAGGGTTGCGAAAAGAAAGCAAGCCGTCACCATTCTGGCAACTGCGAGAGCGATCGAGGGGCTCAGGGTGCTCTTGGGGCAGCGAAATTTTCAAGAAGGCGAGCAGCAAGACGATGGAGTCGAGCCAGCAGTCGAGAAGAGGGTCAATGGAATCAAAAGAAAACAAGAGAAGCTCAAAGAGAGGCAAGAATTTGCCAAAAAGAAAGGCAACTGGCACCGTTCCGACAGTAAGCAGGAGTTGGTGATGGAGGAGGGAAGCTGGAGGGCTCAGGGAAGAACATCTAAGGCACTGTCGACTGAAGGGGCTTAGAGATGCTATTGGAGCAAGTCGAAGACGAGGAGCCGAGCAGCAGCCGAGAAGAAGGGCCAATGAAAGCAGAAAATAAACGAGAGAAGCTCAGGACGAAGCTCAAAGAGGCAAGAAATGGGCCTGGGGTGTTGTTCCGACAAATGGAAACACCCCATCGCTGGAATGACTTAGATGTGGAATGACCACAGTTCTGGATCTGCACCGTGGTGGAAACCAAGATTTAATATTGTTGTGAATGGAAATTTCTTAAAGATTCGGTTGGAAACTGGACAACACTGGAACCTGGTTGAATCCAGTCAAGAAAGCGACCCTTGAAAGCTTGTTGGACTTGCAGAGGGAACTGATACGTGTCACTCGGCTCAAAGTCTTTTTGAAAGTTCGGAGGCTTCGCATCCAGACTTCCAGCATCTTCCACGTGCCATGGACGGCGAGTTCCTGACGGCGGATGAGGCGTCAAACAAGTTGTGGCCTTCTAGCCGCCAGGCGTTGTGGTTCTTACTTTGGTGGAATTTGCTTGTCTTGCCGTTGCATTGCCCAGCAGGGCATGAGTGGAAGTCCTTCAACAGCAACTCCGAGAAGGGCAACTCATACTTGCACTGCACAGTGCGCGTTCCGAATCCAGACTACGACAGTGAGGATGAGGACGAGGAGGTTCCAGCGAAGAAGCTGTGCAACAAGAAGCTCACCTGGCGTCGTCCAGGAACGCTTCCAAAGTACCTAGCGAACAACTACACACCTGCGCAATATCTTGCTTCTTTGTACTGGTTCGCGTCAGACGCACCCTACAGAACTGCTCGAAAGCAGGCAAAGGTCAGTTCGAAGAACTGGGCTGGGTTTTTAGCACGTGTTAGAAGCATTTTGTGGCTGTGTGTCGCTCGTTTGAATCCTGCTCAACTCGGCGGCGAAGGCAAAATCGTGTGCATTGACGAGACGTTTCTCACGAAGAAGAAGCGTTGCAAAGGTGGTTTCCGAGGCCGCCCAACGGCTGGAACCAAAAAGTGTGTGCTGGGCATGCTCGAGTTGGACTTTGAAACTCGACGAGCCACAGGGCATTGCCTTCTTTTGGAGATTCCGGACAGGAGTGCTCGCACCTTGAAGCTTTTCATTCGAAGACATGTTGTTGCTGGCAGTTTGATTTTTACAGACAGCTTCAAGAGTTATGCTTGGTTGTCGAAGCCAGACTCTGGCTTTGTGCATCGCTGCGTGAATCACAAACGCCGTGAGTTTTCCAAAACAGAAACAATTTTTGGAAAGGAAGTTGTGGTGTCAACGAACGCAGCTGAAGGGCTTTTCGGCCGCTTGAAGGCCTTTTTGCGAGCCAAAGGCGCCAAGAAGGTGAGTCGAGACAGCTACGGCGGTCTTCTGTCAGAGTTTTTGTGGACTGCAAGCTGTTCACCACGCCAAGTGGATCCCTTTGCGGATTTGCTTGATCAGATAAAGTTTTGGCAGGACCAACACCGTGAGAAAGAAAATCATGCTACGTCTTTAAAGGATTCAATTCCGGAGGAGGTGCTCGAGGACTTCCTCAGTGTGTGCGAAGCACCCGCGCCTGCGAGTCCGCCAGGTGAGGCTCCTGTGCCCGAGGCTCCCGAGGCAGCCCCAGAAGACCTTTCGGTTGAATCTCCATCTGACGTTTTGTCCCCGTCCGAGACAGCTCCAGAAGAGCCTTTAGCGCATGTTCAGCAAGCTTCTGATCAGGCCTCTTTTCCTTTACCCCTTTCCGAAGCTTGCGACAGTGACAGCAGCGATGTGGAACTTGTCTTGGTTCGACCTGCAAAGCGGGCCCGTGCCACTGTCAAACTTGAGAATGTGCTGCAAAATGTCCTGGGGGTGAAGACAGAACCCGCTGCGAAGCAGTCGCAGGTGGTGAAACAAGAGCCGGCGAAGAAGCTCTGCCCCCAGGATCGTGAGCCACCGAGGAAATTTTGCCCCCAAGGTCACGACCTCATGTTAAAACCGTTGGGCACGTCGACCTCCTCAAAGCGGGTCGGTCGGAGGGAAATCCCTCTCGTTCATTGGGACAGGGTGTCCTGTGACTTATGCGGGAGTGTCAAGGAGCAGGATCACACATGGAGATGTGACACCTGCGATTGGGATGTATGCCTAGAGTGTGCATCCCTTGGGCTTTGCTGAGACCTGTTTGCGAAGCATGGCTTCTGTCAATTACAGGAGGTGAAATTGTTGTGGTGCCAATGCTGCCTAGAATGAAGGATGCTTTGCAGGGCAGTCTGATCTGTTTCCCCTGCCGAACAGTCTTCAGTATCTGAACGAGTTGACGTGTTTGCAGCCAGGGTCGTTCATTCTCTTTGTATAGCTTGAGAAGAGAAGCTGGCGCAACAACAGTTTTGATGCTGCGAGGAGAGATTGAAAGCAGTGTCTGCTGGTGTCACTTTTGTCATCCAAAGTTGCCCGTACAGACAAACAACATGTTGCATTTTGGAGCAGAGCGGTTAATGATATGCCGGCTGGGTTCATCTGGTGGTGCCTCTAAATCTCCTAAACCTGAAAGAGCAGAGCCTTCGAGATCAAAACAACCGTTCTGGCAGTTGGGGGTTGACAGTTTTGGGGTATGCTGGCCGAGATATGGAAAATGTTGTTGCTTCTTGTCGTCCTAAACCTCAAAAAAGCATGTTGTATCAAAACTTGCAGTTGCGGCAATGCGGTTTGACAGTGTTGTGGTGAGCAGAGCGGTTTTGACGGTTTTTGTGGTATGCTGGCTGAATTTCAAAGAGTAGTGTCTGCCGGTGTTGCTTTTTGTCATCCAAAACTTGAAAGAACAAAGCCCGCGAGATCAAAAAAACATGCTGTATCAAGTTTTGCAGTTGGGGCAGATCGGTTTTGACAGTTTTGTGGTATGCTGGCTGGTGTTGAAAAAGCAATACCTGCTGGTGTTGTTTCTTGTCATTCAAACCTGAAAGAAGAAGATCGAAAAACGTGTTGTGTCAAGTTCTGCAGTTGGGGCAGAGCGGTTTTGGAGTATTGTGGTCTGCTGGCTGATTTTTGAAAGAGTAATGTCTGCCGGTGTTGCTTCTTGTCACCCTAAACCTGAAAGAACAAAGTTTTGGAGATCCAAAAAGCGTGCTGTATCAAATCTGCAGTTGGGGCAGATCGGTTTTGACAGTTTTCTGGTATGCTGGCTGGTTTTGAAAGTGCTATACCTGTTGGTGTTGCTTCTTGTAACCCTAAACCTCAAAGAAAAAAGCCTTCGAGATCAAAAGAGTGTGCTGTATCAATTTTGCAGTTGGGGCAAAGCGTTTTTGAGAGTTCTGTGGTATGCTGGCTGACTTCTGAAAAAGTAATGTCCGCTGGTGTTGTTCTTTTTTCTCACCCTAAACCTGAAAGAGCGAAGCCTTCCAGATCACAAGAGCGTGCTGTATACAGTGACCGAGCAGTGTCTTCTGGTGTTGCTTTTTTGTCATCCTAAACCTGAAAGAGCAGAGCCCTCGAGATCAAAAAAGCGTGCTGTATCAAACATCGCAGTTGGGTGAAAGCGATTTTGACAGTTTTCTGGTATGCTGGCCGAGTTTTGAACAATGGCGTTGCTTCTTGTCATCCTAAACCTGAAAGGACAGAGCCCTCAAGATCAAAAAAACATGCTGTATCAAAAATTGCAATTGGGGCAGAGCGGTTTGACAGTGTTGTGGTATGTTGGCAAAAGTTCGAAACAGCAACGTCTGCTGGTGTTGCTTTTTGTCATCTTAAACCTGAAAAGAGCAGAGCCCTCGAGATCAAAAAACCGTGCTGTATAAAACATCGCAGTTGGGTGAGAGCGGTTTTGACAGTTTTCTGGTATGCTGGCCGAGTTTTGAACAATGGTGTTGCTTCTTGTCATCCTAAACCTGAAAGGACAGAGCCCTCAAGATCAAAAAAACATGCTGTATCAAAAATTGCAATTGGGGCAGAGCGGTTTGACAGTGTTGTGGTATGCTGGCAAAAGTTCGAAACAGCAACGTCTGCTGGTGTTGCTTTTTGTCATCTTAAACCTGAAAAGAGCAGAACCCTCGAGAT